>CM060983.1:190576493-191168993 GCA_030765065.1 Deroplatys truncata | reverse complement strand
AATGTTGAACATAAATAAAGCAAGCGCCCAGAGTGGGGTTCGAACCCACGAAACTGAGATTAAAAGTCTCATGCTCTACCGCCTGAGCTAGCTGGGCTGCTTATCTGATCACTCTTCCTTTATTAATTTATCTCTATAATAGATAATGTTGCACATAAATAATGCAACCGCCCAACGTGGGGCTCGAACCCACGACCCTTAGATTAAGAGTCTGATGCTCTACCGACTGAGCTAGCCGGGCTGCTTGTCAGATCACTCTTCCTGTATTAATTTATCTGTATAATAGATAATGTTGCACATAGATAATGCAACCGCCCAACGTGGGGCTCGAACTCACGACCCTGAGATTAAGAGTCTCATGCTCTACCGACTGAGCTAGCCGGGCTGCTTATCAGATGACTCTTCCTGTATTAATTTATCTGTATAATCGATAATGTTGCACATAAATAATGCAACCGCCCAACGTGGGGCTCGAACTCACGACCCTGAGATTAAGAGTCTCATGCTCTACCGACTGAGGTAACCGGGGTGCTTGTGAGATTACTCTTCCTGTATTAATTTATCTATATAATAGATAATGTTGCACATAAAAAATGCAACCGCCCAACGTGGGGCTCGAACCCACGACCCTGAGATTAAGAGTCTCATGCTCTACCGAGTGAGCTAGCCGGGCTGCTTCTCAGATCACTCTTCCTGTATCAGTTTATCTGTATAATATATAATGTTGAACATAAATAAAGCAAGCGCCCAGCGTGGGGTTCGAACCCACGACCCTGAGATTAAAAGTCTCAAGCTGTACCGACTGAGCTAGCCGGGCTGCTTGTCTGATCACTCTTCCTGTATTAATTTATCTGTATAAATGATAAGGTTGCACATAAATAATGCAAACGCAAAAACGTGGGGCTAGAACCCACGACCCTGAGATTAAGAGTCTCATGCTCTACCGACTGAGCTACACGAGCTGCTTGTGTGATCACTCTTCCTGTATTAATTTATCTATATAATAGATAATGTTGCACATAAATAATGCAACCGCCTAACGTGGGGCTCGAAACCACGATCCTGAGATTAAGAGTCTCATGCTCTACCGAGTGAGCTAGCCGGGCTGCTTCTCAGATCACTCTTCCTGTATTAGTTTATCTGTATAATATATAATGTTGAACATAAATAAAGCAAGCGCCCAGCGTGGGGTTCGAAGCCACGACCCTGAGATTAAAAGTCTCAAGCTGTACCGATTGAGCTAGCCGGGCTGCTTGTCTAATCACTATTCCTGTATTAATTTATCTGTATAATAGATAAGGTTGCACATAAATAATGCAAACGCAAAAACGTGGGGCTCGAACCCACGACCCTGAGATTAAGAGTCTCATGCTCTACCGACTGAGCTACACGAGCTGCTTGTGTGATCACTCTTCCTGTATTAATTTATCTGTATGATAGATAATGTTGCAGATATATAATGCAACCGCCCAAGGTGGGGCTCCAACCCACGACCCTGAGATTAAGAGTCTGATGCTCTACCGACTGAGATAGCCGGGCTGCTTGTCAGATCACTCTTCCTGTATTAATTTAACTGTATAATAGATAATGTTGCACATAAATAATGCAAGCGCCCAACGTGGGGCTCGAACCCACGACCCTGAGATTAAGAGTCTCATGCTCGACCGACTGAGCTACACGAGCTGCTTGTGTGAACACTCTTCCTGTATTAATTTATCTGTATGATAGATAATGTTGTACATATATAATGCAACTGCCCAACGTGGGGCTCGAAACCACGACCCTGAGATTAAGAGTCTGATGCTCTACCGACTGAGCTAGCCGGGCTGCTTGTCAGATCACTCTTCCTGCATTAATTTATCTGTATAATAGATAATGTTCACATAGATAATGCAACCGCCCAACGTGGGGCTCGAAATCACGACCCTGAGATTAAGAGTCTCATGCTCTACCGACTGAGCTAGCCGGGCTGCTTGTATGATCAATCTTCCTGTATTAATTTATCTGTATAATAGATAATGTTGCACATAAATAATGCAACCGCCCAACGTATGGCTCGAACCCACGACGCTGAGACCAAGAGTCTCATGCTCTACCGACTGAGCTACCCGAGCTGCTTGTGTGGTCAGTCTTCCTGTATTAATTTATCTGTATGATAGATAATGTTGCACATATATAATGCAACCGCCCAACGTGGGGCTCGAACCCACGACCCTGAGATTAAGAGCCTCATGCTCTACCGACTTAGCTAGCCGGGCTGCTTGTCAGATCATTCTTCCTGTATTAATTTATCTGTATAATAGATAATGTTGCACATAAAAAATTGCAACCGCCCAACGGGGGCCTCGAACCCACGAGCCTGAGATTAAGAGTCTCATGCGCTACCGACTGATCTAGCTGGGGTGCTTGTCAGATTATTCTTCCTGTATTAATTTTTCTGTATCATAGATAATTTGAACATAAAAAAAGCAAGCGCCCAACGTGGGGTTCGAACCCACGAGCCTGAGATTAAGAGTCTCATGCTCTACCGACTGAGCTAGCCGGGCTGCTTGTCAGATCACTCTTCCTGTATTAATTCATCTGTATAATAGATAATGTTGCACATAAATAAAGCAACGGCCCAACGTGGGGCTCGAAACCACGACCCCGAGATTAAGAGTCTCATGCTCTACCGACTGAGGTAACCGGGCTGCTTGTAAGATTACTCTTCCTGTATTAATTTATCTATATAATAGATAATGTTGCACATAAATAATGCAACCGCTCAACGTGAGGCTCGAACCCACGACCCTGAGATTAAGAGTCTCATGCTCTACCGAGTGAGCTAGCCGGGCTGCTTGTCGGATCACTCTTCCTGTATTAGTTTATCTGTATAATATATAATGTTGAACATAAATAAAGCAAGCGCCCAGCGTGGGGTTCGAACCCACGACCCTGAGATTAAAAGTCTCAAGCTGTACCGACTGAGCTAGCCGGGCTGCTTGTGTGATCATTCTTTCTGTATTAATTTATCTGTATAATAGATAATGTTGCACATAAATAATGCAACCGCCCAACGAGGGGCTCGAACCCACGACCCTGAGATAAAGAGTCTGATGCTCTACCGATTGAGCTAGCCGGGCTGCTTGTCAGATCACTCTTCCTGTATTAATTTATCTGTATAATAGATAATGTTGCACATAGATAATGCAACCGCCCAACGTGGGGCTCGAACCCACGACCCTGAGATTAAGAGTCTCATGCTCTACCGACTGAGCTAGCCGGGCTGCTTGTCAGATCACTCTTCCTGTATTAATTTATCTGTATACTAGATAATGTTGCACATAAATATTGCAACCGCCCAACGTGGGGCTCGAACCCACGAACCTGAGATTAAGAGTCTCATGCTCTACCGACTGAGCTAGCCGGGCTGCTTGTCAGATCACTCTTCCTGTATTAATTTATCTGTATAATAGATAATGTTGCACATAAATAACGCAACCGCCCAACGTCGGGCTCGAACCCACGACCCTGAGATTAAGAGTCTCATGCTCTTCCGACTGAGCTAGCCGGGCTGCTTGTCACATCGCTCTTCCAGTATTAATTTATCTGTATAATAGATAATGTTGCACATAAATAATGCAAGCGCCCAACGTGGGGCTCGAACCCACGACCCTGAGATTAAGAGTCTCATGCTCTACCGACTGAGCTAGCCGGGCTGCGTGACTGATCACTCTTCCTGTATTAATTTATCTGTATAATAGATAATGTTGCACATAAATAATGCAACGGCCCAACGTGGGGCTCGAAACCACGACCCTGAGATTAAGAGTCTCATGCTCTACCGACTGAGGTAACCGGGGTGCTTGTCAGATCACTCTTCCTGTATTAATTTATCTGTATAATAGATAATGTTGCACATAAATAATGCAACCGCCCAACGTGGGGCTCGAACCCACGACCCTGAGATTAAGAGTCTGATGCTCTACCGACTGAGTTAGCCGGGCTGCTTGTCAGATCACTCTTCCTGTAATAATTTATCTGTATAATAGATAATGTTGCACATAGATAACGCAAACGCCCAACGTGGGGCTCGAACCCACGACCCTGACATAAAGAGTCTCATGCTCTACCGACTGACCTAGCCGGGCTTCCTGTCACATCGCTCTTCCTGTATTAATTTATCTGTATAATAGATAATGTTGCACATAAATAATGCAAGGGCCCAACGTGGGGCTCGAACCCACGACCCTGAGATTAAGAGTCTCATGCTCTACCGACTGAGCTAGCCGGGCTGCTTGTCTGATTACTCTTCCTGTATTAATTTATCTGTATAATAGATAATGTTGCACATAAATAATGCAACCGCCCAACGTTGGGGCTCGAACCCACGACCCTGAGATTAAGAGTCTCATGCTCTACCGACTGAGCTAGCCGGGCTGCTTATCAGAGCACTCTTCCTGTATTAATTTATCAGTATAATCGATAATGTTGCACATAAATAATGCAACCGCCCTACGTATGGCTCGAACCCACGACGCTGAGATCAAGAGTCTCATGCTCTACCGACTGAGCTACCCGAGCTGCTTGTCTGATGATACGGTAATTTGTATCATAAATTACTTAGAGGTAAATAATGATTGTAATATAAATATGTATTTTTATGTGACATTGATTTCTGATGTTTATTAATTGTAATTATTATTGGTAAATAATAATATACGGCTATACTGAAACTGTCAACAATAACGCAATAATGCAGCAAGGGGGTGAGTTGTTTGTCATTGCCGGGAACCAGGAAGTTACGTAATGTTTCGCGCCTTTTCGGTAAAAGCTTCTAGAATGTTCCCTAAAAGCAATATGTATTCGTGGTTTTCATTGGATATTAAAATAGACGCTAATGTTGGCGCGTTTTATTAGCCAATAGCAGTTCATTTATAATCTTTAGGCGTATCTTGAGGCAGGCCTATAAATAAGCCAGGTTCAAGGGAGCGTTCCCCCAGTTCTACAAAATTCTCAGTACTCTCCACGTCGGTCTCTCAGTTCATTTATTTCGCCAAGTTACGCGCAGCAGAATTACGAGAATCTAAATTATTATAAAGTTAATTCTACACAAAGTTGAAGTATGCAGGTTAAAAGTGATAAGTAAGAAGTTATTAAAAACAGTTTCAGTTTGGCGAGTATCCAGATTAATTTGTAAAAGTGTTTGTGAATGTGTTCAGCAATAAAAGTTATAAAACCAATTTCTTCGTCAGTATAATTTCTGGATAAAAGATTCCTTTCCGATTCACACCGTGCAAGAGATACAAGTTCTACCAAGATAAGATGATAGCTAGCTGGAGGACAATATACATAACCTTAAATTCTTTCAGAAACTAATTAATACAAATTGCTAACGTCAGAGGCAGCTACGAACCAAACAAGGACTGACGTCACAGTACGTCAACGCGTGAAGTAAAAACACATATTTGCTCTCGCAAATTGGCTTCCAAACACGGAGCTACAATTAATGTTAAATAAATACAACATTAATACCGCATCACTGATCACTCTTCCTGTATTAATTTATCTGTATAATAGATAATGTTGCACATAAATAATGCAAACGCCCAACGAGGGGCTCGAACCCACGACCCTGAGATAAAGAGTCTGATGCTCTACCGACTGAGCTAGCCGGGCTGCTTGTCAGATCACTCTTCCTGTATTAATTTATCTGTATAATAGATAATGTTGCACATAGATAATGCAACCGCCCAACGTGGGGCTCGAACCCACGACCCTGAGATTAAGAGTCTCATGCTCTACCGACTGAGCTAGCCGGGCTGCTTTTCAATTCACTCTTCCTGTATTAATTTATCTGTATAATAGATAAGGTTGCACATAAATAATGCAACCGCCCAACGTGGGGCTCGAACCCACGACCCTGAGATTAAGAGTCTCATGCTCTACCGACTGAGCTATCCGGGCTGCTTGTCAGATCATTCTTCCTGTATTAATTTATCTGTATAATATATCATGTTGAACATAAATAAAGCAAGCGCCCAGCGTGGGGTTCGAACCCACGACCCTGAGATTAAAAGTCTCATGCTCTACCGACTGAGCTAGCCGGGCTGCTTTTCAATTCACTCTTCCTGTGTTAATTTATCTGTATAATAGATAATGTTGCACATAAATAATGCAGCCGCCCAACGTGGGGCTCGAACCCACGACCTTGAGATTAAGAGTCTGATGCTCTACCGACTGAGCTAGCCGGGCTGCTTGTCAGATCACTCTTCCTGTTTTAAGTTATCTGCATAATAGATAATGTTGCACATAGATAATGCAACCGCCCAACGTGGGGCTCGAACCCACGACCCTGAGATTAAGAGTCTCATGCTCTACCGACTGAGCTAGCCGGGCTGCTTATCCGAGATCACTCTTCCTGTATTAATTTATCTGTATAATAGACAATGTTGCACATAAATAATGCAAACGCCCAACGTGGGGCTCGAACCCACGACCCTGAGATTAAGAGTCTCATACTCTACCGACTGAGCTAGCCGGGCTGCTTGTCAGATCACTCTTCCTGTTTTAATTTATCTGTATACTAGATAATGTTGCACATAAATATTGCAACCGCCCAACGTGGGGCTCGAACCCACGAACCTGAGATTAAGAGTCTCATGCTCTACCGACTGAGCTAGCCGGGCTGCTTGTCAGATCAATCTTCCTGTATTAATTTATCTGTATAATATATAATGTTGAACATAAATAAAGCAGGCGCCCAGCGTGGGGTTCGAACCCACGACCCTGAGATTAAAAGTCTCATGCTCTACCGACTGAGCTAGCCGGGCTGCTTTTCTGATCACTCTTCCTGTATTAATTTATCTGTATACTAGATAATGTTGCACATAAATAATGCAACCGCACAACGTGGGGCTCGAACCCACGATCTTGAGATTAAGAGTCTGATGCTCTACCGACTGAGCTAGCCGGGCTGCTTGTCAGATCACTCTTCCTGTATTAATTTATCTGTATAATAGATAATGTTGCACATTGATAATGCAACCGCCCAACAGGAGCCTCGAACCCACGACCCTGAGATTAAGAGTCTCATGCTTTACCGACTGAGCTAGCCGGGCTGCTTTTCAATTCACTCTTCCTGTATTAATTTATCTGTATAATAGATAATGTTGCACATAGATAATGCAACCGCCCAACGTGGGCCTCGAACCCACGACCCTGAGATTAAGAGTCTCATGCTCTACCGACTGAGCTAGCCGGGCTGCTTTTCAGATTACTCTTCCTGTATTAATTTATCTGTATAATAGATAAGGTTGCACATAAATAATGCAAACGCCCAACGTGGGGCTCGAACCCACGACCCTGAGATTAAGAGTCTCATAGTCTACCGACTGAGCTGGCCGGGCTGCTTGTCAGATCACTCTTCCTGTATTAATTTATCTGTATACTAGATAATGTTGCTCATAAATATTGCAACCTACCAACGTGGGGCTCGAAGCCACGAACCTGAGATTAAGAGTCTCATGCTCTACCGACTGAGCTCGCCGGGCTGCTTGTCAGATCACTCTTCCTGTATTAGTTTATCTGTATAATAGATAATGTTGCACATAAATAACGCAACCGCCCAACGTCGGGCTCGAACCCACGACCCTGAGATTAAGAGTCTCATGCTCTACCGACTGAGCTAGCCGGGCTGCTTGTCACATCGCTCTTCCTGTATTAATTTATCTGTATAATAGATAATGTTGCACATAGATAATGCAACCGCCCAACGTGGTGCTCGAACCCACGACCCTGAGATTAAGAGTCTCATGCTCTACCGACTGAGCTAGCCGGGCTGCTTGTCACATCGCTCTTCCTGTATTAATTTATCTGTATAATAGATAATGTTGCACATAAATAATGCAAGCGCCCAACGTGGGGCTCGAACCCACGACCCTTAGATTAAGAGTCTCATGCTCTACCGACTGAGCTACACGAGCTGCTTGTGTGATCACTCTTCCTGTATTAATTTATCTGTATGATAGATAATGTTGCACATATATAATGGAACCGCCCAACGTGGGGCTCGAACCCACGACCCTGAGATTAAGAGTCTGATGCTCTACCGACTGAGCTAGCCGGGCTGCTTGTCAGATCACTCTTCCTGTATTAATTTATCTGTATAATAGATAATGTTGCACATAGATAAGGCAACCGCCCAACGTGGGGCTCGAACCCACGATCCTGAGATTAAGAGTCTCATTCTCTACCGACTGAGCTAGCCGGGCTGCTTGTCACATCGCTCTTCCATATTAATTTATCTGTATAATAGATAATGTTGCACATAAATAATGCAAGCGCCCAACGTGGGGCTCGAACTCACGACCCTGAGATTAAGAGTCTCATGCTCTACCGACTGAGCTAGCCGGGCTGCTTGTCACATCGCTCTTCCATATTAATTTATCTGTATAATAGATAATGTTGCACATAAATAATGCAAGCGCCCAACGTGGGGCTCGAACTCACGACCCTGAGATTAAGAGTCTCATGCTCTACCGACTGAGCTAGCCGGGCTGCTTGTCAGATCACTCTTCCTGTATTAATTCTTCTGTATAATAGATAATGTTGCACATAAATAAAGCAACGGCCCAACGTGGGGCTCGAAACCACGACCCCGAAATTAAGAGTCTCATGCTCTACCGACTGAGGTAACCGGGCTGCTTGTGAAATTACTCTTCCTGTATTAATTTATCTATATAATAGATAATGTTGCACATAAATAATGCAAACGCCCAACGTGGGGCTCGAACCCACGACCCTAAAATTAAGAGTCTCATGTTCTACCGAGTGAGCTAGCCGGGCTGCTTGTCGGATCACTCTTCCTGTATTAGTTTATCTGTATAATATATAATGTTGAACATAAATAAAGCAAGCACCCAGCGTGGGGTTCGAACCCACGACCCTGAGATTAAGAGTCTGATGCTCTACCGACTGAGCTAGCCGGGCTGCTTGTCAGATCACTCTTCCTGTATTAATTTATCTGTATAATAGATAATGTTGCACATAAATAATGCAAGCGCCCAACTTGGGGCTCGAACCCACGACCCTGAGATTAAGAGTCTCATGCTCTACCGACTGAGCTACACGAGCTGCTTGTGTGATCACTCTTCCTGTATTAATTTATCTGTATGATAGATAATGTTGCACATATATAATGCAACCGCCCAACGTGGGGCTCGAACTTACGACCCTGAGATTAAGAGTCTGATGCTCTACCGACTGAGCTAGCCGGGCTGCTTGTCAGATCACTCTTCCTGTATTAATTTATCAGTATAATAGATAATGTTTCACATAGATAATGCAACCGCCCAACGTGGGGCTCGAACCCACGACCCTGAGATTAAGAGTCTCATGCTCTACCGACTGAGCTAGCCGGGCTGCTTGTCAGATCGCTCTTCCTGTATTAATTTATCTGTATAATAGATAATGTTGCACATAAAAAATGCAACCGCCCAACATGGGGCTCGAAACCACGACCCTGAGATTAAGAGTCTCATGCTCTACCGACTGAGCTAGCCGGGCTGCTTGTATGATCACTCTTCCTGTATTAATTTATCTGTATAATCGATAATGTTGCACATAAATAATGCAACCGCCCAACGTATGGCTCGAGCCCACGACGCTGAGATCAAGAGTCTCATGCTCTACCGACTGAGCTGCTTGTGTGATCACTCTTCCTGTATTAATTTATCTGTATGATAGATAATGTTGCACATATATAATGCAACCGCCCAACGTGGGGCTCGAACCCACGACCCTGAGATTAAGAGTCTCATGCTCTACCGACTTAGCTAGCCGGGCTGCTTGTAAGATCACTCTTCCTGTATTAATTTATCTGTATCATAGATAATGTTGAACATAAATAAAGCAAGCGCCCAACGTGGGGTTCGAACCCACGAGCCTGAGATTAAGAGTCTCATGCTCTACCGACTGAGCTAGCCGGGCTGCTTGTCAGATCACTCTTCCTGTATTAATTCATGTGTATAATAGATAATGTTGAACATAAATAAAGCAAGCGCCCAACGTGAGGTTCGAACCCACGAGCCTGAGATTAAGAGTCTCATGCTCTACCGACTGAGCTAGCCGGGCTGCTTGTCAGATCACTCTTCCTGTATTAATTCATCTGTATAATAGATAATGTTGCACATAAATAAAGCAACGGCCCAACGTGGGGCTCGAAACCACGACCCCGAGATTAAGAGTCTCATGCTCTACCGACTGAGGTAACCGGGCTACTTGTAAGATTACTCTTCCTGTATTAATTTATCTATATAATAGATAATGTTGCACATAAATAATGCAACCGCCCAACGTGAGGCTCGAACCCACGACCCTGAGATTAAGAGTCTCATGCTCTACCGAGTGAGCTAGCCGGGCTGCTTGTCGGATCACTCTTCCTGTATTAGTTTATCTGTATAATATATAATGTTGAACATAAATAAAGCAAGCGCCCAGCGTGGGGTTCGAACCCACGACCCTGAGATTAAAAGTCTCAAGCTGTACCGACTGAGCTAGCCGGGCTGCTTGTGTGATCATTCTTTCTGTATTAATTTATCTGTATAATAGATAATGTTGCACATAAATAATGCAACCGCCCAACGAGGGGCTCGAACCCACGACCCTGAGATAAAGAGTCTGATGCTCTACCGACTGAGCTAGCCGGGCTGCTTGTCAGATCACTCTTCCTGTATTAATTTATCTGTATAATAGATAATGTTGCACATAGACAATGCAACCGCCCAACGTGGGGCTCGAACCCACGACCCTGAGATTAAGAGTCTCATGCTCTACCGACTGAGCTAGCCGGGCTGCTTTTCAATTCACTCTTCCTGTATTAATTTATCTGTATAGTAGATAATGTTGCACATAAATAATGCAGCCGCCCAACGTGGGGCTCGAACCCACGACCTTGAGATTAAGAGTCTGATGCTCTACCGACTGAGCTAGCCGGGCTGCTTGTCAGATCACTCTTCCTGTTTTAAGTTATCTGCATAATAGATAATGTTGCACATAGATAATGCAACCGCCCAACGTGGGGCTCGAACCCACGACCCTGAGATTAAGAGTCTCATGCTCTACCGACTAAGCTAGCCGGGCTGCTTATCCGAGATCACTCTTCCTGTATTAATTTATCTGTATAATAGACAATGTTGCACATAAATAATGCAAACGCCCAACGTGGGGCTCGAACCCACGACCCTGAGATTAAGAGTCTCATACTCTACCGACTGAGCTAGCCGGGCTGCTTGTCAGATCACTCTTCCTGTTTTAATTTATCTGTATACTAGATAATGTTGCACATAAATATTGCAACCGCCCAACGTGGGGCTCGAACCCACGAACCTGAGATTAAGAGTCTCATGCTCTACCGACTGAGCTAGCCGGGCTGCTTGTCAGATCAATCTTCCTGTATTAATTTATCTGTATAATATATAATGTTGAACATAAATAAAGCAGGCGGCCAGCGTGGGGTTCGAACCCACGACCCTGAGATTAAAAGTCTCATGCTCTACCGACTGAGCTAGCCGGGCTGCTTTTCTGATCACTCTTCCTGTATTAATTTATCTGTATACTAGATAATGTTGCACATAAATAATGCAACCGCACAACGTGGGGCTCGAACCCACGACCTTGAGATTAAGAGTCTGATGCTCTACCGACTGAGCTAGCCGGGCTGCTTGTCAGATCACTCTTCCTGTATTAATTTATCTGTATAATAGATAATGTTGCACATAGATAATGCAACCGCCCAACGGGAGCCTCGAACCCACGACCCTGAGATTAAGAGTCTCATGCTCTACCGACTGAGCTAGCCGGGCTGCTTTTCAATTCACTCTTCCTGTATTAATTTATCTGTATAATAGATAATGTTGCACATAGATAATGCAACCGCCCAACGTGGGCCTCGAACCCACGACCCTGAGATTAAGAGTCTCATGCTCTACCGACTGAGCTAGCCGGGCTGCTTTTCAGATTACTCTTCCTGTATTAATGTATCTGTATAATAGATAAGGTTGCACATAAATAATGCAAAAGCCCAACGTGGGGCTCGAACCCACGACCCTGAGATTAAGAGTCTCATAGTCTACCGACTGAGCTAGCCGGGCTGCTTGTCAGATCACTCTTCCTGTATTAATTTATCTGTATACTAGATAATGTTGCACATAAATATTGCAACCTACCAACGTGGGGCTCGAAGCCACGAACCTGAGATTAAGAGTCTCATGCTCTACCGACTGAGCTCGCCGGGCTGCTTGTCAGATCACTCTTCCTGTATTAATTTATCTGTATAATAGATAATGTTGCACATAAATAACGCAACTGCCCAACGTCGGGCTCGAACCCACGACCCTGAGATTAAGAGTCTCATGCTCTACCGACAGAGCTAGCCGGGCTGCTTGTCACAACGCTCTTCCTGTATTAATTTATCTGTATAATAGATAATGTTGCACATAAATAATGCAACCGCCCAACCAGAGGCTCGAACCCACGACCCTGAGATTAAGAGTCTGATGCTCTACCGACTGAGCTAGCCGGGCTGCTTCTCAGATCACTCTTCCTGTATTAATTTACCTGTATAATAGATAAGGTTGCACATAAATAATGCAACCGCCCAACGTGGGGCTCGAACCCACGACCCCGAGATTAAGTGTCTCATACTCTACCGACTGAGCTAGCCGGGGTGCTTGTCAGATCACTCTTCCTGTATTAATTTATCTGTATACTAGATAATGTTGCACATATATATTGCAACCGCCCAACGTGGGGCTCGAACCCACGAACCTGAGATTAAGAGTCTCATGCTCTACCGACTGAGCTAGCTGGGCAGCTTGTCAGATCACTCTTCCTGTATTAATTTATCTCTATAATAGATAATGTTGCACATAAATAATGCAAGGGCCCAACGTGGGGCTCGAACCCACGAACCTGAGATTAAGAGTCTGATGCTCTACCGACTGAGCTAGCCGGGCTGCTTGTCAGATCACTCTTCCTGTATTAATTTATCTGTATAATAGATAATGTTGCACATAGATAATGCAACCGCACAACGTGGTGCTCGAACCCACGACCCTGAGATTAAGAGTCTCATGCTCTACCGACTGAGCTAGCCGGGCTGCTTGTCACATCGCTCTTCCTGTATTAATTTATCTGTATAATAGATAATGTTGCACATAAATAATGCAAGCGCCCAACGTGGGCTGGAAACCCACGACCCTGAGATTAAGAGTCTCATGCTCTACCGACTGAGCTACACGAGCTGCTTGTGTGATCACTCTTCCTGTATTAATTTATCTGTATGATAGATAATGTTGCACATATATAATGGAACCGCCCAACGTGGGGCTCGAACCCACGACCCTGAGATTAAGAGTCTGATGCTCTACCGACTGAGCTAGCCGGGCTGCTTGTCAGATCACTCTTCCTGTATTAATTTATCTGTATAATAGATAATGTTGCACATAGATAATGCAACCGCCCAACGTGGGGCTCGAACTCACGACCCTGAGACTAACAGTCTCATTCTCTACCGACTGAGCTAGCCGGGCTGCTTGTCACATCGCTCTTCCATATTAATTTATCTGTATAATAGATAATGTTGCACATAAATAATGCAAGCGCCCAAAGTGGGGCTCGAACTCACGACCCTGAGATTAAGAGTCTCATGCTCTACCGACTGAGCTAGCCGGGCTGCTTGTATGATCACTCTTCCTGTATTAATTTATCTGTATAATAGATAATGTTGCACATAAATAATGCAACCGCCCAACATGGGGCTCGAACCCACGACCCTGAGATTAAGAGTCTCATGCTCTACCGACTGAGCTAGCCGGGCTGCTTATCAGATGACTCCTCCTGTATTAATTTATCTGTATAATCGATAATGTTGCACATAAATAATGCAACCGCCCAACGTGTGGTTAGAACCCACGAGCCTGAGATTAAGAGTCTCATGCTCTACCGACTGAGCTAGCCGGGCTGCTTGTCAGATCACTCTTCCTGTATTAATTCTTCTGTATAATTGATAATGTTGCACATAAATAAAGCAACGGCCCAACGTGGGGCTCGAAACCACGACCCCGAGATTAAGAGTCTCATGCTCTACCGACTGAGGTAACCGGGCTGCTTGTGAGATTACTCTTCCTGCATTAATTTATCTATATAATAGATAATGTTGCACATAAATAATGCAAACGCCCAACGTGGGGCTCGAACCCACGACCCTGAGATTAAGAGTCTCATGCTCTACCGAGTGAGCTAGCCAGGCTGCTTGTCGGATCACTCTTCCTGTATTAGTTTATCTGTATAATATATAATGTTGAACATAAATAAACCAAGCACCCAGCGTGGGGTTCGAACCCACGACCCTGAGATTAAAAGTCTCAAGCTGTACCGACTGAGCTAGCCGGGCTGCTTGTCTGATCACTCTTCCTGTATTAATTTATCTGTATAATAGATAAGGTTGCACATAAATAATGCAAACGCAAAAACGTGGGGCTCGAACCCACGACCCTGAGATTAAGAGTCTCATGCTCTACCGACTGAGCTACACGAGCTGCTTGTGTGATCACTCTTCCTGTATTAATTTATCTGTATGATAGATAATGTTGCAGATATATAATGCAACCGCCCAAGGTGGGGCTCCAACCCACGACCCTGAGATTAAGAGTCTGATGCTCTACCGACTGAGCTAGCCGGGCTGCTTGTCAGATCACTCTTCCTGTATTAATTTATCTGTATAATAGATAATGTTGCACATAAATAATGCAACCGCCCAACGTGGGGCTCGAACCCACGACCCTGAGATTAAGAGTCTGATGCTCTACCGACTGAGCTAGCCGGGCTGCTTGTCAGATCACTCTTCCTGTATTGATTTATCAGTATAATAGATAATGTTGCACATAGATAATGCAACCGCCCAACGTGGGGCTCCTACCCACGACCCTGAGATTAAGAGTCTAATGCTCTACCGACTGAGCTAGCCGGGCTGCTTGTCACATCGCTCTTCCTGTATTAATTTATCTGTATAATAGATAATGTTGCACATAAATAATGCAAGCGCCCAACGTGGGGCTCGAACTCACGACCCTGAGATTAAGAGTCTCATGCTCTACCGACTGAGCTAGCCGGGCTGCTTGTATGATCACTCTTCCTGTATTAATTTATCTGTATAATAGATAATGTTGCACATAAATAATGCAACCGCCCAACATGGGGCTCGAAACCACGACCCTGAGATTAAGAGTCTCATGCTCTACCGACTGAGCTAGCCGGGCTGCTTATCAGATGACTCTTCCTGTATTAATTTATCTGTATAATCGATAATGTTGCACATAAATAATGCAACCGCCCAACGTATGGCTCGAGCCCACGACGCTGAGATCAAGAGTCTCATGCTCTACCGACTGAGCTGCTTGTGTGATCACTCTTCCTGTATTAATTTATCTGTATGATAGATAATGTTGCACATATATAATGCAACCGCCCAACGTGGGGCTCGAACCCACGAGCCTGAGATTAAGAGTCTCATGCTCTACCGACTGAGCTAGCCGGGCTGCTTGTCAGATCACTCTTCCTGTATTAATTCATGTGTATAATAGATAATGTTGCACATAAATAAAGCAACGGCCCAACGTGGGGCTCGAAACCACGACCCCGAGATTAAGAGTCTCATTCTCTACCGACTGAGCTAGCCGGGCTGCCTGTCACATCGCTCTTCCTGTATTAATTTATCTGTATAATAGATAATGTTGCAGATAAATAATGCAAGGGCCCAACGTGGGGCTCGAACCCACGACCCTGAGATTAAGAGTCTCATGCTCTACCGACTGAGCTAGCCGGGCTGCTTGTCTGATTACTCTTCTTTATTAATTTATCTGTATAATAGATAATGTTGCACATAAATAATGCAACCGCCCAACGTGGGGCTCGAACCCACGACCCTGAGATTAAGAGCCTCATGCTCTACCGACTGAGCTAGCCGGGCTGCTTATCAGAGCACTCTTCCTGTATTAATTTATCTGTATAATCGATAATGTTGCACATAAATAATGCAACCGCCCAACCAGAGGCTCGAACCCACGACCCTGAGATTAAGAGTCTGATGCTCTACCGACTGAGCTAGCCGGGCTGCTTCTCAGATCACTCTTCCTGTATTAATTTACCTGTATAATAGATAAGGTTGCACATAAATAATGCAACCGCCCAACGTGGGGCTCGAACCCACGACCCCGAGATTAAGTGTCTCATACTCTACCGACTGAGCTAGCCGGGGTGCTTGTCAGATCACTCTTCCTGTATTAATTTATCTGTATACTAGATAATGTTGCACATATATATTGCAACCGCCCAACGTGGGGCTCGAACCCACGAACCTGAGATTAAGAGTCTCATGCTCTACCGACTGAGCTAGCTGGGCAGCTTGTCAGATCACTCTTCCTGTATTAATTTATCTCTATAATAGATAATGTTGCACATAAATAATGCAAGGGCCCAACGTGGGGCTCGAACCCACGAACCTGAGATTAAGAGTCTGATGCTCTACCGACTGAGCTAGCCGGGCTGCTTGTCAGATCACTCTTCCTGTATTAATTTATCTGTATAATAGATAATGTTGCACATAGATAATGCAACCGCACAACGTGGTGCTCGAACCCACGACCCTGAGATTAAGAGTCTCATGCTCTACCGACTGAGCTAGCCGGGCTGCTTGTCACATCGCTCTTCCTGTATTAATTTATCTGTATAATAGATAATGTTGCACATAAATAATGCAAGCGCCCAACGTGGGCTCGAACCCACGACCCTGAGATTAAGAGTCTCATGCTCTACCGACTGAGCTACACGAGCTGCTTGTGTGATCACTCTTCCTGTATTAATTTATCTGTATGATAGATAATGTTGCACATATATAATGGAACCGCCCAACGTGGGGCTCGAACCCACGACCCTGAGATTAAGAGTCTGATGCTCTACCGACTGAGCTAGCCGGGCTGCTTGTCAGATCACTCTTCCTGTATTAATTTATCTGTATAATAGATAATGTTGCACATAGATAATGCAACCGCCCAACGTGGGGCTCGAACTCACGACCCTGAGACTAACAGTCTCATTCTCTACCGACTGAGCTAGCCGGGCTGCTTGTCACATCGCTCTTCCATATTAATTTATCTGTATAATAGATAATGTTGCACATAAATAATGCAAGCGCCCAAAGTGGGGCTCGAACTCACGACCCTGAGATTAAGAGTCTCATGCTCTACCGACTGAGCTAGCCGGGCTGCTTGTATGATCACTCTTCCTGTATTAATTTATCTGTATAATAGATAATGTTGCACATAAATAATGCAACCGCCCAACATGGGGCTCGAACCCACGACCCTGAGATTAAGAGTCTCATGCTCTACCGACTGAGCTAGCCGGGCTGCTTATCAGATGACTCCTCCTGTATTAATTTATCTGTATAATCGATAATGTTGCACATAAATAATGCAACCGCCCAACGTGTGGTTAGAACCCACGAGCCTGAGATTAAGAGTCTCATGCTCTACCGACTGAGCTAGCCGGGCTGCTTGTCAGATCACTCTTCCTGTATTAATTCTTCTGTATAATTGATAATGTTGCACATAAATAAAGCAACGGCCCAACGTGGGGCTCGAAACCACGACCCCGAGATTAAGAGTCTCATGCTCTACCGACTGGGGTAACCGGGCTGCTTGTGAGATTACTCTTCCTGCATTAATTTATCTATATAATAGATGATGTTGCACATAAATAATGCAAACGCCCAACGTGGGGCTCGAACCCACGACCCTGAGATTAAGAGTCTCATGCTCTACCGAGTGAGCTAGCCAGGCTGCTTGTCGGATCACTCTTCCTGTATTAGTTTATCTGTATAATATATAATGTTGAACATAAATAAACCAAGCACCCAGCGTGGGGTTCGAACCCACGACCCTGAGATTAAAAGTCTCAAGCTGTACCGACTGAGCTAGCCGGGCTGCTTGTCTGATCACTCTTCCTGTATTAATTTATCTGTATAATAGATAAGGTTGCACATAAATAATGCAAACGCAAAAACGTGGGGCTCGAACCCACGACCCTGAGATTAAGAGTCTCATGCTCTACCGACTGAGCTACACGAGCTGCTTGTGTGATCACTCTTCCTGTATTAATTTATCTGTATGATAGATAATGTTGCAGATATATAATGCAACCGCCCAAGGTGGGGCTCCAACCCACGACCCTGAGATTAAGAGTCTGATGCTCTACCGACTGAGCTAGCCGGGCTGCTTGTCAGATCACTCTTCCTGTATTAATTTATCTGTATAATAGATAATGTTGCACATAAATAATGCAACCGCCCAACGTGGGGCTCGAACCCACGACCCTGAGATTAAGAGTCTGATGCTCTACCGACTGAGCTAGCCGGGCTGCTTGTCAGATCACTCTTCCTGTATTGATTTATCAGTATAATAGATAATGTTGCACATAGATAATGCAACCGCCCAACGTGGGGCTCGAACCCACGACCCTGAGATTAAGAGTCTAATGCTCTACCGACTGAGCTAGCCGGGCTGCTTGTCACATCGCTCTTCCTGTATTAATTTATCTGTATAATAGATAATGTTGCACATAAATAATGCAAGCGCCCAACGTGGGGCTCGAACTCACGACCCTGAGATTAAGAGTCTCATGCTCTACCGACTGAGCTAGCCGGGCTGCTTGTATGATCACTCTTCCTGTATTAATTTATCTGTATAATAGATAATGTTGCACATAAATAATGCAACCGCCCAACATGGGGCTCGAAACCACGACCCTGAGATTAAGAGTCTCATGCTCTACCGACTGAGCTAGCCGGGCTGCTTATCAGATGACTCTTCCTGTATTAATTTATCTGTATAATCGATAATGTTGCACATAAATAATGCAACCGCCCAACGTATGGCTCGAGCCCACGACGCTGAGATCAAGAGTCTCATGCTCTACCGACTGAGCTGCTTGTGTGATCACTCTTCCTGTATTAATTTATCTGTATGATAGATAATGTTGCACATATATAATGCAACCGCCCAACGTGGGGCTCGAACCCACGACCCTGAGATTAAGAGTCTCATGCTCTACCGAGTGAGCTAGCCAGGCTGCTTGTCGGATCACTCTTCCTGTATTAGTTCATGTGTATAATAGATAATGTTGCACATAAATAAAGCAACGGCCCAACGTGGGGCTCGAAACCACGACCCCGAGATTAAGAGTCTCATTCTCTACCGACTGAGCTAGCCGGGCTGCCTGTCACATCGCTCTTCCTGTATTAATTTATCTGTATAATAGATAATGTTGCAGATAAATAATGCAAGGGCCCAACGTGGGGCTCGAACCCACGACCCTGAGATTAAGAGTCTCATGCTCTACCGACTGAGCTAGCCGGGCTGCTTGTCTGATTACTCTTCTTTATTAATTTATCTGTATAATAGATAATGTTGCACATAAATAATGCAACCGCCCAACGTGGGGCTCGAACCCACGACCCTGAGATTAAGAGCCTCATGCTCTACCGACTGAGCTAGCCGGGCTGCTTATCAGAGCACTCTTCCTGTATTAATTTATCTGTATAATCGATAATGTTGCACATAAATAATGCAACCGCCCTACGTATGGCTCGAACCCACGACGCTGAGATCAAGAGTCTCATGCTCTACCGACTGAGCTACCCGAGCTGCTTGTCTGATGATACGGTAATTTGTATCATAAATTACTTAGAGGTAAATAATGATTGTAATATAAATATGTATTTTTATGTGACATTGATTTCTGATGTTTATTAATTGTAATTATTATTGGTAAATAATAATATACGGCTATACTGAAACTGTCAACAATAACGCAATAATGCAGCAAGGGGGTGAGTTGTTTGTCATTGCCGGGAACCAGGAAGTTACGTAATGTTTCGCGCCTTTTCGGTAAAAGCTTCTAGAATGTTCCCTAAAAGCAATATGTATTCGTGGTTTTCATTGGATATTAAAATAGACGCTAATGTTGGCGCGTTTTATTAGCCAATAGCAGTTCATTTATAATCTTTAGGCGTATCTTGAGGCAGGCCTATAAATAAGCCAGGTTCAAGGGAGCGTTCCCCCAGTTCTACAAAATTCTCAGTACTCTCCACGTCGGTCTCTCAGTTCATTTATTTCGCCAAGTTACGCGCAGCAGAATTACGAGAATCTAAATTATTATAAAGTTAATTCTACACAAAGTTGAAGTATGCAGGTTAAAAGTGATAAGTAAGAAGTTATTAAAAACAGTTTCAGTTTGGCGAGTATCCAGATTAATTTGTAAAAGTGTTTGTGAATGTGTTCAGCAATAAAAGTTATAAAACCAATTTCTTCGTCAGTATAATTTCTGGATAAAAGATTCCTTTCCGATTCACACCGTGCAAGAGATACAAGTTCTACCAAGATAAGATGATAGCTAGCTGGAAGACAATATACATAACCTTAAATTCTTTCAGAAACTAATTAATACAAATTGCTAACGTCAGAGGGAGCTACGAACCAAACAAGGAGTGACGTCACAGTATGTCAACGCGTGAAGTAAAAACACATATTTGCTCTCGCAAATTGGCTTCCAAACACGGAGCTACAATTAATGTTAAATAAATACAACATTAATACCGCATCACTGATCACTCTTCCTGTATTAATTTATCTGTATAATAGATAATGTTGCACATAAATAATGCAACAGCCCAACGAGGGGCTCGAAGCCACGACCCTGAGATAAAGAGTCTGATGCTCTACCGACTGAGCTAGCCGGGCTGCTTGTCAGATCACTCTTCCTGTATTAATTTATCTGTATAATAGATAATGTTGCACATAGATAATGCAACCGCCCAACGTGGGGCTCGAACCCACGATCCTGAGATTAAGAGTCTCATGCTCTACCGACTGAGCTAGCCGGGCTGCTTTTCAGATCACTCTTCCTGTATTAATTTATATTATAATAGACAATGTTGCACATAAATAAATCAAACGCCCAACGTGGGGCTCGAACCCACGACCCTGAGATTAAGAGTCTCATACTCTACCGACTGAGCTAGCCGGGCTGCTTGTCAGATCACTCTTCCTGTATTAATTTATCTGTATACTAGATAATGTTGCACATAAATATTGCAACCGCCCAACGTGGGGCTCGAACCCACGAACCTGAGATTAAGAGTCTCATGCTCTACCGACTGAGCTAGCCGGGCTGCTTGTCAGATCACTCTTCCTGTATTAATTTATCTGTATAATAGATAATGTTGCACATAAATAACGCAACCGCCCAACGTCGGGTTGGAACCCACGACCCTGAGATTAAGAGTCTCATGCTCTACCGACTGAGCTAGCCGGGCTGCTTGTCAGATCACTCTTCCTGTATTAATTTATCTGTATACTAGATAATGTTGCACATAAATAATGCAACCGCCCAACGTGGGGCTCGAACCCACGACCTTGAGATTAAGAGTCTGATGCTCTACCGACTGAGCTAGCCGGGCTGCTTGTCAGATCACTCTTCCTGTATTAATTTATCTGTATAATAGATAATGTTGCACATAGATAATGCAACCGCCCAACGTGGGGCTCGAACCCACGAACCTGAGATTAACAGTCTCATGCTCTACCGACTGAGCTAGCCGGGCTGCTTGTCAGATCACTCTTCCTGTATTAAATTATCTGTATAATAGATAATGATGCACATAGATAATGCAACCGCCCAACGTGGGGCTCGAACCCACGAACCTGAGATTAACAGTCTCATGCTCTACCGACTGAGCTAGCCGGGCTGCCTGTCACATCGCTCTTCCTGTATTAATTTATCTGTATAATAGATAATGTTGCACATAAATAACGCAACCGCCCAACGTCGGGCTCGAACCCACGACCCTGAGATTAAGAGTCTCATGCTCTACCGACTGAGTTAGCCGGGCTGCTTGTCTGATCATTCTTCCTGTATTAATTTATCTGTATAATCGATAATGTTGCACATAGATAATGCAACCGCCCAACGTGGGGCTCGAACCCACGACCCTGAGATTAAAAGTCTCAAGCTGTACCGACTGAGCTAGCCGGGCTGCTTGTCTGATCACTCTTCCTGTATTAATTTATCTGTATAATAGATAATGTTGCACATAAATAATGCAAGGGCCCAACGTGGGGCTCGAACCCACGAACCTGAGATTAAGAGTCTGATGCTCTACCGACTGAGCTAGCCGGGCTGCTTGTCAGATCACTCTTCCTGTATTAATTTATCTGTATAATAGATAATGTTGCACATAGATAATGCAACCGCACAACGTGGTGCTCGAACCCACGACCCTGAGATTAAGAGTCTCATGCTCTACCGACTGAGCTAGCCGGGCTGCTTGTCACATCGCTCTTCCTGTATTAATTTATCTGTATAATAGATAATGTTGCACATAAATAATGCAAGCGCCCAACGTGGGCTCGAACCCACGACCCTGAGATTAAGAGTCTCATGCTCTACCGACTGAGCTACACGAGCTGCTTGTGTGATCACTCTTCCTGTATTAATTTATCTGTATGATAGATAATGTTGCACATATATAATGGAACCGCCCAACGTGGGGCTCGAACCCACGACCCTGAGATTAAGAGTCTGATGCTCTACCGACTGAGCTAGCCGGGCTGCTTGTCAGATCACTCTTCCTGTATTAATTTATCTGTATAATAGATAATGTTGCACATAGATAATGCAACCGCCCAACGTGGGGCTCGAACTCACGACCCTGAGACTAACAGTCTCATTCTCTACCGACTGAGCTAGCCGGGCTGCTTGTCACATCGCTCTTCCATATTAATTTATCTGTATAATAGATAATGTTGCACATAAATAATGCAAGCGCCCAAAGTGGGGCTCGAACTCACGACCCTGAGATTAAGAGTCTCATGCTCTACCGACTGAGCTAGCCGGGCTGCTTGTATGATCACTCTTCCTGTATTAATTTATCTGTATAATAGATAATGTTGCACATAAATAATGCAACCGCCCAACATGGGGCTCGAACCCACGACCCTGAGATTAAGAGTCTCATGCTCTACCGACTGAGCTAGCCGGGCTGCTTATCAGATGACTCCTCCTGTATTAATTTATCTGTATAATCGATAATGTTGCACATAAATAATGCAACCGCCCAACGTGTGGTTAGAACCCACGAGCCTGAGATTAAGAGTCTCATGCTCTACCGACTGAGCTAGCCGGGCTGCTTGTCAGATCACTCTTCCTGTATTAATTCTTCTGTATAATTGATAATGTTGCACATAAATAAAGCAACGGCCCAACGTGGGGCTCGAAACCACGACCCCGAGATTAAGAGTCTCATGCTCTACCGACTGAGGTAACCGGGCTGCTTGTGAGATTACTCTTCCTGCATTAATTTATCTATATAATAGATAATGTTGCACATAAATAATGCAAACGCCCAACGTGGGGCTCGAACCCACGACCCTGAGATTAAGAGTCTCATGCTCTACCGAGTGAGCTAGCCAGGCTGCTTGTCGGATCACTCTTCCTGTATTAGTTTATCTGTATAATATATAATGTTGAACATAAATAAACCAAGCACCCAGCGTGGGGTTCGAACCCACGACCCTGAGATTAAAAGTCTCAAGCTGTACCGACTGAGCTAGCCGGGCTGCTTGTCTGATCACTCTTCCTGTATTAATTTATCTGTATAATAGATAAGGTTGCACATAAATAATGCAAACGCAAAAACGTGGGGCTCGAACCCACGACCCTGAGATTAAGAGTCTCATGCTCTACCGACTGAGCTACACGAGCTGCTTGTGTGATCACTCTTCCTGTATTAATTTATCTGTATGATAGATAATGTTGCAGATATATAATGCAACCGCCCAAGGTGGGGCTCCAACCCACGACCCTGAGATTAAGAGTCTGATGCTCTACCGACTGAGCTAGCCGGGCTGCTTGTCAGATCACTCTTCCTGTATTAATTTATCTGTATAATAGATAATGTTGCACATAAATAATGCAACCGCCCAACGTGGGGCTCGAACCCACGACCCTGAGATTAAGAGTCTGATGCTCTACCGACTGAGCTAGCCGGGCTGCTTGTCAGATCACTCTTCCTGTATTGATTTATCAGTATAATAGATAATGTTGCACATAGATAATGCAACCGCCCAACGTGGGGCTCGAACCCACGACCCTGAGATTAAGAGTCTAATGCTCTACCGACTGAGCTAGCCGGGCTGCTTGTCACATCGCTCTTCCTGTATTAATTTATCTGTATAATAGATAATGTTGCACATAAATAATGCAAGCGCCCAACGTGGGGCTCGAACTCACGACCCTGAGATTAAGAGTCTCATGCTCTACCGACTGAGCTAGCCGGGCTGCTTGTATGATCACTCTTCCTGTATTAATTTATCTGTATAATAGATAATGTTGCACATAAATAATGCAACCGCCCAACATGGGGCTCGAAACCACGACCCTGAGATTAAGAGTCTCATGGTCTACCGACTGAGCTAGCCGGGCTGCTTATCAGATGACTCTTCCTGTATTAATTTATCTGTATAATCGATAATGTTGCACATAAATAATGCAACCGCCCAACGTATGGCTCGAGCCCACGACGCTGAGATCAAGAGTCTCATGCTCTACCGACTGAGCTGCTTGTGTGATCACTCTTCCTGTATTAATTTATCTGTATGATAGATAATGTTGCACATATATAATGCAACCGCCCAACGTGGGGCTCGAACCCACGAGCCTGAGATTAAGAGTCTCATGCTCTACCGACTGAGCTAGCCGGGCTGCTTGTCAGATCACTCTTCCTGTATTAATTCATGTGTATAATAGATAATGTTGCACATAAATAAAGCAACGGCCCAACGTGGGGCTCGAAACCACGACCCCGAGATTAAGAGTCTCATTCTCTACCGACTGAGCTAGCCGGGCTGCCTGTCACATCGCTCTTCCTGTATTAATTTATCTGTATAATAGATAATGTTGCAGATAAATAATGCAAGGGCCCAACGTGGGGCTCGAACCCACGACCCTGAGATTAAGAGTCTCATGCTCTACCGACTGAGCTAGCCGGGCTGCTTGTCTGATTACTCTTCTTTATTAATTTATCTGTATAATAGATAATGTTGCACATAAATAATGCAACCGCCCAACGTGGGGCTCGAACCCACGACCCTGAGATTAAGAGCCTCATGCTCTACCGACTGAGCTAGCCGGGCTGCTTATCAGAGCACTCTTCCTGTATTAATTTATCTGTATAATCGATAATGTTGCACATAAATAATGCAACCGCCCAACCAGAGGCTCGAACCCACGACCCTGAGATTAAGAGTCTGATGCTCTACCGACTGAGCTAGCCGGGCTGCTTCTCAGATCACTCTTCCTGTATTAATTTACCTGTATAATAGATAAGGTTGCACATAAATAATGCAACCGCCCAACGTGGGGCTCGAACCCACGACCCCGAGATTAAGTGTCTCATACTCTACCGACTGAGCTAGCCGGGGTGCTTGTCAGATCACTCTTCCTGTATTAATTTATCTGTATACTAGATAATGTTGCACATATATATTGCAACCGCCCAACGTGGGGCTCGAACCCACGAACCTGAGATTAAGAGTCTCATGCTCTACCGACTGAGCTAGCTGGGCAGCTTGTCAGATCACTCTTCCTGTATTAATTTATCTCTATAATAGATAATGTTGCACATAAATAATGCAAGGGCCCAACGTGGGGCTCGAACCCACGAACCTGAGATTAAGAGTCTAATGCTCTACCGACTGAGCTAGCCGGGCTGCTTGTCAGATCACTCTTCCTGTATTAATTTATCTGTATAATAGATAATGTTGCACATAGATAATGCAACCGCACAACGTGGTGCTCGAACCCACGACCCTGAGATTAAGAGTCTCATGCTCTACGGACTGAGCTAGCCGGGCTGCTTGTCACATCGCTCTTCCTGTATTAATTTATCTGTATAATAGATAATGTTGCACATAAATAATGCAAGCGCCCAACGTGGGCTCGAACCCACGACCCTGAGATTAAGAGTCTCATGCTCTACCGACTGAGCTACACGAGCTGCTTGTGTGATCACTCTTCCTGTATTAATTTATCTGTATGATAGATAATGTTGCACATATATAATGGAACCGCCCAACGTGGGGCTCGAACCCACGACCCTGAGATTAAGAGTCTGATGCTCTACCGACTGAGCTAGCCGGGCTGCTTGTCAGATCACTCTTCCTGTATTAATTTATCTGTATAATAGATAATGTTGCACATAGATAATGCAACCGCCCAACGTGGGGCTCGAACTCACGACCCTGAGACTAACAGTCTCATTCTCTACCGACTGAGCTAGCCGGGCTGCTTGTCACATCGCTCTTCCATATTAATTTATCTGTATAATAGATAATGTTGCACATAAATAATGCAAGCGCCCAAAGTGGGGCTCGAACTCACGACCCTGAGATTAAGAGTCTCATGCTCTACCGACTGAGCTAGCCGGGCTGCTTGTATGATCACTCTTCCTGTATTAATTTATCTGTATAATAGATAATGTTGCACATAAATAATGCAACCGCCCAACATGGGGCTCGAACCGACGACCCTGAGATTAAGAGTCTCATGCTCTACCGACTGAGCTAGCCGGGCTGCTTATCAGATGACTCCTCCTGTATTAATTTATCTGTATAATCGATAATGTTGCACATAAATAATGCAACCGCCCAACGTGTGGTTAGAACCCACGAGCCTGAGATTAAGAGTCTCATGCTCTACCGACTGAGCTAGCCGGGCTGCTTGTCAGATCACTCTTCCTGTATTAATTCTTCTGTATAATTGATAATGTTGCACATAAATAAAGCAACGGCCCAACGTGGGGCTCGAAACCACGACCCCGAGATTAAGAGTCTCATGCTCTACCGACTGAGGTAACCGGGCTGCTTGTGAGATTACTCTTCCTGCATTAATTTATCTATATAATAGATAATGTTGCACATAAATAATGCAAACGCCCAACGTGGGGCTCGAACCCACGACCCTGAGATTAAGAGTCTCATGCTCTACCGAGTGAGCTAGCCAGGCTGCTTGTCGGATCCCTCTTCCTGTATTAGTTTATCTGTATAATATATAATGTTGAACATAAATAAACCAAGCACCCAGCGTGGGGTTCGAACCCACGACCCTGAGATTAAAAGTCTCAAGCTGTACCGACTGAGCTAGCCGGGCTGCTTGTCTGATCACTCTTCCTGTATTAATTTATCTGTATAATAGATAAGGTTGCACATAAATAATGCAAACGCAAAAACGTGGGGCTCGAACCCACGACCCTGAGATTAAGAGTCTCATGCTCTACCGACTGAGCTACACGAGCTGCTTGTGTGATCACTCTTCCTGTATTAATTTATCTGTATGATAGATAATGTTGCAGATATATAATGCAACCGCCCAAGGTGGGGCTCCAACCCACGACCCTGAGATTAAGAGTCTGATGCTCTACCGACTGAGCTAGCCGGGCTGCTTGTCAGATCACTCTTCCTGTATTAATTTATCTGTATAATAGATAATGTTGCACATAAATAATGCAACCGCCCAACGTGGGGCTCGAACCCACGACCCTGAGATTAAGAGTCTGATGCTCTACCGACTGAGCTAGCCGGGCTGCTTGTCAGATCACTCTTCCTGTATTGATTTATCAGTATAATAGATAATGTTGCACATAGATAATGCAACCGCCCAACGTGGGGCTCGAACCCACGACCCTGAGATTAAGAGTCTAATGCTCTACCGACTGAGCTAGCCGGGCTGCTTGTCACATCGCTCTTCCTGTATTAATTTATCTGTATAATAGATAATGTTGCACATAAATAATGCAAGCGCCCAACGTGGGGCTCGAACTCACGACCCTGAGATTAAGAGTCTCATGCTCTACCGACTGAGCTAGCCGGGCTGCTTGTATGATCACTCTTCCTGTATTAATTTATCTGTATAATAGATAATGTTGCACATAAATAATGCAACCGCCCAACATGGGGCTCGAAACCACGACCCTGAGATTAAGAGTCTCATGCTCTACCGACTGAGCTAGCCGGGCTGCTTATCAGATGACTCTTCCTGTATTAATTTATCTGTATAATCGATAATGTTGCACATAAATAATGCAACCGCCCAACGTATGGCTCGAGCCCACGACGCTGAGATCAAGAGTCTCATGCTCTACCGACTGAGCTGCTTGTGTGATCACTCTTCCTGTATTAATTTATCTGTATGATAGATAATGTTGCACATATATAATGCAACCGCCCAACGTGGGGCTCGAACCCACGAGCCTGAGATTAAGAGTCTCATGCTCTACCGACTGAGCTAGCCGGGCTGCTTGTCAGATCACTCTTCCTGTATTAATTCATGTGTATAATAGATAATGTTGCACATAAATAAAGCAACGGCCCAACGTGGGGCTCGAAACCACGACCCCGAGATTAAGAGTCTCATTCTCTACCGACTGAGCTAGCCGAGCTGCCTGTCACATCGCTCTTCCTGTATTAATTTATCTGTATAATAGATAATGTTGCAGATAAATAATGCAAGGGCCCAACGTGGGGCTCGAACCCACGACCCTGAGATTAAGAGTCTCATGCTCTACCGACTGAGCTAGCCGGGCTGCTTGTCTGATTACTCTTCTTTATTAATTTATCTGTATAATAGATAATGTTGCACATAAATAATGCAACCGCCCAACGTGGGGCTCGAACCCACGACCCTGAGATTAAGAGCCTCATGCTCTACCGACTGAGCTAGCCGGGCTGCTTATCAGAGCACTCTTCCTGTATTAATTTATCTGTATAATCGATAATGTTGCACATAAATAATGCAACCGCCCTACGTATGGCTCGAACCCACGACGCTGAGATCAAGAGTCTCATGCTCTACCGACTGAGCTACCCGAGCTGCTTGTCTGATGATACGGTAATTTGTATCATAAATTACTTAGAGGTAAATAATGATTGTAATATAAATATGTATTTTTATGTGACATTGATTTCTGATGTTTATTAATTGTAATTATTATTGGTAAATAATAATATACGGCTATACTGAAACTGTCAACAATAACGCAATAATGCAGCAAGGGGGTGAGTTGTTTGTCATTGCCGGGAACCAGGAAGTTACGTAATGTTTCGCGCCTTTTCGGTAAAAGCTTCTAGAATGTTCCCTAAAAGCAATATGTATTCGTGGTTTTCATTGGATATTAAAATAGACGCTAATGTTGGCGCGTTTTATTAGCCAATAGCAGTTCATTTATAATCTTTAGGCGTATCTTGAGGCAGGCCTATAAATAAGCCAGGTTCAAGGGAGCGTTCCCCCAGTTCTACAAAATTCTCAGTACTCTCCACGTCGGTCTCTCAGTTCATTTATTTCGCCAAGTTACGCGCAGCAGAATTACGAGAATCTAAATTATTATAAAGTTAATTCTACACAAAGTTGAAGTATGCAGGTTAAAAGTGATAAGTAAGAAGTTATTAAAAACAGTTTCAGTTTGGCGAGTATCCAGATTAATTTGTAAAAGTGTTTGTGAATGTGTTCAGCAATAAAAGTTATAAAACCAATTTCTTCGTCAGTATAATTTCTGGATAAAAGATTCCTTTCCGATTCACACCGTGCAAGAGATACAAGTTCTACCAAGATAAGATGATAGCTAGCTGGAGGACAATATACATAACCTTAAATTCTTTCAGAAACTAATTAATACAAATTGCTAACGTCAGAGGGAGCTACGAACCAAACAAGGAGTGACGTCACAGTATGTCAACGCGTGAAGTAAAAACACATATTTGCTCTCGCAAATTGGCTTCCAAACACGGAGCTACAATTAATGTTAAATAAATACAACATTAATACCGCATCACTGATCACTCTTCCTGTATTAATTTATCTGTATAATAGATAATGTTGCACATAAATAATGCAACAGCCCAACGAGGGGCTCGAAGCCACGACCCTGAGATAAAGAGTCTGATGCTCTACCGACTGAGCTAGCCGGGCTGCTTGTCAGATCACTCTTCCTGTATTAATTTATCTGTATAATAGATAATGTTGCACATAGATAATGCAACCGCCCAACGTGGGGCTCGAACCCACGATCCTGAGATTAAGAGTCTCATGCTCTACCGACTGAGCTAGCCGGGCTGCTTTTCAGATCACTCTTCCTGTATTAATTTATATTATAATAGACAATGTTGCACATAAATAAATCAAACGCCCAACGTGGGGCTCGAACCCACGACCCTGAGATTAAGAGTCTCATACTCTACCGACTGAGCTAGCCGGGCTGCTTGTCAGATCACTCTTCCTGTATTAATTTATCTGTATACTAGATAATGTTGCACATAAATATTGCAACCGCCCAACGTGGGGCTCGAACCCACGAACCTGAGATTAAGAGTCTCATGCTCTACCGACTGAGCTAGCCGGGCTGCTTGTCAGATCACTCTTCCTGTATTAATTTATCTGTATAATAGATAATGTTGCACATAAATAACGCAACCGCCCAACGTCGGGTTGGAACCCACGACCCTGAGATTAAGAGTCTCATGCTCTACCGACTGAGCTAGCCGGGCTGCTTGTCAGATCACTCTTCCTGTATTAATTTATCTGTATACTAGATAATGTTGCACATAAATAATGCAACCGCCCAACGTGGGGCTCGAACCCACGACCTTGAGATTAAGAGTCTGATGCTCTACCGACTGAGCTAGCCGGGCTGCTTGTCAGATCACTCTTCCTGTATTAATTTATCTGTATAATAGATAATGTTGCACATAGATAATGCAACCGCCCAACGTGGGGCTCGAACCCACGAACCTGAGATTAACAGTCTCATGCTCTACCGACTGAGCTAGCCGGGCTGCTTGTCAGATCACTCTTCCTGTATTAAATTATCTGTATAATAGATAATGATGCACATAGATAATGCAACCGCCCAACGTGGGGCTCGAACCCACGAACCTGAGATTAACAGTCTCATGCTCTACCGACTGAGCTAGCCGGGCTGCCTGTCACATCGCTCTTCCTGTATTAATTTATCTGTATAATAGATAATGTTGCACATAAATAACGCAACCGCCCAACGTCGGGCTCGAACCCACGACCCTGAGATTAAGAGTCTCATGCTCTACCGACTGAGTTAGCCGGGCTGCTTGTCTGATCATTCTTCCTGTATTAATTTATCTGTATAATCGATAATGTTGCACATAGATAATGCAACCGCCCAACGTGGGGCTCGAACCCACGACCCTGAGATTAAAAGTCTCAAGCTGTACCGACTGAGCTAGCCGGGCTGCTTGTCTGATCACTCTTCCTGTATTAATTTATCTGTATAATAGATAATGTTGCACATAAATAATGCAACCGCCCAACGTGGGGCTCGAACCCAGGACCCTGAGATTAAGAGTCTCATGCTCTACCGACTGAACTAGCCGGGCTGCTTATCAGATCACTCTTCCTGTATTAATTTATCTGTATAATCGATAATGTTGCACATAAATAATGCAACCGCCCAAAGTGTGGCTCGAACCCACGACGGTGAGATTAAGAGTCTGATGCTCTACCGACTGAGCTACCCGAGCTGCTTGTCTGATCACTCTTCCTGTATTAATTTATCTGTATGATAGATAATGTTGCACATAAATAATACAACCGCCCAACGTGGGGTTCGAACCCACGACCCTGAGATTAAGAGTCTCATGCTCTACCGACTTAGCTAGCCGGGCTGCTTGTCAGATCACTCTTCCTGTATTAATTTATCTGTATAATAGATAATGTTGCACATAAAAAATTGCAACCGCCCAACAGGGGGCTCGAGCCCACGAGCCTGAGATTAAGAGTCTCATGCTCTACCGACTGAGCTAGCACGGCTGCTTGTCGGATTATTCTTCCTGTATTAATTTTTCTGTATAATAGATAATGTTGCACATAAATAATGCAACCGCCCAACGGGGGGCTCGAACCCACGATCTTGAGATTAAGAGTCTCATGCTTTACCGACTGAGCTAGCCGGGCTGCTTGTGAGATTACTCTTCCTGTATTACTTTTTCTGTATAATAGATAATGTTGCACATAAATAATGCAACCGCCCAACGTGGGGCTCGAACCCACGAACCTGAGATTAAGAGTCTCGTGCTCTACTGACTGAGCTAGCCGGGCTAGTTATGGAATTTCTATTCTTGTTTAATTTATCCTTATAACCAAAGTTTAGGATTTTTAGGTGCAAATTTCAGATGAAAAGGCAAGGGAAACGGTGCTCAAATAAGGTGAGAAAAGGGACAATAAGGTGCTGGTTTATTTAAGGGGATGCACAACTGAAATTGCTATTTTCTAAACTATGCATTCATTTGGGCTGAAATTTTAACCACGTGTCAGTCTTCTTTAGCTATATTTGGTATGTAAATTTCAATCCAAGATCTTAATTAGTTCCCAAGTTATTAATTTTCAAATTATAAAATTATGGGTATATGCAAAATGGAATACATGATGCACTTTTTCAACAAAATTAATCTTGTGTTTCTTCTATGTCAAGGAACTACAAATATGTCATATAATGTTTTTCTACCATTCTTAGTTTAAGAGAAAAAAAAGGTTTGCAGTTTTGTATTTGCATTTTTTTTCGTTTTTTGTATACATTGTTATCTTCAAAAATTAGTAGTGCAGAAACTATTCATTACACAGAAAAATTATATGACAGTTTTATATATTAGGTTTATTTAAATAAGCATAAAAATGTCAATATGAATGGATGTAAACTACATCGTGTGGAACTTATTGAATATGCAGAAATGCTGAAAATAAGAAACGCCTTAAAATGAAATTTTAAAAATATAAACAGCTAGCATTCAAATGCACAAGGGTATTTAGAAAGTGTCGTAACGATCCTGAAGCGTTCGCTTGGTCAAAAATAAAAGTGAATTCTAAGACTACAAGCAATGGAGGACTTTTTGGGAACAATTTTTTCTCGATTTTTTTAGATTTTGGGTTAATTTCAGTTGTGCATTCCTTAACTAATTCAACGATTTCTCTTTCTTCCATTCTAATTTATTGAACTACAAAGAAGTACAGCAAATTATCACTCATAAAAAGAAGGAAAAAACATGAAGCTGTTGTACTTCAAGATATTAAGCATCTCCTCATTTTTAAAAGTAAGACTGTTTCTATTACGAGATAGTATGTCTTTGTATTTTTTTTCGAGTTGAGGAGAAAATGATTTAATCACTGACCTCAACCCGATGGGAGTCGGGACTGAGAGTGTGAGACCTACCAATAGTCGGCATACCCACTAAAAACTCCTCCACCAGATTGAAAGAAAAAGGTTTGCTGCGGTACCGCCTAAAGCACCCGCGCATTCCAAGGTGATGGTTAAAACTGGGCCGCAGTGCTGCCGCCAGAGGAGTAAGGAGTTAGGCTTGACCACCCTGCCCCCTCAGCGAAGTTAAGGTGAGGATAAGAGAGGATTCCTGGTGGTAGTGGTAAGGTTACTGACGGTGATACCTTCTGTTCGGCTCGTGTTGACGTTCTCTACCAAGCTCTCCACGGCGTAGAGGCGGTCATAGACTTTCTCTAGCCGGGCCGGAATTTCGCCGATGGCTTGATGGCTAACTTCCGCCAGTGTTTGCAAAATTGGAATTCCTTGGAGTTGCTCTGTGATGTCTGTTATGGTCTCTTCCAGAGCGGCTAAGCGGGCACCGAAGTTCAGGAACTCAGCATGAAGATGCTGAATGGCTTCCCGCGTCGCCGCTCCGGTTGAGTGTGCTGGTTTAGATTCTGCGGCGTCTGTTGATGTAGTCGATGGTGGCTGTGGTTGTTGTGGTATCATCTGTCCTGGTTTAGATTCTGCGGTGGCTGCTGATGTAGTCGATGGTGGCTGTGGCTGTTGTGGTGTCATCTGCGGTGGTGTGGAAGAGACAGGCGGTTTCGGCGATGCCTTCCTGCGAGGATACAGGGGGCAGAGCGCCTGACCGGCGAAGTGAGTCGTCCCTCCACAAATTGTGCAGTAGCGGCGTCGGTGGCGCAGGTCGTGCTGCTTGCACGAAGCAGTGGTGCTGCAGGCGCCACAGTAGTGGCACCTCGGTTGTGCTGTGCAGGACGTCTCACTGTGTCCGTAGGCACAGCGGCGTCGGCAGGGAGCCTGGCGTTCTACTCGGCTAGCCTCGATGCGTAAGCACCGCCCTAACAAGGGTAGGCCCGCCTTCAAGGCCGCTCCGTAATCGCCAGGGTCTGCGAACTCCATCCTGACGAGCGACGTGGGTCCCTCTGCTCCGATGAACCTGGTTGCCTTAAAGGCTGAAGGCCACTGCTGATGAGCTGCGGTGGTGAGGAACCTGACTGGCAGGTCCCTCGGGACCCCTCTGATGACAGCACTGTACCTTCCGTTAGGCACAGGCTGGCTCTGCAATGACTGGGAAACTCCCAAAATCGGTAGCGTGGGTGTCGGTGACTGAGGCGGCGACTGCTGGTGCGGTCGCTGCGAAGCTGCGCTGGCGGGCGGCGAAGCTATTTGTAGATTCTAAAGCTTCGTTCAACATCCACAGAAATCAGTGGGGCAAACTTTGTGTTCACTCGGAATGGCAACTCTACAGATGTGATGAATTCCTCAATGTCTGGATTCTTCTGAAGACTAGATTGAAGTTTGTCTTTGGCAAAGCCATCTAACTGCTTCCCTCACGGAAGTAAAAATATCCCATTGTTTTTCCTTTTCCAGACCTTGTTCTTCCAATCGTTTTATAGCTGCAGGGAGGTACTTGTGACTATGGACACAATACAGTTCTGTCTGCAAATTATGTATTTTCTCCGGCAACAGAAGTTGTAGTGCCTTGGAAATTACGGCTGCGTCGGATGGATCCACAGAAAGCACAAACTCTTTAATTTTGTCAAAATTCTCACACAACATAGCAGCACACTCAATCCAAGATCTCCAGCGAGTAATGAACGGAAGAGGCAAGCCAGTGATTTCCCTGTAGCAAACAACACGGCTCGGAGCTTTCAGTAGAATCTTCTTCAGAGATGAATTGATTTGCGATGTCGTATTCATTTTTTATGGGTTCACAAACCCTGTGTAGGGAATGAGCCAAGTATGTCACATGCTTCAAGTTAGGAAATAAAGGTTTCAATTGGTTAACAGCTGAAACCATGTATGGAGCTTGGTCCGTAACCACAAGAAGTTTTTCAAACTCGATACCAATAGGCTAGAGTTTTTGGCAGAAGTCTATAATGGATTGCATTACTATACTGGCATTGGCTTTCTGCAGCTCGTATATGTTTAACAACATGGGCTTAACTTTCTCCCCTGCTAAGGGAAAAACTAAAATGTTCAAAACATAAAGTTCCATTGAGTCTATGGTTTCATCCAAAATGATTCCCACATCACAATCAGACGCTTTCTCCTTGATTCTTTCTGTGTGTCTGTGTGTGTGTGTGTGTTTATGTTTATTCACCATAAGAAAAATACTACAATTTCATGGTTTCGTCAACAAATAATACTAAATGTAAGAATTTATATACAGTCCGTAAATAATAATATACACTAATTACAAATCATGTTTAAAATACTCATAAAAGTCATTCATATTATAAAAACATTGAGCAATCAAAATTGCTTTCTTGGTAAACAGGCTCCATGTAGTTTGTTTCTTAAAGTACCCTCATCGGGCATTGACATCTTTGTGTATTTTTCAAGAAATCCCTTGAAGGCTGGATGGTTCACCTTATTGAGTGGAATTCCTGCTTGTGTAAGAGCTGCACACAAATCAATGTTTAATTCCTTCAGATTTTGGCTTTTTGAAGAACTCTGTTGAAACGCATTTGCTAATAGAGGTTGCTGTTGAGGTTGATTTGTTTGCTTGAAGAGTCTTGTTCATTTGATGCTTAGAGCTGGAAATGTGTTGTTTGATGCGATCTCGCTGGCGTTTTTCATCTAACAAAAATCCTGAATCACAAATAGTACATCGCATAACAGTTCCATCAGTGTCTATGAAATCTTATTTGAATTCCTCAGTCAGAACAATAAATCGAGCACTGGACACCTTTGGCATGGTAAAATCTAGTACTAGTACACTCGTTTGGAGAGCTAACACTAGTTCACTTGCTAACACAATGGGACTCTCACACAACTCACTCCTGCGCCCATTCGCTGTCTACACTCTCTTATAACACCGCGACAATTACCAGAATGTTCTTATTCATGCTGGAACTTCAATCTCAGCGATTTCTAGTAGTTTCGAACAGAACCCAGTGTTAATAATTCCCGGAACTGCGCGGGTGAGGTTATTGCAGCCTCTGCGTGCCCAGCCTTCGCCTCCACGCAAAAAGATGACGTCTCTCACAGTAACAAACCCATATTCACGAACAGCACGCTTCTGATTCTGGTGGGATAGAGTCACTCTTTGTCAATTGCATTATTGCGGGCTACTTTATAGCGGTAAAGCGAGAGAAAGAGGTTTTCGTCGAACACACAATTATTTTCCATTGTTGCGGGTGTGCTTTCAATTCCCGCGCGGCGTTTACTGAAAGAGGTAGACTTACTATTTGCACGTACACAGCAAGCTGAGCAGACGTTAATTGAAAGTTAAAGAATAAATTGGAATGAAACTTAAAAGAAAAAAGGGGGAAAAAGGGTATTATGTGCATGGCTGGGGGAAAATGGGATAAAGGTATCAAAAAGGGGTAAAGGTCCCAAAAAAAGGGAAAAAGGTGCATGAAAAAATTCCTCTTTTCGCAACTAGAAACAAAATTTCACACTGTGATATCTTTCCGCACAGCTATAACTTACCCTAAGAGAAGAGGTGCGCACCTAAAAATCCTAACCCTGCTTACAACAGATAATGTTACACATAAATAACGCAAACGACCAACGTGTGGCTCGAACCCTCGACCCTGAGATTAAGAGTCTCATGCTCTACCGACTGAGCTAGCCGGGCTGCTTGTGGTACTTCTAATCCTGTATTAATTTATCCTTATAATAGATAATGTTGCGTATAAACACGGAGTCGCCCAACGTGGGGCTCAAACTCACGACCCTGGGCTTAAGAGTCTCATGCTCTACCGACTAAGCTAGCCAGGCTGCTTGTGACGCCCCTCTTCGTGTATTCATTTATCGTTATAATAGATCATGTTAATGGAGCCATCCAATGTGGGGCTCGAACCCACGACCCTGAGATTAAGAGGTTCATGCTCTACCGACAGAGCTAGCCGGACTGCGACTTGGATCTTTGTTTTTGCATGGCTCTTGTCTTAGCATTTAGATATTCTTGATAACCTTCACTTTCCATTATGGTTTATATATTTTTGTGGGAAATTTTATTTAAGGCTTTTACAGTATAATCTGTAAGGGGTATAAGGGTTTATAGATTTAATCCCCTCCTTTTTACTTCCCCTACTACTGATCTAGACTGGACTAGTGAACGGATGGGACACCGCACATTGCGACCCTCAAGGCATCTATTACGTGTACGTCCCGGTAGAAACGGATGAGTGAGTGAACCGCAAGAATTCACACGGTTGCATAGTGAAAGCGAAGCGGTGCATGGTAGACAAAGATGCGGAGTTCTCTAAAACCTCTTGTATATGATCAAACTTATTTTTTTCAATTCAAGAATTTACAAGAGAAGTTGTCAAATATTTTTTCAATATTTGACATCGGATAAGACTTGACAAGACTTGGCAAGAGTTGACAATGTCATAAATGTGTATTTACACTTATCTCTTTGCCAAAGTGCACCCCATTAGAACACATTATAATTTATCACGTGCAAAGTAATTTATTATTAGCGTCATTGTATAACAATTTGCAATGAAGTATTGTTCCTTACTGAATATTACATAGCACTTACATGTATTATAACCTAGATGTGGGGACGATACGAGTAAAACCGATGAGTAAACCGGTTCTTCCGATTTTGGCGCCTCTATACGGGAACCCGAGTAGTGATGGGTCGAAGGAGTCGGAGTCGTTTCAAAGGAACGCTTCCTCCTTTGGAAGTGTGAAGTAACCATTCCACTATTCGGAACTGGCACTTCCTTACTTCCAATCGCTTCCAACACTGTCGAAGTTACTTCCACAACAGTTTTACTTCCATTCCGCCGGTGTACTTCCAAGACATTTACTTCCAACTCCGTCGGAGTTATTTCCACTTCCAATTGCATCATTCCATTAATTCCATTGCCATTACAATATCTAACCAGCATTGCATTATGCGTATTATTTAGAAGTCGCCATAGCATTGGATATAATTTCCTTTATGGTGGATGAGATTACATTAATGCAGCCTGCGTCACGTTGCAATTTAAGAAAGAATGTTTTAAGTAAATTAAGTCAACAATTCTGACTCAAGTACTGATGAATTCGGATTTGTGTCATTTATGCAAAATTGATGTTAAATGTCCTATTGAGTATGACAAATGCAATGAACGCCTTTAGTTGAACGTTAATGCAGATTTATACGCATAAACTTCCTATCCCCCCTAATGTATGGTTCAATACCAATTATGCTTTCATGAGAAAAGGAATTTTTTTAATTATATTTCATCTACTTGTACTTCCCACGCCATGTAGTAATGATTTTAATAAAGGAATATTGCAGTAAATTGAACGTTATGTGCAGAATTCCAAAAGCACACAGAAGCCTGTTTTTTTTTCTGTTGTAATCATTTAATTCCGATTATGCTTCTATGAGAAAATTCCAATTTCTGGTTACATGTCTACTTAGTACTTCGCACGTATGTAGCAGTTATAATAATATAATATTGCAGTATGTCTGTAGGCAAATATTGCATTTTAACTGCCTAAAGCAACATTTTATGTTGATTGCGAGTTTTAGCCTTAAAATTAGTAGTGAGTACGTTAACAGCACGAATTATGCATAATTACCCATTTAAAATATTTTTTCATTTGTTATATTGTCGCTGTGAGCAATATAACTTTTTGAAACAAGAAAACTCTTAAAACACCATAATTAGCGACACAAAGCTACAATAATATTTAATTATTAATTGTCATACGTCACATAACCTCATTTTAAAACAGCTGAAGATGATAAATGTTACTTCCAGTTTCGCCAACCTCATTTCTGTTGAAAATATTGGTACTCTACATTGCGCATTTTCCTTATCCGCTTCGTTGTTGGCTATCTGCCATGATGTAGATTAGTAGCCGTCAACAGCAAAACAGCTGATAATTCTGCATATACAGGTGTAACTAAGACGAACAATTTGTAATTTGCATTATTCTGCATTTGATAACCTAGTTTTTTTCACAAAGTTAGAGTAATACCTTAATAATTTAAACTATTAAACTGCCTTAAGGAGGTAAACTTTGTCCCGTAGACTTAGGGTTCAGAAGGATAAATAAAAATAAATGCAAATCGAAGCATACCACTTTTTATTAAATTCTCAAAATGGTCCGCTTCACAATGACATAAAATTCAGCTCCTAGAAATAATATTTAAATTAATTTCCCAAAAGAATGTTTTATATTTGCTGAAACCACATTTATTGCCAAAGAATTTACCTCCACACTGTTCATAACCTAAACGTTTAACACGCAATAAAGTAATGTTTTACGAAGTATCTAGGCATAAATTTCAGTCTTAAAGCCAGTAATGGAATGGAATTACAAATCATTCATGTATGTAGGGTCTACGTTACTACATATGATGTTACCAATATTACTTTGTAGTTCATTATACAAAGGGGATAAAAATACAACATACTAGCGTAGAACTACAAGCCATTAAATCACAAACACTTGCTTATGTGACAGGAGACATTAATTGTTAAAGACATGTGTGGCATCCCGTTGTAATGCTTCCTCTTCATAGACTAGGGGAAGTCATTCTGGAGTAAAACAGTGGAAGTATTTTCACCAATACTCCGGAATGAGGAAGCGGAAGTACTTCCAATGGAACTACTTCCTTGAAACGATTCCGACTGCGGAGTGGAAGTGTTGGAAGTAGTTCAGATAAAGTAACGCACTCGACCCATCACTAATACCGAGTAAACCGCGATTGTACACAAATGAAGGCTGAATTACATGGCGCTGCCGAATATAGGCGCTGCTTTTGAATACTATTTTCTTCGTTTTCTAGTTCTTCGGTTCTTCTACAAGCAGGTACGTGACCGCATTTAATATTACGTTGCAAAGCATTTCTGTGGAGTCTTCTTTAGACAAAAAGTTCACGTAAATATGCAAAATTATACCTATTCAATCATTATTGATAACTCCGTGTCAGCTGAGGAAGTCTTTTCTGCAGCAGGGCAGATAATCTTTCAGCCCAAGTCAGGCAGAAATGCTTCTATTTTTACATAAAGACTCCTCTTGCTTTTACTTTTGCTTTGAACAAAGAAATTTGATGTTTAATAGGATTATTATATTTTGAGAAATTAGTTTGTTTTTGAAGAATAAAATTGGCTTTTAACTCCATGTAAGTCAACACACCAACAACCCTTCCAAATCTGCCGCCAAATAAGAGCAGCTTACAGCAGAAAACATAGCGGTGTGGACAGAAACATTTTTAGGTGGTGATAAACGGCTTAATTCAATATTACTGTTTTTATTATTATTGTTACTATTTGCTGATATAGCGATGGCGATGCAGTGACTCTTAATAGCCCACTAACTTACCATTAAACTTTTATCTTAGTTTATTAATTATGAAATCCACACACATATGCTGGGGTTTTGTTAACAAGTACAGCTCAAAAATTTAACTATTGTGTATTAATTATCCCCTAAACAAGAGTCAACTGTTGGGATACTCTAGAGAATAGCAGAAACTCTTATAGGAAAACCTTTTGAAGCAACATTAAAAAGATATACCTGTAACGTAAATACTACAACAGATTATATTCTTTTTGAGTGTGAAACAACTTGATATGTTTTGCTTTGCAGGCAGCAAACTCTAGAATTCATCAAAAGTAGATAACTTCAGTTTTCCTTCCGTTGTAGTGTGAAATAGTCATCGCATTTTACCACTGTCCTGATTTTCTGGTTCCTGCCTTAGGCTTTGTGTGTAATGCATCCAGTTTTGCAATAAAATAGGAAAATTTTGCTAACTTCACTGCGTCGTCTCATCCAACGTATTGCATTACCAAGAAAACACATTTTTGAGTACGTTGCTTACCTCATTAGTATGTAAATAAGGTAAATAAGAAACTTGTATGTAATTATTAATGGTAATATATTTATCTAAAGCCATAATCCAATTTCAAGAGAATATACTCTATCTGGCTCATTCAGTAAGATGTCACAATGGAGATTCTAGAAGTTTCCAGACTATAATGCATTTGAGTATGTACAAGGCAAGCTACTGACTACTGAACTTCTGTTACCCATAAGCAAAAAGGGAACTACTGTCCATTCCAAACCAAGTTCCCTCTGATGTAAACAGAAGCACGTGCTCCGGCTTGTCACAAACCCAAGAATATACTCTTACGCCAACGTAAATAGTTCCTTAATACATGTATTGTATTATGAAATATTAGAGCAGGAAAGGTATAGAACTGCACATTTTATTGCGGTTATCATAAGAACTCATCGTTAAAGGTAATGGATATATACTAGCTGTTAAGAGATTACAAAATATGATTTTCGTCTGCTATTGCGCTAACACCGAGAGCATCTTGGTTGTTAATACCAACCGTATTGCACGACTGTCACTCTGTTACATATACAAGAAATGCAGCAATGAATTCCCAGAGGTGCTATCTGAGTACCGAATAAACACTTTGCGTAACCCAGGATATATGATAAGCGAACTGTCATTCATAATACGCTAACACACATATGCTCAGCTCAGGTCAAATCTTGTGATTTAGTCAGTTGGTATTTGAGCTCACATGGCAGAGGAAGGTGCGTGTAGTGCGAATACACTGTTCAAACACAGAAGCGGGAAACAGTTAAAAAAAGTGGCTAAAAACAAACAATACTTCATATATTCAACTCACTATTACAAAAATACCCGACACTTTCATTATTGCATATTACGAAACTAATATCGGATTTTACAGGCGTTTCAGTGAGAAGTGTAATCAAAGCGAGCAGGGAATATAAACAGACATAATACAACATAGAAGAGGATAAAATGTGGGAACTTGTTTTAAGTGCGACAGTGCTGTGGAATTATGAATAAGCTTGTCATTATTTCGGAGAGTAGTTCTGATTCTGATGTGGCAGCTGAGTCATCTTCGGAGGATTCGGATTTGGGTGTTGCACTTTTGCCCGAGGATTGTGATCAACGCAAGTAAAATATTCATTACCGCATACTTATAAAATCGATTGTTACCTCAGGTTGCATTTTGAACTATGATTCTCACGCAGGGCGCCTTTTTATAGATTAAATAGTGTTCAACAAGCACGTGGGAGGGGAACAAGCAGACATTAGGGGCGGGGATTGCGAACTACTTTCGCGCGGATAATACAAAGAGTTTGTTTTCAGTGAAAGGCACTCTGGTTTGGAATGGACTTTAGTGTAATGACTGATATTGTGCGATAATCCTTCGTACGTATTCAAACCCGCCGCCAAATAAAGAACCCGGTTATGTACTCGGTGTACCGAGTCGTATGACGTCACAGAACCGAAGCGATTTATGTATATATATATATATATATATATATATATATATGTATGTGTGTGCGCGCACTATATAACACTGCATTAATGCATTATTGCATACTTCGGAAATATGCCAGGCAATTTTTTCATGTGCTCTTGTCTTCTTCATCTTATAGTAAGCCACGAAGCCTACAACGTATAGACATACCAGCTTTCATATAACCTATAAGCTCGCATACGATATCCCTTGCACGGGTAACCATTTTGTTTACTTTCCGCTTTCGGCCATGTAGCAGATTTTGTGACGCACTATAAATGCTCATATTTCATCGCCCACAGCCATCAAATCCTTGACCTCTTAGAGCATGTCCTTATTTGCCTTCAAGGTTTTCGAAGACTTTAAAAGTATTGGAAGCAATTTGACAAGAAAAATTATGAAGTTATGACAACTCTTGGAAAGTATTGAATTTGTAAAAAATTTGATCGTGTGCACGGAGCTTAAATGTTCCAGGCTCGACCACCCGACCAAGGAGGGCCATTCGAAGACGTCCCTCTAGTGGGACCAGAGAAACATTTCGAAAGTGGAAGCCTCCGCGCCATTCGAACCATATTTATTTGTATTTATTATGCATTTAATCTCAAACTTGAAAGGGATATGAGAGTAAATGGGGAAGAGAGGAGAGCCGGGGTATAACATACCACTCCACTATTCGCCTTTGTCAACCAGGTAAAAACACGAAAATCCCTGGTCAGAGTGGGCGTCCACCGTTAATCGAACCCGGAACCTCCCGAATGCGAGCCTCACACGCTACCGCGGAGCAATTTTCTCCGTTTACTATTGACCTAGCAAGTAGAAGTATTGCATTCAAGCCAAAAACGTGATACCAAAATTTCATCGGAGATACATAGGGGAAGGTGGGGCAAGAGTGCCATGTTAAGGTTCAAACACTATTTTCTTCCTCTAAACAGAATCATACGTATTTTTTCCCCCGTGTATAAGATAAGCTATCATTACACAAGAACATGATAAAGTATTAAGACAGACTCTCCCAAACATTCTGAGATATTTTGATTTACATAAAGAAACATCAGCTGACACTCTTGCCCCATAGGCTAGGGTAAGAGTGTCACATACATTGAACAAACTGAGACATCATTATTCCCTACAAATGTAAAAAAATAAAGGTTCCTTTCACGTCATTAAAGTCTGTACAATCTGTATGAGACATTCCTTTACATTCTTGACATTGAATTTTTGGCTCATCAGGTGGATCTGATAACCTTTCTTGGCTAATTAAGCAAAAGTAGACATCGTCTTTTTTCTGGTCTTCAGTAGTTCTCTGTGATGTTGCAGTATCACACCTTGGTTTCTTCTTCTGTATCTTTGATTTTAACGAACCTTTGTGGTAGTTGAGCGATTAGTAGAAGCTTGTTTGCTTTCAAGCATATTTTATGTGGGCTGCTGGTCAGGATAACCGATTTATCAGGTTTTCTTCCTCTTAGGGTTGGAGTTTTAGGAAAATGTCTTCTATGAATTGGAAGTGGGGAAATAGTTTCAATGCTGGAGTTTTGGAAACAGGTTTCATTTTATCTGCTTCCTTTTCATCAATGAAGTAAAAGCTTTCCCTCGAAGTAGACGCTATAGGAATGAACTCCTTTGCATTCCTTCTCTTATCATTCTCTAGGGGCAGGATGCTTGAATCTTCGGTATTTTCACTATCCATTTTTCTCTGTATTTATGATTTATAAATTTTGTTACAATGAATTGTTCGTACTATGTTCACAGTACGGGGTAAGAGTGTCACTCTGGCACTCTTGCCCCAGAGTCAGCTGACACTTTTGCCCCCACTTTTGCACGGGGGTGACACCATGGAGTGGCGGCTGCATACACAACTAACTCTTCGCGTGCAATTGGATTCTCATATAAGTGGGGTTAAGCCATAGCCATAATAACTGAGATATACCAGAAATTACCTTACCTAGGAATAAATTGGGTTTCCTGTCATGGAAATAGAAGATCACAATTATGAAAAAAGTACTTTATTATTCTTCATTCATTATCTGTTTACCCTCCTCTTATGTAGGACTTACACCCCCCAGGACTTACAAGCGGGTGCCTGGGGTCAGAGGCCCGTCGAGGAGCAGACACTCATGGATCAGACAGAATATCCAGGATGGGTGATCAGCCCGATGCCTGGTATGGGATGAAGGAAGTAGATGAATCGAAATGTTGGTGAAATGGATGAAAGGAAAGGTGATGATGGAGCATTCGGTGGAATGAATGGCGGGGGAAACCGGAGAACCCGGAGAAAACCCGCCCAGACGCCGCTTCGTCCACCACAAATCCCACATGCAGGTCCCTGGGATTGAACGCGGGGCGCCTCGGTGGGAGGCGAGCGGTCTAACCACTCGGCCACGGCGCCGCCCGTACTTTATTATACAAAAAAAAAAACAAATTTCTAAAGCTGCTGTAATGCACAGCCCAACAAACATGCCATCTAACTCAGTGTACCCAACCTTGCAACAAAGTCACTAAGCCCGTATTTTTGCACTTAAAGGGAGGTGACACTCTTACCCGATATGGCACTCTTGCCCCACCTTCCCCTACGTTTTGTGTGTGAGTGAATAAACAGCATAACTCAAAAAAACAAAAGTTGGTTAAATGAAACTTGGTATTTAAGTTCACATCTTCCAAGGATGTGACATGCAGATTTTCAAGAAAATCCTTCCAATCCTACCTACCCTTTACATTAAAACTTTTCATTATTTTTATGACACGATTATGATTAATATACCAAGTGTTAAAGATATTTACATGACAAATAAAATGTATACCTTGCAATTTCTTGGATTAGCCTGTGAAGTCCAATTTATTCTGAATGTCTTTTTTTATAATTGGTAAACCATAATAAATAGACAAACTCTTACTACAAAAAAAAAATGTAGATCTCATTAAAGCATTTAATTTATGCCAAATGACATTTTTATGGCATTAACCTTTTTTGAGATATTCTTTGTTATTATCCTGAATTTTCAAATACCTTTAACTTTCTTCAAATGGTAAGTTGCTATTCATTTCTTTCTGGTTGTCATGTAAAGAGAATTGAATTCAAAACCATCACTTACTGATGAATTTTGACGGTCGCTTAGCCTACTGTATTTCCCTAGTACCTACAATGAAATGTGTACTAAAACCACTTCTACAAATGTTTATCTCGATTAACATGAAGCAGGTAAAAGAATAAGTTTTTTTAAAGAATAGTTTGTATATATAGAAAGTCATATGAATGTCTTTATTGTCTTACAATAAATATGTAATCTGAAGAGGATCTTCAAGATTTGAATCCATATTGTTTTGGGCGATCTTATTCAAACTTCTGGTTAAAATGTTTACAAGCAGTAGTATTTAACTAAGTCCTTATTCTACATTCAATGCTTCTTGAGATATAGACTCATTCATTACTCTAAATAGTTGTTCTCCATCAATGTTATTATAAGCAAGTTTATAATCTTTAAATGATGAGCACTGAATGTTTTGAATTTAACAGTGAGTGAAACAAGGCGATGGATTACCTACTATTTTGTTTATTCTATCTCTACACTATGTTATAAAAATCTGGACCAAACAGGGTGCAATAGCATATGCAGACAATGCCACCATTGTAGCAAGATCAAAGAAGATAGTAATTGAAGTTTATGGGTATCTAGAGGAAAGAACACACAGATTGGATTAAAAGTAAATATAGAGAAAACTAAATGCATGGTCATATCATACTAGGAAACAAGGAGGACATTAAAGGATCTAGAAATAGGACAAAAAGTATATGAAGGAGTATCCTAATTTAAATATCTTGGGAACATATTTGACAACGAAGTTAAAATAAACAGCACTATTCTACATAGAATTAAAGCAGGTGGTAAAGTATATTTTGTAAATTTAAGATTAAAAAGTAAGCGTAAACCACGTATTGTAATAAAATTATTGAATTTTATAACATTGCTGAACTCTGTAAACAAATATGAACTGTAATATCACAAAGATATGTCCTAACTCTGTTCTACTTTATAGTTATGTTTAAAAATTTGTAATGCTGTAATTATGTTACACAATATGTTATAATATGTTTAGTAATGTTGAAACTATGTTCACTATTGTTGAAAGCATGACTACCAGCATTTGTATCATGTTATTGTTATTGTTTTTACACTGGTTGCAATATAACCTTGAAGTTGAAGCAACCTTAAAGAAAGATCAATTAAAAAAATAAAGTAAGCTGATAACGAGAACAACAAAAAATGCGCATATAAAACACTAATTAGATCAGTGGCCATATATGGAGCTGAAACTTGGACAATGACCATGGCAGATCAAGAAAATTTGAAAGGAAAATAATATGGAAAATATATGGCCTTATAAAGAAACAGGGCAACTGGAGAGTCAGATATGATTTTGAAATTGATCAATTAATAAAAAGGAAAGATATAATTAGATTTATTAAAGCAAGAAGGCTACAATGACTCGGTCATTTATGGTAATGGAAGAAAGTAATAATCTTAAAAGAATGATGGAAGCAAGGATATATTCACCAAGAAGAATAGGAAAGGACAGGGTAAGGTGGTTTGATATTGATAATGCTCTGCAGGACCTAAAAATAATGAAGGCAACTAGATGGAGTGAGAAAGAAGAGTTAGGATAGACTGGAGGCTGATTTTTAGGGAGACCAAGGCTCATTTAGGACAATAGTGTCAATGATGATGAAATGATGAGCATTAATCCTAAATTTTTATGATTTTAGTAATAATTTGCCTAGGTATGTATATTTCTTAACTTTTATTGGAAGGTGTAGTCTCTTTATCCAGTTATATGTTTAATCATTCCAAATTACATCATACACTTGTGAGAAATAGCTACATTTGTTTTGTACTTCACTCACTAGAAATTCTCTATTTTCTGTTATGACTTGACAAAGTGAAACAACAACAATAAAATAATTTTACATGTATCAAAGTCAGTATTGTTTTTATTATATTTTCATATAAATTAATATCTAAAGCAACTTTGGTGTTACAAAAATAAAATGCAGAAGAAACAACCCAGATTTTAGTTACCTGATGTACATAATATTAATGATACTGCACAGATGTTATTATGCATAATGCAGTTTCCAAGCTAAACCACATAAGAAAAGAAATTCCAGGTTCAGGCATTCAAACATAAAAGTTATGGCTTAAAACTGCCAAAGGGTTAATGCTTTACTAACCATTCTTCTTCAGCTGGAAAAGTACAAAACATATAGTTAATATTCTTAAAATTATTAAGATTTGAAGCACTATTGTAAGTGAAGCAACATATATATTAAAATGTATAAAGAGTCACATATTAAAGCTTACTTCACTTATGTCAAATGTTTCCTGATCTTAACCATCTGATATAAGTGAAGTATGTTTTAATGTGTGACTCTTTATATATTTTAATACATAAAGTTAACATTCAAATTCCAATGATATGTTAATGTTTTTCATTCCTATATAGAGTCAAATGTCATTATAATGAATGAAGATGTTGATGTTTATTTCATTGTTCTGAAATTTCATTAAATTGTTTATTTAATATTTTTATGTTAAAAGGACCAAAATTACAACTAATATAATACAGTATCTGTATTTAAAAATGTAATATGTATGTATTAGGAATGGATATGTAAGGAAACAATACAGTTCGAAATTTACTACTAAAATAATTTCATATTTAAAACATTACACTTGCCAACATTATGTAATTAATTAATATGTAGTAAGCTTATATACTATGTAACATACCTTACAAATAATTTCATTTTGAAAATATCTGCAATTCTCTTCTGAACAAATACTTCACAATTGATTCTTCCAAGTAGTTTACAATGCAACTTGCACTTTTTATCACGTCAACTTCTTGTACGATTTTTAACTTTTCTTTTAGAGAAAACTGCTTTCTTTCCTTTACTTTTCACTACTCTGTTGTTTGACATTGTTTAAACCAACTTGCTCTGAGCACACTGCAACTCCCATCTAAAAATATTAAAATGTAAACAAAAATCAGAATGACAAGTAGGAGTAAAGCATATACATATACCTTAATGCGAATAGCCATAAAATCTCAACGCTGGGAAACAACAAATAAAGACCCAGAATGATCAAAATAAATAGTCGACATACATAATAGAAATGCAGGCAACACAAATGCTATATATCAGACTTTTCATTGTTACATGTAAACTTTTCATATTAACGTGCAAACTCCTTCTTCAGGTTAAGAGAAAGATAAACACACTAGTTAGACAGTGACAGATGGCAGGAGTAATGGCAACCTGCTGATGTAACAACTTTCTTGCAAAAGACAACATGATCAACAGTTGTGGGTGTGGATGTATAGCCAACTGGAAAGTCTGGGCAAACCGAATTGCTTATAGTGCATGTGCTGACAGAAATCTTGCACTTTAATTACCCATAATTTTAATGAATAATGTTTCAAATAAGTCATCAAGCAGGCAATAAGACAACTGGGGATAACACAATTGGTTACTGCATTATTTACACTGTCAAATGTTTTAGTTACACACACATACAAATATATATATACAGAGTGAGCCAAAAGACTCCGAACCGCTTGCGCGGTGTTTTTCCTGTCCGTGTCCTTGGCGCTCGTTGCTGTCTGCCACTATCATAGAAAGGCATGGATGAAACCACACAAAATTTTTAAAACTACTTTTAAAGGCTTTACTTACCAAGTTCAAGAAAGGAAATGCTGAAACTGGCCACTGGCGTTGTCCATACATTTTTGGCACCTCTTTAGGAAACTGTCCATCACTCATCGTAGTTCACATTGAGAAATTTCATGGCGGATATTTTGCTTTAACTTATCCCAGAGGGGTATTTTATGAATAATATTACTGGCTGTGCGGTGTTTCTCCACTAGGCATGTGGAAATATGATAAAAACATGATAATGCACTGCTGCTATAAACAAAGTCACGCTGTTGTGATTTTGCTGTGCAGGTGAAGTGCAGCATTGAGTTGTCAGTGATGTGATGTAGTTCAGTTATTTCGAGTTATTTATTATTTTGTCATGCATTTAGTCACAAAGTATATTATGGCTCAGTATATGTTTTCTACTGCACAGCGTGTATTTATTTATGATTCGTATGTGTTAACTCGGTCAGCTCGCCAAGTGAAAGTACGATTTGCAGAAAGATTTCCAGGTGTAAAAGTTCCAGGCCGTATAACAATCCATGAACTTTACAGTAAATTTCAGGTCACAGCAAGTGTTCAGGCTAAGAAATCTGAAAGTCGGCGTTCGGTTCTTATCAAAGAAACATTAGACAACATCGATTCATAATGGATAGTTTCCTAAAGAGGTGCCATAAATGTATGGGCATTGATGGTAGCCAGTTTTAGCATCTCCTTTCGTAAAGTTGGTAAGTAAAGCCTTTAAAAGTAGTTTTAAAAATGTTGTATGGTTTCATCCGCGCCTTTCTATGATAGTGGCAGAAGGCAACAAGTGCCGAGAACGCAGACAGGCCGTTCGAAGTCTTTTGGCTCACTATATATATATATGTGTGTGTTTATATACAAACTTTCTCTCTATAATATTAGACATGTTGAATTATTGAAATCAGACATGCAAAAACTGAAAGGTCTTTATTGTGTCTTAAGCACTTTGGGAAAGTAGTAGTAAGTAGTTCATGAGATAAGGCTAGACACCCCTAAAAAGAAATTTCATCTAAGCCATTGCATGAGAGAACAATAACAGATGAAACAAAAGTTTAACATTTAATGGTACCCTTTAAACAGGCTGTCAGACTATGGAATTTGATTAGACAGAAGAGACCTTTCATAGCAAAAGTTGAGACAAAGCACTGTATGGTCAAGGATGATCAAAGTACTCCACGTGCAAAGTTGTATGGTCAGGAATGCACAAACCACTCTCATAAATGAGGAAATAACACTGTTATTTTATTGTTCAGCAAGTCAAGAAAAAAACATTTTAAAAATTTCCTCAATCAGTCATGTATTCATTAAGGGGAATTTCTTATTTTCACTCTACTGAGATTTTTGTTCATCTAATTGAAATAATTTTACATAGATGCTTATGGAGAAATAGCAGGGGATTTAAAGCAGTATTTTATATCACAACACTGTGAATGCCAGAGTGATTGTAGTGTAAATTAACATTATTGTATGACAATGATTTTAGATGTTTGTTAGGAAATAAGTTTACAGGGCCTCACTGAAACTGACAATAGGAGTGGGTAACAATGAAGCAATGGGGTGAGTTGTTTATCATTTAGAAGAGACAAACAAATGACGTCAGGGTAGCGTGCCTTTCTTTAGAAATGGAGGAAATATCTTCCCTAGAGCATATGTGTTTGTAATTATGATTGGCTGATAAAACAGACGCTAATGTTGGCGCGATTTAGTAACCAATAGCAGCTCCATTATAATGTTTCGGCGTATCGGGGTGAGGGAGTATAAATTCTTGAGCCAAAAGCAAGTATCGCACAGTTCAAAAGAATAATTCGCGAGGTACACATCACGCAGTTCTCAGATATCTCTCGCGAGGTACACATCACGTAGTTCTAAAGAATCATTTACGAGATACACGTCGCGCAGTCTTGAGGAATCTCTCGTGAGGTGAATGTCATACAGTTTGGATGAATCTCTCGCGTCGTAAAGTTAGTTACAAAATGTGAAGTACGCGACAACTATTACGACAGTGGACTTAATTGTTCTTTCACACAAGCCGTGCGTTGGACAGGTTGGAAAGGTAGAATCAGATGACTCAAAAATTCAATGCCATAGCCGGGATTTGAACCACGGATCTCCCGGTTGCTCTAACCACTGAGCTACCATGGCAACATGCCGGCACGCCATTAAATTCTCCAGCTGATTCGCATTTTTCCCAGTAAACCACAAGGAGATCTCAAATTGTATTGAGATGTCATACCCCAATGGCGACTTACATTCTTTGTAAGTACTTAAGTCCCGGGCTTTATAGTTACAACCACTATTAGGTCAATTAATGAAATTAATTGTTCTTTCACACAAGCCGTGCGTTGGACAGGGTTGGTTCAAATCCCGGCTATGGCATTGAATTTTTCAGTCATCTGATTCTACCTTTCCAACCCTATTACGAGTAATTACATTCGAAAATATAACCGTTTCAGTCAGGCGTGTATCAAGATTAAAGATGTGAAATTAATTAAGTGTGACGGCAATAAAAGCATAAAAACAAAATTCATTTATCAATGTTATCTTTTAGTAACAACTCCTTTCCATTTATACACCCTGCTTAGAGATATTTGCTCGACTGAGTAATAATAGCTAGCCGGAGGACAAAGAACCCAAAATTCAAAATAGTAAAACAATAACAGGCGCTCAGCAAATAAGATAACACGAGAGATTACTGCAACAGATTTCAATTTTTTTTCTGTTGTTATACAGAACAAATAAATATAAATGAAAAGGTCATTTAATATTAACAGCTTTAAAGAATGGACCAAAATGCAGCCTCCAACATTAACATACAAGCGACCTAAATGCATAAAGAAGACTTAAACTCTTTTAAGTATTACTGATCTTTTACAAATTTCACCATGGGCAACAATGATTCTGGCAATCAACTTCTTTTCAGAACCAATGAGTGATGCATGCAATATAAAGTGAGGATGAGCTCTAAATGCAAATCCATAGGATTGATAAACTCACCACCTTTTTATTTGTTAAAATGATTCCAATTGCATAGCTAAAATAAAAATGTTTGCACAGTTTGATGATGCATTACATTCACATGACCTTTCTACTCACTCTTTCACAATCTATTCTCAGAAAAGCTTATTCTTCTTTCAACTTTGTGTTAAAACATTTGTAGAAATGCTTTTTATTACAAGTTTTGTTGCAGATACAAGAAAAATACAGTGGGCTAAAATGATAGTCAAATCTACTCAAAGTGGGTAGTTATGTAATGGCTTTGAAATTCTATGTTCCTTATATAACCAACAGAAAAAAAAATTCTGATTGTTACATTCACATGGCTTTCTATGTTCATTATAATTTATTTTTAAATTGCTTCTAGAAACTAGTCTTATAGCATTTATTTGACAATCTACTTCATATTAAGCAAACTAAACTTTTGAAAAATTAGTTTCATTATACATTTTGATGCAGGCACAAGATGGATACATATACTGAAGCGATAGTCAGATGTTTACAGTCACTGTCCTTGAAATTCCATATTCTTTCAATGAAATCATGAAAAACAACTGAATGTGATTATCATCAAAAAAAAAAAATCTGATGTGTTACACTCACATGACTTACTCTACTCTTGTACAAACTATTTTTACAAACGCTTACTCTCCATATGCTTCATGTTAATCGAGATGTCAATCTTATTGATAATTTTCTTGTAGATGCAAGGGGAATATGGTAGGTTTTAAGCGATAGTCAAATGTTTTAAGAGCTGGTTGCTATGTGGCGCATTCCATTCTCTTTGCATGTCCAGGACATAAAAAATGAATAACGAATTTGAGAAAAAGTATAAGTATTGGAAAATTTAAGGGAATAACAAGCAATATCTCGCAAAAGGTTCACTCAACAAAAGAAATGTATATGACATAAATTGTGTATTTTAATGCGATCTACATTTTTTGTGTAGTAAAATTTTGTCTATCTTTTATGGTTTACTAGTTATGAAAAAGTCGTTCACAATGAAGAATACTTTTCGGGACATTCCCAGAAAATTTGAGATATACATTTTGTTTGTCATGACAATATCTTAAACATATGATATTTTAATAAAAATCGTTAGAGCCATTTTTGAGAAAATTAAAATTTTCGAAAAATGTTCCATGTAAAGGGTAGTCTGGGGTGGGGGAATTTTCTTGAAAACCTTCGTGTCGCATCTCTGGAAGATATTGAACCTAAAATACCAAGTTTAGTGTTTATCCGACTGTTCGTTTTTTACTTATGCTGTTCACAGACAGACACACAGACACACACACAGACACAAACACGGACATGTTTCCAAAAATGCTTTTTTTTGGATTCAGGGGGTTTCAAAACATGTATTTCCGGTGAAATCTCGGTATCGAATTTTTGGGTGGAATACAATACTTTCCCTACTTACTATACGTAGTAGAGAAAGTAAAAATAACAGAAGTGTTGAATACTTCAAACCAATAACAAGTGTTTCCAAAATGATGATACCATAAAAATTTGTTGGAAATAAATTCTAGTTTACATTTTCTGTGTAGTAGGTGTTTGTCTTCCTTTTATGATTTACCACTTATACAAAATGATACAAAATTCTTTCTGACTGAAGAGGACTTCACAGACTACTTCCAGAAAATTCAAGATATACATTTATTTTCCATGTAAATATCTTATATGTATTGTATTTTACTCAAAATCATCAGGGCCATTTTCAAGAAAATAAAAAAATAACAAAGATTCTTCCATGTAAAGGATAGTTTGAGGAGAATCTTCTTGAAATTCTTCAAGTCTTGTCTTTGGAAATAAATAACAAATATTTATTGAATATTTTGTTTTTGAGTTATACTGTTCACAGACACACAAATACACACACACATGAACTTTTACTTAAAAATGCTTTTTTTTATTTTATTTTGAGAGCCTCAAAATGTGTATTTCTGGTGAAACCCTAATACATAATTTTTGGGTTGAATACAATACTTCCTCTACCTATTAAGTACATGTAAGAGAAAATAAAAATGAAAGCAACTAGGACTTTAAAAAAGTATATAGTGCTTGAAAATTTTAACGAATAACAAAATATATCTTTTAAATGGTTAATGCTAGAAAACATGTATTTGTCTTAAATTTTGAGTTTTAACAAGACCCAGATTGTTTGTGCAGTAAGTTTTTATCTATATTTTATGCTTTGTCAGTTATACCAAATTATATAAAATTCACTTTGAATGAATAGGTCTTCTTCACGGGCTATTTCCATAAATTCAAGATAAACAGTTTCTTTGTCATACAAGTATATAAAACATTCTATTTTAATCAAAATTGTTATTGCAATTTTTGAGAAAATTAAACAAAACAAATTTTTGCATATAAAGGTTGGTGATGGTGGAGAGATTTCTTAAAAATCTTCATGTTGCATTTTTTGGAAGCTGCTGAACTTAAATATCAAGTTTGTATTTAACCAACTTTTTGTTTTTGAATCATGCCGTACGCGCGCGCGCGCACACACACAAACACACACAGAGACATTCCTCTAAAAATACTTCTTTTTTTGGATTCAGTGGCCTCACAACATGTATTTCCAGTAAAATCTCCATATCAGTTTTTTGGCTGGAATACAGTAAAACTCCTTACTATAAGTAAGTAGTAGAGAAAAAGTAAAACAAAATAATTATTGAACAAACAAAACTAGACTTTTATTGCAATTTATTCACTTTTTGAGGGCACTTTATTCACTTTACTGATGTGAACTAGTTCAGTTTCCCCATTACTTCACTTTAGTTATTGATGTAGCAGCTCAATGCAATATGTACAATGTAGTCAACCCTCCTGGACGGTTCACTCACTGGGGAGTCGAACACAAGACTTCAATCTCTCCTGCACAGCAGCACTCACTGTACGTCACAATTGTCATCACAGACTCACTCATAGAACTGCACTTGATGTTGCACCAGAAACGCACTTGCTATCTCCCTCACTAACTGACTGACTAACTCACTCCTCTCACGAGGACACTCACTTATACATAAAATGGAATTTTCCACAGAACATTCTAGAATTGTTTGGATATCCATTCTGTAGGTAAGGGAAAGAAACTTCCAGAAGATTCTGGTTATCTGCCTATTGCACTTCTTTGCTTACACCAGGCGCAAGTGTGACTTATCTTTGTTTATCTCCAACTGCCTGGCACCGACTTCCTCATAACCTTGGGCCATAGATGCTGTCCAATGTCAAGAAATTCTTCAAAACATTAGCATGACTGTTGGAATTGCACTTTGTCAATATAATGGTTTCCAGAATTTTCACTTACAGCTGTAATATTGCAAATGTTTTAAGTTCTATTTCTTTGGGAAAACACATTCACTCGTAAGATGATAATGCCTGATACTGTGGACTAAAGTGAAAAGTGTGTTTATCTCCACCAACAGCTTCTTCTGAGCTGTTCCATAACACATCCTTTCTAATTTTGTATTTTGTTAATCAGGAAAACTGTTCAATAACTCTTGAAGTCCACATTCTCCTAAGACATTCAGGTATCCCTCCAGATTCACAGAATTTGGAAGGATAAATATTCTCTAAGGAGAACATCTTTGAGTTTAGGGATTGAAGCTCAGAGAATGAGGTGGACAACCAGGGGACCTGAAACTATAATATTTTATTTACAAAAACAATATTTGTTTTTAGGAATTGGGAATTATATTCAATGAGAATATTTCAGCTGCCAATTTTGTTATGTGAAACCCTGTGGCAAAAGGTTGCTTAACATTTTGTTGCAGAAGTAGTTGCAATTAATTTGCAAAATGAATTTGTGATAAATTATTTGATAAATCGTAAAGTCATATGACTTTGATAAATATGCTGTTGTGACAAAGCTCTTAAATCCATTGCAGGTGTACAGACCAACTCAACAGCATAATGTGCTATTTATTATATGCTAGTATAGTTGTGTAAATGACTGCAGGTGAGTAAACAAACTAATCTGCAATAGAATGTTTGAAAAATCTTAACTACATACGGCCATTGAAACTCTAAATCCACCATAAGCAGGAAGATCAAGTCAGCGTGAACATATCGTCCTTCATAGTGTAGTGGTTAATATGCTAGCCTTTAGTTCCCAAGGTTGCAGGTTCAAGCCCAGTGGAGGGTGGTGGATTTTTTCAGGCGTAAGAATCCTTAGCAATGGCGTCCTTTGGAAGGAAAGTAAAGCCGGTGGTCCGTGTTCATAGATTTATGGCACGTAAAAGAACCTCAAGGCTGATAAAGAGGCCTCTAAGCAAAATTACAGCCGATATAGAATGGAATGCAAAGTACCACAGTTAAAGAGTGTTCATAAACAAAACTCAATTTCATTTATATTATTTTATGTTAATTTGGTTACAATTATGGGCATATGCAGGGGCTCAGGTCCCCTCCTGATATCCAAACCATAATATCGAAGCACTGCAGCACTTTGTTTTCTGTAACTCATATACTTATACACTTGTTTAATGTATCACATTGTACTTGTTAATACACAAGTAAATAAAAATCTGATGTGATACATTCCATGACTTTCTCTACCTTCTATCATTTATTAGTGGGTTTACAAACTGCTCTTACTAAAGCTTAGTTTTCTACTGAATGTTGAAAGGACTCTAAGGAAATGACCAAGAAATGAACAATTCGGACGTTTAATAACAGATATCTCAGAAATGGCTTATGCCACAAAAAGCTTATTTTAAGAAAATTGTTGTTTTAAAGAGATCTGCATTTTTTTGTGTGGTACATTTTCGTCTTATCACTTAATGTTTACCAGTTACACAAGATCATAGAAAAATCCGAGGACTTTATAGGCTATTCCTAGAAAATTCTATATATATATATATATTTATTTGTCATGTAAATAACTTTTACATATGTTATTTTAATCAAAATTGTCAGTGCCATTTTTTAGAAAATAAACATTTTCAAAAACTTTCCATGTAAAGGGTAGTCGAGGTGAGGGGATTTTCGTGAAAATCTTCATGTGTCATCCCTGGAAGATACTGAACTCAAATACCAAGTTTAGTATTTATCCTACTTTTCATTTTTGAGTTATGCTGTTGACAGATACACAAACACACACACACACATGGACATGTTTCCAAAAATGCTTTATTTTGATTCAGGGGGCCTCAAAACATGTATTTCTGCAGAAATCTTGGTGCCAAATTTTTGGGTGGAATGCCATACTTCCCCTACTTACTATATGTAATAGAGAAAGTAAACAGTTATTTGGTGATTTCAACTTTAACACTTCAAAACTCAAACCAGAATCCTGTAACTGCAACTCAATAAGTATTACAGATGGAAAATCTATTACAACTATACTACTGTAGCATGATTTATTACATTCTCTTGCTCCCAATATAACAGTCAATCAATCTGGCAGGTCCTTTCATTGCAATCATTTCATACAAATATCAATTCCATGTTTTTAAATAAAGGATTTGGTTATTAGTTTTTGAGGTATTGACAACTGTTTTGCAATTAGACTTTAACAAAATGATTCTGATAGCAAAATTTGGAGGTATTTTTACTTCCTCTACCACTTATCTACAGTAAGTAGGGGAAGTATTGCATTCTACCCACAAATTCAATATTGATATTTCACCAAAACAAGCATTTTGAGGGTCTTTTAATCCAAAAAAAGTCTGTGCGTGCATGCATGCGTGCATGTGCGTGTGCGTGCGTGAGTGTGTGTGTGTGTGTGTGTGTGTGTGTGTGTGTGTGTGTGTGTGTGTGTGTGTGTGTGTGAGCGAAAGAGAACAGCATAGGAAATAAATAAAACATCTGTTGAATATAAAATTTGGTATTTAATTTCACTATCTTCCAAAGATGCAACACAAGATTTTTTGAGAACATTTGCCCACCCTAAACTACTCTTTACATGGAGAAATTTTCATTGTTTTTTATTTTCTCAAAATTGTCTCTAATTTTGATTAAAATAACATAATACGTTTTAAGATATTTGCATGGCAAATAAAATGTATATCTTGAAAATCTTGGGAAAAACTTGTGAAATTCTTTTCATTCTGAATGACTTTTATATAATTGATAAACCATAAGAGATAAACAAAATATCTTACTACACAAAACATTAAGATCTCATTAAAGGACACAATTTATGTCATTAACTATTTCTGAGATATTCTTTGTTATTGATTTGAATTTTCAAATACTTACACTTCAGAGTTTCGAATCCATTACATAGTGATCTAATTTTTAAGAATCTGATTATTATTTTAGCCTACTCTGTCTTCCTATATCTAAACCAAATGTGCAATGAAAGTTTATCTGGAATAGCAAGAAGTAGATGGAGGAATAAGCTTTTTTAAGAATAATTTGTATTCAGCTTGTTTCACTATTTAAAATACTCCTTGGAATAACCATAAGTTGAAATTTTCAGGAGAGCTGTAACAATTATGGATTTAAAAATTGTTGTGTGTTGTTAAAAATGTTGAATAGTTCAGTTGAAATTAATTCTTTTCCATAATTTGCTCTTAAAAACTCATTAACATTTATACAAAATAAGGTTTTTCGTTTAATTAAGAAATGTCTGTACAACAGTTTTATTATGTTTATATATCAAGCTCAATTTAAAAATATTGGAGTGATACAATAAATTAGAAGCCATTCCAGAATACTGTATCAAAAAGTGATTAATTATGAATAAGGAAATTTACATTTTAATGGTTTGTCATAACTCATTAAAATGTTGTGTGCACTATATGTTATATGTTTTGATTATATGATAAAAAAGTCAAAGCAATCAGAAGAAAACTGTGGATTTTGGATTTTCACAGATGCATTGCCTTAACAGATCACCAAGAATGAAGTACAATCCCAAAGTCATCTACAATTTTCTGAATAGCACACATGAAGGCTAACCACAAAGTTGAGATATGCTGATACAGGTAACACCGCTTCTGCTACCACATTTTGGAACATTATTTGACAAAAAAAAAAGTGTTATTTTGTTGTCTGAAACTATTCCCCTCTTACCGTCTCATAATTAAAAATATAGAACTGAAATCATGCCATACTGAAACACCTGAAATAACATTGAACCATTTAATTTATGCTAGAGACATATTTTTCCTGCTTTGAATGCTGCAAACACAATTTACGGATTGAATGCATAATGATAACATTCTGTAATAAAGATCTGGCATTTATTTAGACCAAGAGTATCTGCAAGGGTCAGAGGGGCGCAGAGGGGCAATTGCCCTTAAGTTGTTTAGAATCAATAATTTCAATTTGAGCCAAAAGGCATTGATATTTTAAAATAAATAAATAAGGATGAACATAAGTGAATAGTCCAAATTTATTATATGGCAATAAGATGGAAGTTATAATAAATAAAAGGAAAATAATTATGATGATGGTCAGGGCAATATTTAGAGGGGAGGTTTTTAGGGTTCAACCACCCCCCCTCCGAAATTTCTGACAATTTTGTTTATTTAAATTCATAGCAAACCAATACGGAAAAATGTCATTAGATAATGGTAGGTCTAATGCTAGTAGCAGATTTAAAAGAAAAAGGGTAACTTAATATTGTCGCCTTACATAGGTAAGGTGGCCATACATCGCGGTTTTCGAAGTAGTCTCCATGTTTTGTGCTCTGAGGCGGAATATCCTCATTCTGGTGAGTTTTTCCTGTCTGTATAATGCATCCAAGCAATTTTCTTATCCATGTATGGAGTAGATACATGGTAACTGTGCGGGGACTGTTAAGTTTAGATCTATATGTGGAAACCCCCCCCCCCCCCGAAATATTTTTCTGGGTACGGGCATGATGATGGTACCTGAACTTCTTAGGCATATTAAAAGTACAAATTTATCATAGTAATCAAGCATATAAAAGAGATTAAACCCCCCAGACAGAATTGATACCCAGTCAGATGTACTAACCATTAGAGTACACAGAGATCCACTCACTTCACTACAACTACAGAAGGTGCTCTGTAACCAGCTAGTATACTAATACATGTGACTAATTGTATGTGCATAGTAATATATAAGCGGAACGAGTCATTTAATAAACATTGCCAACCAATGTGCAGAATGATAATTTTCCAAAAGAATGGACTAAATTCCTTGTCATTCCACAATGTTTACCATTGTTTTAATGTATATTGTATTTTTACTTTCTCTACTACATTTCTGTAAGATGGGGAATATTGTATTCCACCCAAAAATTTGATGTCAAGATTTCACCTGAAATATATGTTTTGAGGCTCTCTGAACATCAAAAAAGCATTTTCAGAAAAAGATCTGTGTGTCTATGAGTGGCATAACTAAAAAACGAAAAGTCAGATAAGTACCAAACTTGGTATTTAAGTTCAGTATCTCCCAAAGATGCAACATGGAGATTTTCAAGAAAATCCTCCCACCCCTACCCTTTACATGGAACAATTTTCTAAATTTTTAATTTTCTAAAAAATGGCTCTAACAATTTTGATTAAAATGTCATATATTAAAAAAAAACTGATGTGTTATACTCACATGATTTTCTCTACTCTTGTACAAACTATTTTTACAAATGCTTATTCTCCATATGCTTCATGTTAATCGAGATAAACATTTGAAGAGTCTATCTTATTGCTAATTTTCTTGTAGATGTAAGGGGAATATATATTTACAAGGGCAATTTGGAAATACAGTAGCCTTTAAGCACATACATATCTCTTAATAGCTGGTTGCTAGGTGCAGCACCATTCCCTTTGCCACAGATTAATACTCTTTGCATATCAAAGACAAAAAAAATAAATAACGAATTCCCATTTGAGAAAATAAGTATTGAAAAATTTAAGGGAATAACAAGCAACATCTCGAAAATGGTTTACTCAACAAAAAAAATGTATATGACATAAATTGTGTATTTTAACGCGATCTTCATTTTTTGTGCAGCAAAATTTTGTCTATCTCTTATGGTTTACCAGTTATGCAAAAGTCGTTCACAATAAAGAATACTTTTGGAGACATTCCCAGAAAATTCAAGATATAAATTTCATTTATCATGAAAATATCTTAAACATATGATATTTTAATCAAATTTGTTAGAGCCATTTTTGAGAAAATTAAAATTTTCGAAAAATCTTCCATATAAAGGGTAATCTGGGGTGGGGGGATTTTCTTGAAAACCTTCGTGTCGCATCCTTGGAAGATACTGAACCTAAATACCAAGTTTGGTGTTTATCCGACTGTTTGTTTCTGAGTTATGCTGTTCTCACACACACACGCACGCACGCACGCACGCACACCCCCACACACACACACACACCCACCCTCACCCCCACCCCCACACCCACACACACACACACACACACACACACATGTTTCCAAAAATGCTTTTTTTGGATTCAGGGTGTCTCAAAACATGTATTTCCGGTGAAATCTCGGTATCGAATTTTTGGGTGGAATACAATACTTCCCCTACTTACTATACGTAGTAGAGAAAGTAAAATCATGCATGCACACGCATGCACGCACACACATATAAAAAATAAAATGTTCATCTTGAACTTTTTGGGAAAAGCCTATGAAGTCCTCTTTATTTGGAAATTTTGTATAATGTTGTATAACTCATAAGTGTTAAGTAGTAGGTGAAAACATACCATACAAAAATTGTAGATTCTTTAAAATATACAATTTATTCAAAATATGTATTTTTTTGGCACAAGCCGTTTCTGAGATATCCATTATTAAAGGCTTGAATTGTTCATTTTTTGGTCATTTTCTTAAAGTCCTTTCAACATTCAGTTGTCTCTTGAAATTGCATGAAAACAGTATGGAATTTTAAGGCCAGCATATAGCGCCCTTTTCTTAAACATTTGACTGTCACTGTTCCCTTGATATCTACAACGAAATGTTTAATGCGGATATTTCTGCAAAGGTTTATTTGGATTAAAATGTAGTAGATAGGAAAATAAGCTTGAGTAAGACTAGTTTATATATCCACTAGCAAACGATAGAGAATAGACAAAGTCATGTGAATGTATCACATCAGTTTTGTTTTTTGAGTGATATTATCCTGGATTGCTGATTGCACAGGAAATCTAAAATAGCATGAAGGTTTTATCTTGTGCTAGTTGTACTAAATGTTGTTACTGACAGTATAAAAGAAAACGTAACACATATAGATGAGCAACAATTAACAAAAATATGTTCCCACCCAGGGCAGCTTCTGTATAAGAACAGAAGAGCACATGAACACCTTATCTTTTAACACCTAGTGGAATTATTGGTTAGTTTTTCTTTGAAAGCTATTAAGCATAATATATATGTGGTAATGTAAAATCTACAGTGTTTAAATATACCTCGCTACTCCTCTAAACTTGATGAAACATATGGCAATGGGGGATCTAGCATATCTCGATTTGTGCATGTTTTAAGGGGCTTCTGCACATGCACAATTTGTGTGATGAAATTATCTTATGGGGCCAAATGCGTACAAGTTGTGACACTTGTAGAAGTGCACTAGCATTGAAGTTTTTCCTGCACTCTGTTTCCACTATCACTACAATTTTATGTCAATGCCTCTAGCTGGTAGCACACTATGGCACAGTAGCATAGCCAGAAAAGTATTACACAGGGGTCCATTTGTTGAAAATTCAAGTGATAAATATGAATTAATCCTGATGAAATATTTAAATAAATCGATTTTATATTCACAGATTAAGGTGTAGCAATTGATATTAAAATTAGGATAGGATGTAATGCATATTCTAAGCAGCAGATGTGTTGTGACATGAGAATTAATGGCCATTGTAAAGTATTTTATATTACCACTGAAGGTCATTTTATTTTACTTCAAAAATGGCTTTCTAGTTACGTTCTAAACTGGGAGATATTGTCACCTTTGGTGATATTGTCCAAGATGTGCACTGTAAATATAGCACTACCAGTGATACAATGAACTATTTCATTCCCACCAATCTAGAAACAGCTATTATTTTAACGAAGCTTTTTTTGCTATTAATTTTTACATTTCTTTTGGTAAGGGGAGATTCCAACCCCCAAAACCCTTCCCTAGCTATGCTTCTGCTACAGCAGAAGTTAGTCAGTGTAGCAGAAGTAGATAACATGCACAAGCATGAAAACTTCTCCCAGTTTCCCCATACCATCCATAATCTCAACTACAATTTAATTTACACATTACCTTGTTCTTGCCCTAACATGGTGTACTTAATTATGTACACAACAACAAAAATCCATAAAAACGATTGTTTCTTTTGTCAGACATGCATGATTATACAGCAGATACTATTTCACATTTTCATAGCTGTCTGACTCAAATTTGGTGAACATCCAAAATGTGTAGGTACTCACAAGCCATTACTGTTCCTACCTGGCAGTAATATGATACTATATAAGAAAACATAAAAACCTCCTTCTATAATTTCATATGAATCAAGAGCTTGGAACAAGTGGTCAAAGCTATATAAACTGTATTAATTTAACCACTGTGTAAAATATTCACTAATACTGATGCATAATAAATAAACAAAAAGTCTGATTTTGAAACTAGATGCTTATTTGCTAGGTAGAGTGTAATTGGAAGACAAAGGAACTTATTTTGTTGGTTTACCACCAAGAACATAATTGAAAAGTGAGTTTCTTGGATCCTATGTGTTTATAAACATTATAATACTTGTACTTCTAAATGTTCCTTTTCTTTTTGTTTCAATATTCAATGCTGTTATTGCGGTTCAACACCTATTTGCCTATAACTTTAAATTTGATGTTTTGGAGAGTTTGGAGTTAACCTTAAGTGAGCACTAATGTTTTATTTTCCAGAATTCTCTAGTACCTTATTTTTTGTGCTTCACTTTAAACTTTCAACAATGAAATCATGTCCATTATAACCAGAGATTAGGCAAAATATGACATATCATATTCTAAACTATGCTTGCTATCATTATAGAAAAAATTAAAAGTTATTTATGCATTTTGCACTGTGTAGAATTCAATGTATGTGATAAAAAATTTGATATTTCATAATATTTTAGTAAAATCTTCATATTTTATAAAACATGTTTATATTTCTTCATATTTTGTAACATTTATGATTTTTTGCTTTTAAACTAGTTTCTGTTAGCAATGAACTAGCTGCAACCTTATTATGTTATCATTCTATAGATCCATGCCACTTCTGTCCTTGCATGGGTTCATGGCACTCTGGGCTATCAGTCTAGACTCTAGTAGGATTTGGATGGGCAAGAGGATAGCCCATATTCATGCCAGTTAGTACCTGTCAGGGCTTATCTTGGCAGCACATGCGAATCATAAGTACCAACTTAGTGAGAAATTATGTACCAATCACTTGCAGTGTAAAAGTTAGCAGAAAACCATCCTTTATTATATCATATTCATAACTAATTTTTGCATTGTTTATACTTAAAATTAAATTAATAATTTTTTTATAATGCTGCCTGCACTGCCAGCAGATGATTGAAAGAGAAGTAAAGACTCTGCAGCACCTGACCAGCTGTGAGTTTGCAAGCATGATTTGAATGGGAACCATGTTGTTTTTATTAGTTTCATTACCACTCTACCACTAAGGGCCTGCATTATAATCTCTGGTTAAGGTTCCAGTTAGATATTAACTGGAAGTTAGGGCAAACTTTTGTATTACGACCTTCCTATCTGCCACCTCGGTAGAGTTAGGGTACTAACTTGGTGGAAACCATACAAAAATGGTGTGATGGTATATTTATTGCATGATATAAGAATTTTGGGGAGGTATTCCTGGCACTACCATTGCATTAATGCTTCAGCGGCAACTATATTCAGACAGTTTCTGTGAAACACATTTTGAAAATCCAGGAAAAACCTGAAAAAACTGTCAGGTACAGTTCAGAAAATGTAGTATTTCCTCTATATACTATCATGTGTGAAATTAAATACCTATATTTATAAAAAAAAGTTGATATCGAGACTCCACTGCAAATATATGTTTTGAGGCCCCCTTAACTAAAAAAAAAGTATTTTTAGACAAAGGTCTGTGTGTGCGTGTGCGTGTGCGTGTGCGTGTGCGTGTGTGTGTGTGTGTGTGAACAGCATAACATAAAAATAAAAGTGGAATAAATACCAAACTTGGTATTTAAGTCCACTATCTTCCAAAGATGTGACATAAAAATTTACAAGAAAATCCCCCAACTACCCTTTACATGGAACCTTTTTCAAAATGTTTTATTTTTTAAATTTGTCTCTTAATGATTTTAATCAAAACACCACATATTAAAGATACTTAAACGGCAAATAAAATGCATATCTTGAATTTTCTGGGAATAGCCTGTGAACTCTGCGTTATTCTGAAGGAATTTTTTACAATCTTGTATAACTAGTAACGTGTCATTCTTTTTAAGCTCTGTCAATCTTTAATTGTTTCTCACAATGTCATGGAAAGAGTATGGATTTTTAAGGTCAATGCGTATGTTCAGTTCTTAAACATTTTATTATCACTGTTCTCTTTGTATCTACAATGAAATATATAATGTAGCTGTTTCCACAAAGGTTTATCTAATTAAAATGAAGTAGATAGGAAAATGAGCTTTCATAACAATAGTTTATATACCCACTAATAAATGATAGAGAGTAGAGAAAGCCATGTGAATTCACATATTGGATTTGTTTCATGAACTGATACTTTTAATGGCATATTGCAATTAATATTAAGCAAGGACAAAGGAAACAGTAAACTAGTTTGCTTTTTTTATTTTTTTTCTAAGTATAAGTGTTTACAGTGATTAAAATTCCTTATAATTTGTTGTATTTCATTTGATATTTTATTATTAAATATGGATAAAAATCTAAAAAGGCTACTTTTTTAAACCAATGAAGGGAACATTTTTCAAACCCTAAAGCAGAACACTTTTCGGCTTTAAAATATATACTTCATAATATCTTGAGATTTTTTGTTCATGTTTTCATATTATGGCAAAAAAATTCATATTTTGACAATTTTTTTTTTTTTTTCGTATTTTGCCTGTGTCTTATTATAATATTAGTGTTATTTGGTGAAAATACTATTTGAACTCAAGTATAGATAATTATGTATCTATAACATAAAATTATATAGCATCCATCTAAACAGTATAGTATTGAAATTGAGGATTGCTTTTGGATTTATGTCTGTGAACATTAAATACTGTAATTCAATCCCCAAAAAAATCTGATATGTTGCACTCACATGACTTTCTCTACTCTTGTACAAATTATTTTTACAAATGCTTATTCTCTATCTACTTCATGTTAATTGAGATAAACATTTGCAGAAACTATCTTATTGCTAATTAATTTTCTTGTAGGTGCAAGGGGAATATGGTAGAATTTAAGCGATAGTCAAATATTTTAAATGCTGGTTGCTATGTGGAGCATTCCATTTTCTTTGCATGTCCAGGATATATAAAAAGTGAATAACGAATTTTTATTTGGGTAAAAGTATAAGTATTGGAAAATTCAAACAAATAACAAGGAATATCTCGTAAATGTTTAACGGAACAAAAATGTATATGTTATAAATTGTGTATTTTAATGAGATCTAAATTTTTGGTGTAGTAAAATTTTGTCTATCTCTTACGGTTTACCAGTTATGCAAAAGTCATTAGAAAGAAGAGGACGTTTGGGGGCATTCCCAAACAGTTCAACATATACATTTCATTTGCCATGAAAATATCTTAAACATATGGTACTTTAATCGAAATCATTTGAGCCATTTTTGAGAAAATACGAATTTTCGAAAAATGTTCCATATAAAAGGTAGTTGGGGGCGGGGTTATTTTCTTTAAAATCTTTGTGCTGCATCCTTGGAAGATACTAAACTCAAATACCAAATGTGGTGTTTATCCTACTTTTTGTTTCTGAGTTATGCTGTTCACAGTCAGACGCACACAGACAGACCCACACACGGACATGTTTCCAAAAATGCTTTATTTGGATTTAGGTTCCCCAAAACATGTATTTCCGGTGAAATCTCAATATCAAATCTTTGGGTGGAATGCAACACTTTCCCTACTTACTATTCATAGTAGAGAAAGTAAAAAACATAAACGCCCCAAAAAATATGGCAATTACCAATCCTAAATAGAGGAAAATCCAAAGTAGTACCAGAAACTGAAACTTACAGAGCATGAGCCAGCAAAGGTGTAAATAAAACCATGATTAATCAAGACATAGGTATTCAACAATGATCTGAATATAAATAGCTTAATATAACTAAGTGGTATACCTCCTCTTAGCTTATCAATGAATTCTAATTAATTATAACATTTAGATTTTATCTCAACCATACATTTGTAATAATTTGTTTTTCTTTCTTTTCCAGTGACATAATTAACAAAATTTCCTGGAGGGGACTTGCTTTTATAGGTGTGCAAAGGTAAGAATTGATTACCTACAACTGTTCTTTTAGCACATTAACAAGTATAACCTACTATACTAAAGTTAACTTGTGGCATGCTGTTACTTCTCAAAAGTCTTACAGGTATTGTTATCTCAACATGGAGTGAAAAAATGTCTTTGTTTTCATCAGCGATTGATTGTTTATTCTCAGAAGTTGCTGATGTTTCACAAAGAGCATGTCACTTCAACAACTGTTTCACTTCCTGTGAAGTTAACATTACCTGAGAGGCTTCTGAGAAACAAAGGCAAGTGCATGCCAAACAATGCAACATGAAGATTTTAAAGAACATCCCCTACCACCAGACTACCCTTTACATGAAAAAATGTTATTTATTTTATTTTCTTAAAAATAAAAAACTATTTTTATTAAAATGGTATAATATGTTTAATATATTGACATTAGAAATAAAGTGTATATCTTGACTTTTCTGTGAATTGCCTGTGAAGTCTGCTTTATTTGCTCGAATTATGTATAACTGAATCACACCGAGAAAAGTGTACTACAGTAAAAATGTAGAGATCATTAAAATACACATTGCCATTTCCGAAACATACTACCTAATTGACATGGTTGAAATTTGCAATCCTTACATTTCCTCCACTTTCTTTTCTTTCCATTGCAAAAGCTTGTTACCATGAATAAGCATTTGAATATTGTTTCCATATGTTGTACTAAGCACGTCTTGCTTAATTTGAAATTATTCATTAGCAAAAATATATCTTGAGTAACATAGTGAGGATAGAAGAATCACATTTTATGTGAGTTACTGTAATATATAACTGAGTTTGTAATTTATAGAGAAAGTAGCTTGAATAAAACGCTTTAGATTTTTATATAAATTGCATAATAAAAGTTCAAGAACTTTAATTGTCTTTGCGTATATTATATTTTTTATTTTAAAAACCACATATTTAATCACAAGCTTCATTTTTTTTTTCATCCCATGGCTTACAGTAAATTCAGTGATAATTGTGACCTTCTAGTAAACATATTTTTAGATCCTGTGATGCACAAATATAGTGGAAAAGAAACTGTAGGAAAATGGCAAAAGATTGCATGCTGTTCAGGTACAAACCTTAAATGTGGCATGATTAAGACAGCTTGCAGGTGCTAGAGTGCTTTAAAATGCTGCATACATATAGGGTGAAGAACCTAGGTTTGACCTAACATCCACTTAATATGTTGCTAGTTTTTTAAACAAAAACTTGTGTCTAATTTATATTTAATGTTAATAGAAACATGTTCTTCTTTGTCATTAAATGATTACCCTCCTCTTTGTAGGACTTACAAGCCAATGTCTTGGGTCAGTAGTCTGTCGAGGAGCAAGTAGACTCTGGATCATGCCATATCCAGGATGGGTGATCAGCCCAATGCCCGATATGGCAATAAAGAAGAAGGAAATGATATGTAATGATGAAAGAGATAACAGGAAAATTTTTAGATCAAATTATCCAACCTAGCAGTCAATTAGTGGCCGAATAAAACCACGAAAAAACCTTTGGTCAGATGGATTAGCCGACAGTTTGAACCCAGTATCTCCTGAATGCAGGCCACAGACATTAGTGCCTGAGCCACAGGGAGGTTATTTTTGTGAAGAGAGTGAAGGGGCCCTTCACTCTTCACAATTAAAGAATCATGCAATCAATATTTGTTTGAAAATTCTCAGCCTAGTTGTTTTCAGTGGCTGTTTTTTCTGTCATATTTTTTCTCTGCTGGCAAACGACACTTGACAGAGAGGGAGTGTATGCTCTATCTCTCTCTAACCACAATGTGAAGGGACACATCTGCGAGGTGCTGTCTCTCTCTCTAGTTTACATGGTTGCTATGACAATATGACGTCAAACACTTTTTCTGCTTACGATTTTAAACCTGTAAGTGTTGGGATGGTCTCAACAGATAAGAATTATTTCATCTATTTCCCAACTAACTGTGCATCATGCTTACTTAGGGGCCAGTGGGAGGGATATACAAACTCACACTTAGAGTCATGTTTTCCTATTGTGAGTGAGGAGCTTAAAAGGACTTGTGGATGTTATCGTTTGTGTTTGCGAAATGAATCCAATTTATAACACAGTAAGTAATATACTTGAGACACCGACGAGGGTAAGAAAGATGTGTTAACAGTTGGAAGACCTACCATGCCATTAAATCTTTGTGTAGAAAAGTAAAAGAATGGTAAATGTTATAATGTTAATTTTAAAACATCTTGGTTTTCCAAATTTCCATGGTTGTGCAGCAGCTCCAATTTAGAAAGACTATTTTGTTGGCCCTGTTTACTTTTTAATACTAATCATAATGTCTGGAATAGGGAAGGATTTTCAGATTTTAAAAACAATATGTGAGTTCTAAATAAGCATAAAGATTCTGCTTAACACCTGAAAGATAAACTACAATTGAGCACGTGTTTGAAGAACAGAAATACAATCTCTGATGCCCTACAGGAAAATGCAAGGCTATTTATGGTTAAAATCAATGAAAATGTTTGTATGAATAGACTAGTTTTCCAGCTGGTTATAGATGCTGTGTTATATTTAGGTAAGCAAGACCTTGGATTTATGGGGCACAATAAAAGTGTAAGTTCAATAAATCTTGGAAATTTCAAGGAACTGCTTGCTTTATTAATATCGAGGAGTCCATTGGAAATTCAAAATCAGTATTTGAAAATTAATAGTGTATTCAAGTTAATTCAGAATGAAGCCATAAACTACATATTAGAATACATACAAGATCATGTAAAAAATTCATAAAAGTAATTTTTTTGCTATTGAAGTTATGATAGCACAGATATAACTCAAACATCTCAATGTTCTATCCTAGTAAGCTGTGTGAATTTTGAAGGAAATGCTTTTGAGCATTTTCTAACGTTCTATGATGTTAGTGCTGATCTGAGGCTTTTTAAACTTATGGATGGGATTTTCTTTGAGTTTTCATACGAGAAAAACTTAGTGGCTCAATGTTATTGGGACAAGTTTAATGGCAGGCCACTTAAATGACAAAGACAAAGCACCTTAATCTGTTTTTGTGGATTGATTAGCTAATCTTTGTGCTTAAAAACAGTTTTGATTAGATTTCTAAATGCTGCATATTTTTTGCAAGTATCAATGGGATTCCTTCATTTTTCCACCATTCATAAAAAAGAACACAGGTACTAGATCCATTTTCAACTAGACATATTCCAAACTTAGCAGAAACTCAGTGGTGTTCTAACTCAAAACTACTCACTGTAATTCTAGAAGATTGGGAAAAATTGAAACACATGTTTGAGAATATCATGAATGACAAACAAGCTGATAAAAGGTCAATTCAGCTCAATAAGGGATTTTTGAATGAAATGAATAGTTCTGAATTTACTCTTCTGGCTGCAGTGTTCTACAACATTGTTTTTTTTTGTTTTTTTGACAGACATTCTTTTTGAAGTTTTGCAAAAGAAATCACTGGATATTGCTTCCTGCATTTCAAAGATCAGGGTAACATGATTTAATAAGCAATAAATGAAATAGATGATACTTTTTTAAATTATTTTTTCAAAATTTTGGATTTCAGTGGAAATAAAAGTAAGTTTTCAGGATTGTGACAATTTACAATTTCTTGCCCTTGAGGATACAACAAAATCTGAAAATTATGTTAAACATTTCCCTTCTTCAGCTCTTGAATATTTACAATGAAATTATTCAAAGATATTTAAAAAATCTGATGTGTTACACCCACATGACTTTCTCTACTCTTGTACAAACTATTTTTACAAACGCTTATTCTCCATATCCTTCATGTTAATCGAGATATCGCGATGTTAATCTTATTGCTAATTTTCTTGTAGATGCAAGGGGAATTGTTAGGCTCTAAGCGATAGTCAAATATTTTAAGAGCTGGTTGCTATGTGGCGTATTTCATTCTCTTTGCATTACCAGGACAAAAAAAAAATCTGATGTATTACATTCACATGACTTTCTCTACTCTTGTACAAACTATTTTTACAAACGCTTATTCATGTGCTTCATGTTAATCGAGATATCGAGATGTCAATCTTATTGCTAATTTTCTTGTAGATGCAAGGGGAATATGGTAGGTTTTAAGCGATAGTCAAATATTTTAAGTGCTGGTTGCTATGTGGCGCATTCCATTCTCTTTGCATGTTCAGGACATAAAAAAAATGAATAACGAATTTCAGCAGAAGTATAAGTATTGGAAAATTTAAGGGAATAACAAGCAATATCTCAAAAACGGTTCACTCAACAAAAAAATGTATATGACATAAATTGTATATTGTAACGTGATCTACATTTTTTGTGTAGTAAAATTTTGTCTATCTCTAATGGTTTACCAGTTATGCAAAAGTCGTTCACAATGAAGAATACTTTTGGAGACATTCCCAGAAAATTCGAGATATACATTTAATTTGTCATGACAATATCTTAAACATATGATATTTTAATCAAAATCGTTAGAGCCATTTTTGAGAAAATTAATATTTTCGAAAAATGTTCCATATAAAGGGTAGTCTGGGGTGGGGAGATTTTCTTGAAAACCTTCGTGTTGCATCTCTGGAAGATACTGAACCTAAATACCAAGTTTGGTGTATATCCGACTGTTCGTTTCTGAGTTATGCTATTCACAGACACACAGACAGACACACAGACAGACACACACACGGACATGTTTCCAAAAATGCTTTTTTGGATTCAGGGGGTCTCAAAACATATATTTCCGGTGAAATCTCGGTATCGAATTTTTGGGTGGAATACAATACTTCCCCTACTTACTATATGTAGTAGAGAAAATAAAAAATTTATCGTTTAAAGAATGAACTGTGGCTTATGTATGCTGATGAGGTGTATGGGTCTGTTACTACAGTAGAGTGTTTTAAATTGTGCCCAAAAATAAGGATGTGTTTGAGGAATTATGCAAGTTATTTGCTTTAGTTTAACAATTCCATCCACAAGTGCATCAATGGAAAGAAGTTTTTCATGTTTGAAAAGAATTAAATCTGTCACTAGAAACACTATATCCCAAGGCAGACTCACATCATTAGCGAACATCTCTATCCAGAAGGAACTTTTGTGTAACTTATAAGGAATGGAGCATTTTATGAGGACATCACAGATAAGTCTTGTGTTCTCAAAGACCGGAGGATTGACTTAATATACAAGAAATAAAATAAGCAAGTCCCGTATCATAATTGTTTTGTTTAAATTGGGCTATCATTGTTTACTAAAGTCTGCAGCTCTTCACGTACTATTTAAGTCATGGGTCATCAGCACTGAGTCATCCCCCTCAGTTAGAAACATGTTACTTTTGAATAAATTTTGAAGTTGTATATGATGCCATGAGCTTAGGGAAAATGATACAAAAGAGGGTGCAATTAAATTTTCTTATTATTTCAAATTTAATATTTTCTTGCAACAAAAATGTCTATTTATTAACTGCATAAATATTAATTTAATCAGTTGCTGTTTATAGGAATACAAACTTCAAGTTATCAACTATGACAGTAGTTTTAAAAGCTAAGTGCAGTGAAAGAAAACAATGGACTATAGGCAAGCTGGGGATAAGAAAGAGATTTTGTCTCTGTTCTAGAGTCACTTCTTCAAACTTTATTGCAGCGTAATATCACTGGTGTTGCTGCAATTATTGTTGTTGATATTATCACCCTTCAGTATAAACCTACATTAAACTTACTGTGCATATTGGGATTACAAATAAGTACATAATAATATTAGATGATAATGTAATTAAGCACGTAAAGAATCAATTTAGGTAAACCAAGAGCATCATCACAGACAAAGTGCATAAGTATAAGGCAGAAAAGAATAAATACTGTGCTAAGACTTTTGGCTGCCCCCAAGGTAATGCAATAATGTTGCTGTCCATGGAGTGGCAGACCTGGATCTGATCCCCAATATTTCATGTGAATTTCGTCATGTTCGAAGATCTAGAACTGCGGTGCACGCATCCTTGTGAGGCCCTTGGAGACTAAATAAAGAGTTTCAGAACTTGAAAACTGCACATAAAGGGTGCCATCCACCATGAGAACCTGTGTGGCCAGATGCAGAGGTCATGTGGTAAGTCTTGAACCTCTATTGACCTGACAAACCATTGCAGGAGGAAAGAAGGAGGAGGAAAAGGAAAAATAGAGATCTTAATGTTGTAAATATTGTTAAAGAAAAAATGTTCATAGCATTAATCATTATTTGAAGAACATTTTCAGTGGAATAGTGAAAGCAAATGGTTTTAACTGTGAAATGAGAACAAAAGCTCTGAAACCACTGGAGGAAATGTGGGAGGAAGCCCAGGGGATATGCTCCATAATATTCTCCTACTTTTTACTTTCTCTACTACGTATAGTAAGTAGGGGAAGTATTGCATTCCACCCAAAAATTTGATACCGAGATTTCACCGGAAATACATGTTTTGAAACCCCCTGATTCCAAATTGGAAACATGTCCGTGTGTGTGTCTGTGTGTCTGTGAACAGCATAACTCAGAAACGAACAGTTGAATAAACACCAAACTTGGTATTTAGGTTCAGTATCTTTCAGAGATGCGACACGAAGGTTTTCAAGAAAATCCCCCCACCCCAAACTACCCTTTACATGGAACATTTTTCGAAAATTTTAATTTTCTCAAAAATGGCTCTAACGATTTTGATTAAAACATCATAGGTTTAAGATATTTTCATGACAAATGAAATGTATATCTCGAATTTTCTGGGAATGTCTCCAAAAGTATTCTTCATTGTGAACAACTTTTGCATAACTGGTAAACCATAAGAGATAGACAAAAGTTTACTGGACACAAAATGTAGATTGCGTTAAAATACACAATTTATGTCATATACATTTTTTTGTTGAGTGAACCATTTTCGAGATATTGCTTGTTATTCCCTTAAATTTTCCAATACTTATACTTTTTCTCAAATTCATTATTTATTTTTTTTATGTCCTGGACATGCAAAGAGAATGTAATGCGCCACATAGCAACCAGCTCTTAAAAGATTTGACTATCACTTAAATACTACCATATTCCCCTTGCATCTACAAGAAAATTAATACATAATAAGATTAACATGAAGCATATGGAGAATAAGCGTTTATAAAAATAGCTTGTACAAGAGTAGAGAAAGTCATGTGAGTGTAACACATCAGATTTTTTTTATTAATATAATCATGTATTTTTTGGTAATCCTCTAATTGGTGCTAAAACCTATGTATTACATACACTAATAGTCTCCACTTTCTTTTCACCTAGAAAGATTATTATAATGATAAACTTGAACTGTTGGTATAATGAAAAATCTCTCTCCTCTCCAATTTATTCTTACAAAAGCATATTTTTCTATCTACTTTTGTTAATTACGGTAAACTTTATTAAACACTTGTACATTGTGTTAGAGATATAAGAAGGCTAAAGCGATAGTCAGATTGATATGCGATTGCTTTGGAATTTCATGCTCTGTGCGTAAGTATGAGAAGAAAAATGAAATGATGTACTACATTCACATGAATTTTTCTACTTACTCTTTTACAAACTATTTTTACAAATTTTATTATTCTAGCTACTTATTTTAATCCATATAAACCTTCAATTCATATTTACACATATCATTGTAGGTACAGTAGATAAAGCGATAGTCAAATTTTTAAAGAGCGTGTCGCTATGTGATGGCTGTAAAAATCTATGCTCTTTACATGACCATGAAAAAAGAAAACAACAACAAATTTTCAGTTGAGAAAGGTATGCGTTCTTAAAAATTCAAATCAATAACAAGGAATATCTCAGAAATAATTAATTCTACAAAACAGATGTATTTGACATAAATTATATGGCTTAATGAGAACTACATTTTGTGTATAGTAAGATTTTTCCTATTTTTCTTTGTTTAGTGAAACAATAACAACCTGTATTCACAGGCTGCCATAAAGGACAGAGTAAAACACACAAATTATAAATAAATTCTTTGGATCATAAACATTAATAAAATTGAAACACTGCTATAAAGATAACAAAGTAATATTGACAGTTCAATTTTTTCTATTTAATATGATAGTCAAAAAGAAAACTAAAGACTGCAAAAGGATTGCTAAGCGTGATACTAGAAAATGACATATAGTAAATAATTAATAGTAATGGAATATAAACCGTAAAAATGCTACAGTTTACAGTTAACCAATTACACAAAAGTCATTCTGAATCAAGAGCACTTGACAAGCTATTCCCAGAAAATTCAAGATATACATTTCATTTGTCATGCAAATATATTAAACACGTATTTTAATCAAAACTTTTAATAATACTTTATTTAGAGTCACTTTGACTGCAACGTCTTATCGTGACTTAGATGTTACATTGACATGTGATAAAGTAAATCATTATATGTTTACAGAAAATCGAATATTAGACCTTTGCCGGAAGTAATACAGTGATAACAGTATTAATACAACTTGAATGTGTGTTTACATTTATCAAAGTTATGTATGGTAAAAGTTGAATACAATTACATTTTCTTTAGTAAAATGTTGACATAATGTTGAGATAAGTTACCTTGGTTAGGAAATATAATGGTTAAGTTGTTTATAATTGTTTCAATACAGATATTTTTTTCTAAAAATTTTACTATATTTCTTACACTAGTTCCACCATTGAGGACTTTTGAAAGCACTGTTGGGATCTTGTAAACCTTCCTTCAGTTATATTTTGGGCATTCAATGATGATAATCAAAGCTGCTGGAGCCATTTTTGACAAAATCAAAAACAACAAACAATTTTACTTGTAAGGGTAGTTTGGGATAGGGGGATTTTCTCAAAAATCTTTGTGTCGCATCCTTGAAGGATGCTGAACTAAAATGCCATAGTTGGTATTTAAGCGAATTTTCATTTCTTCATTTATGCTGTTCAAAGACACACACATATGCACACATATATAGACATGAACCTTTTTCTATTTTTTTTTTAATTCAAGGAGTCTCTAAACTTACAATATAGGTAAGTACAGGTAGAGAAGGTACTGCATTCCACCCAAAAATTCGATATCAAGATTTCACCAAAAATACATGTTTTGAGCTACCCTTAATGAAAAGTTTTTAGAAAAAGGTCTGTGCGTAAGTGTGTGAACAAAATAAATCAAAAATGAAAAGACGAATAAATAACAAATTTGGTAATTTAAGTTCAGTATCTTCCAAAGATACAAGAAGATTTCCAAGAAAATCTCACCTCTCCAAACTACAACTTACATGGAAATTTTTTGAAACTTCTTATTTCCTCAAAAATTCGTTTTATATTCAGAGGACCTCAAGACGTGTATTTCCAGTGAAAACTGCATATCAAATTTTTGGAGGGAATGTAATACTTTATCTACTTATTATGGCAAATAGCAAAGAAAGTGATACGTTTTTGTACAAGGTATATAAAAATAAACGATAGTAAGTAGAGAAGGTTGTGACTGTAACGCATGAGATCTTTTAAACAAATCTGCGAGTAAAATACAGCAATTTGTAGTGAATAAGCATTTTAAGTAATATTACTCAATTTATAATTAGAAACAAAATCGATAAATGTATAAATTGAGGCAATATTTTATATCACAACACTGTGAATGCCAGAGTGATTGTAGTGTAAATTAGCATTATTGTATTACAATGATTTGAGATGTTTGTTAATTATAAGCATTGTTAGGGAATAAGTTTACACGGCCTCACTGAAACTGACAATAGGAGCGGGTAACAATGTAGCGAGGGGGTGAGTTGTTTATCAATTAGAAGAGACAAACAAATGACGTCAGAGTAGCGCGCTTTTCTGTAGAAATGGAGGGAATATCTTCCCTAGAGCACATGTGTTCGTAATTTTGATTGGATATAAAAATAGACGCTAATGCTGGCGCGTTTTATTAATCAATAGCAGCTCGATTATAATGTTTAGGCATATAGGGGTGAGGGAGTATAAAAAGCTAAAGCCAGAGACAAGTATTGCTCAGTCCAACAGAATCATTCACGCGTTACACGTCGCGCAGTTCTACAGAATAATTCACAAGGCAAACGTCGCGCAGTTCAACAGAATCATTCACGGGTTACACGTCGCGCAGTTCTACAGAATAATTCACAAGGCAAACGTCGCGCAGTTCTACAGAATCTCTCGCGTCGTAAAGTTAGTTAAAAAATGTGAAATACTTGAATTAATAATGTGCGGCAAATAAGTGATTATAGTTATATTCAAAATATAACAGTTTCAGTCGGGCGTGTATCAAGAGTAAATATGTGAAATTAATTAATTGTGACGGCAATAAAAGTGTAAAAACAAACTTTTTTACCAGTGTTATCTTTTAGTAACATATCCTTTCCATTTACACACCCTGTTTAAGAGATTTGCTCGACTGGGTAATAATAGCTAGCCGGAGGACAAAGAACTCAAAATTAAAAATAGTAAAACTATAACAGGCGCTCAGCAAATAAGATAACACGAAAGTTACCGCGACAAAATTCACTATCAAATCTGATCGACAGTATCTGTTAATGGATGTGAAAACTGGGTTCCGACTTTCAAGGAGCAATATAAAACCCAAGCTACTGAAATGAAATGTTTATGGGGAGTTAAAGGATATGCAAGTTGGGATAGATTCAGAAATGAAGATAAGAGGAATTGAATATATTTACATTTAATGATAGGTTCCACCAATATACAGTGCTTTTCTTTCACATTGTGGCCAACACACGGCTGCTCGCGCCCGCCGCCGCAGCTCAAACTACCGCCGAAACAGTTACAATATCCCTGCAGCCGCCTTACGTTCTCATAGTTGCAGTTACAATTATTACACATAGGTACCTTAACATAAGAGCTGGAAATGTCCTCTATTCACACGTTCCTGGCATCTTCTCAGGAAATTTTCATTCACACTCAAGAGTTCAATACCTGAAATTTAGTAAACTTCTCGTCTGGTGTTTTCTTTTAGCTCTTCCAATGTTTTACATGCACTTTATTTTTCAAATTCCCCCATATATGATAATCGCAAACAGTTAAATCAGGGATGTGAGGGCCATAATCCTTCAATAATTACTCTATCTTTAAAAATTTCACGAACTAAACTTAATGACTCATCAGCCGTATGTGCGGTAGCAGAGTCTTGTTGGAAATACCCAGACTTACATTCAACGTCGGTTGAAAAAATGGAGTAAGTCATTCCGTACCTCTCTGCATTCATTGTTTGTTTAGAAAATATAGGTCCTATTATTACTTTCTCTACTACGTATAGCAAGTAGGGGAAGTATTGTATTCCACCCAAAAATTCGATACCGAGATTTCACTGGAAATACATGTTTTGAGAGCCCCTGAATCCAAAAAAAGCACTTTTGGAAACGTGTGTGTGTGTGTTTGTGTGTGTATCTGTGTGTCTGTGAACAGCATAACTCAGAAACGAACAGTCGGATAAACACCAAACTTGGTATTTAGGTTCAGTATCTCGTGGACTAGTGGTACCGTGCTAGCCTCTAGTTCCCGAGGTCGCGGGTTCAAACCCGGCGGAGGGCGATGGATTTTTTCGGGCGTAAAAATCGTTAGCACGGCTTCCTTCGGAAGGGAAGTAAAGCCGGTGGTCCCGTGTCGTAGATTTACGGCACGTAAAAGAACCTCAAGCCTGATAAAGAGGCCTCTGAGCAAAATTACAGGTGTTTCACGCCCAATATAGAATGGGACGCTAAGAACCATAGTAGTTAAAGAGCGTCCATAAATAAAACTCAATTTTTTTTTTATCTTCCAGAGATGCGACACGAAGGTTTTCAAGAAAATCCCCCCATCCCAGACTACCCTTTACATGAAACATTTTTCGAAAATTTTAATTTTCTCAAAAATGGTTCTAACGATTTTGATTAAAATATCATATGTTTAAGATATTGTCATGACAAACGAAATGTATATCTCGAATTTTCTGGGAATGTCTCCAAAAGTATTCTTTATTGTGAACGACTTTTGCATAACTGGTAAACCATAAGAAACAGACTACACAAAAAATGTAGATCGCGTTAAAATACACAATTTATGTCATATACATTTGTTTTGTTGAGTGAACCGTTTTCGAGATATTGCTTGTTATTCCCTTAAATTTTCCAATAATACTTTTTCTCAAATTCCTTATTCATTTTTTTTATGTCCTGGACATGCAAAGAGAATGGAATGCGCCACATAGCAACCAGCGTTAAAACATTTGAGTATCGCTTAAAACCTACCATATTCCCCTTGCATCTACAAGAAAATTACCAATAAGATTGACATCTCGATATCTCGATTAACATGAAGGTGATGGAGAATAAGCGTTTGTAAAAATAGTTTGTACAAGAGTAGAGAAAGTCATGTGAGTGTAACACATCAGATTTTTTTTGTATGCATTTAATGTACACCAGACACCAGTTTTCGCGTTATCAAGAGAATTTCCTATGTAAAATAGGGTTTCTCTGCGCTCCAGTATCTGTCATTTTACAACGGAACATAACCATGTAAATGGAAGCATGTTTCGTCGAGAAGAGTATTAAACGTAGGTCAATTTCTCTAGCATTGATATTTCCCAAAATTAAATTACAGAAATTTATTAGACTGATGATGCGAAAAAAAAAAACCTCTAATGTGTTTTGAGGCAGTATTTTTAACACTTAAATAATTTCAGTCTAATTATATAATATGTAAATTCAATAACAGCCCGCCTTGAAGCAATAAGTGTATTTTACAATAGTTTGTAAAATGTATGTAACAGTCATTGTATATGTTTATATTATTGTATACATGTTCAATAATGTTATGTGAATGCATTACGTAATTTAATAATGTAGGAGCTGTGAGAATAATAAGTTAAAAGTTGCTAACAATGAGGTAACCTTGAGGCAATAATGAGTTTGAGAGTTTAACGATACTATTTGTGATTCTTGGAGTAACAATAATGTAATTTAGTGTCCGTTTATAAAAATAGCCTATCAACAACCAGAAAAAGCTTTAGTTAAATGCAGGTATTCTACTGGACTAGGATTAGCCAATAAGAGACATGAAATACAAAAATTTACAAAGCTTAGGCCCTTGAAATCAGTGCAGTTGCCTCCAAACAGTGCTCATAACCAGACGCGTGATGTGTCCTCGAGAAATTAATATTCGTGTGAGACGAAAAATAGTATACGTGTTAAAAAGTGCAAGTATTATATAAAAGAATCTCACAGCTCTCGATATCAGTGAAGTGCTATTTAATTTGTGTCAAGGATTAATAAAAAGGAGTGAATTAAAACTTAAAAATCTTTGTAAGCCTACATTCTTCAGTCGCACCAAAAACCTTGCCAAGACATCCTTGTCTCTAACAATAATACTGACGCAGTCGAGGCAAACATAAATATTAAATATTTAAAGAAACAGTTTAATTACAAAGTTAATATTTTTTTTCAAAACGTGGGCAAACAACGTTAAAATTAATAACTTTCACAGCTTGCACTCACATGACTTTCTCTACTCTTGTACAACTATTTTTACAAACAGTTATTCTCCATTTACTTCATGTTAATCGAGATATCGAGATGTTAATCTTATTGCTAATTTTCTTGTAGATGCAAGGGGAATATGGTAGGTTTTAAGCGATAGTCAAATATTTTAAGAGCTGGTTGCTATGTGGCGCATTCCATTCTCTTTGCATGTCCAGGACATAAAATGCATGTTTCGTGAGAAGAGTATTAAGCATAGGTCAATTACTCTATCATTGACATTTCCCAAAATCCAATTAGAGAAATTTATCACGACTCTTATGATCATGTGAAAAAAATCTGATGTGTTGCACTCATATGACTTTCTCTACTCTTGTACAAATGATTTTTATAAACGCTTATTCTCCATCTACTTCATGTTAATAGAGATAAACATTTGCAGAAAATATCTCATTGCTAATTTTCTTGTAGATGCAAGGGGAATATGGTAGGCTTTAAGCGATAGTCAAATATTTTAAGAGCTGGTTGCTATGTGGAGTATTCCATTCTCTTTGTATGACCAGGACATAAAAAATGAATAATGAATTCCCACTTGAGAAAAGGTATAAGTATTGGAAAATTCAAACAAATAACAAAAAATATTTCGGAAATGGATCACTGGATAAAAAAATGTATAGGATATAATTTTGTGTTTTAATGAGATCTACATTTTTTGTATAGTAACATTTTGTCTATCTCTTACGGTTTACCAGTTATGCGAAAGTCATCCAGAATGACGAGGACTTTTGGGGACATTCCCAGAAAATTCAAGCTATATTTAATTTGCCATAAAATATCTTAAACATCTGATATTTTAATCAAAATAGTTTGAGCCATTTTTGAGAAAATAAAAAATTTCGAAAAATGTTCCATGTAAAGGGTAGTTTGGGATGGGGAGTTTTCTTGGAAATCTTCACGGAAGATACTAAACTCAAATACCAAGTTTGGTATTTATCCGACTTTTTGGTTTCGAGTTATGCTGTTCACAGACAGACACACGGACATGTTTCCAAAAATGCTTTATTTGCATTCAGGGCACCTAAGAACATATATTTCCGGTAAAATCTCGGTATCGAATTTTTGGGTGGAATGCAATACTTCCCCTACTTACTATACGTAGTAGAGAAAGTAAAAAGGTGTTTTCAACAAATTCCCACACAATGGAAGAGCTAAAAGAAAACATCAGGCAAGAAATTCAATCCATTTCAGGTATTGAACTCTCGAGTGTGAAAGAAAATTTTCTTAGATGCCAGAAGTGTACAGATAGAGGCCATTTCCAACATCTCTTACAATACGGTACGTGCTTATTATCACTGTAGTTTTAACTGTAACTATGAGAATGCGAGGCCGTTGTGGGGATATTGTAACTGTTTTGGCGCGTGTCCGACTGATAGCGACCGACGCGCAAGTAGCCGTGAGGTGGCCACAGTGTGAAAGAAAGGCATTGAGAAAAGACTTGCAAAAGAATATATATATATACTACAGCAGAAACTGCGATGAGTATGCTAATCCCACGAAAATCAAAGAAGCTATACGAAAAATCTGATGTGTTACATTCACACGACTTTCTCTACTCTTGTACAAACTATTTTTACAAACGCTTATTCTCCATCTACTTCATGTTAATCGAGATAAACATTTGCAGATTCTACCTTATTGCTAATTTTCTTGTAGATGTAAGGGGAATATATATTTACAAGGGCAATATAGATATACAGTAGCCTTTAAGCACATACATATCTCTTAATAGCTGGTTGCTAGGTGCAGCACCATTCCCTTTGCCACAGATTAATACTCTTTGCATATCCAAGACAAAAAAATGAATAACGAATTCCCATTTGAGAACACAAGTATTGAAAAATTTAAGGGAATAACAAGCAATATCTCGAAAAGGTTACTCAACAACAAAAATGTATATGACATAAATTATGTATTTTAACGTGATCTACATTTTTTGTGTAGTAAAATTTTGTCTTATCTCTTATGGTTTACTAGTTATGCAAAAGTCGTTCACAATGAAGAATGCTTTTGGAGACATTCCCAGAAAATTCAAGATATACATTTTATTTGCCATGAAAATATGTTAAACATGTTATATTTTAATCAAAATCGTTACAGCCATTTTTGAGAAAAATAAAATTTTTGAAAAATGTTCCATGTAAAGGGTATCTGGGGTGGGGGATTTTCTTGAAAACCTTCGTGTCGCATCTCTGCAAGATACTGAACCTAAATACCAAGTTTGGTGTTTATCCGACTGTTCGTTTCTGAGTTATGCTTGTCACAGACACACACACGGAACCTGTTTCCAAAAATGCTTTTTTTGGATTCAGGGGATCTCAAAACATGTATTTCCGGTGAAATCTCGGTATCGAATTTTTGGGTGGAATTCAATACTTCCCCTACTTACTATACGTAGTAGAGAAAGTGAAAAGTTACACGAAGAGCTGGATAGGTATGTGTGTTTTCAGCATATCTGATTAGTATGACCAGCGTGAAGGCTCAGACGGTAGCGTCAGTGTCCTGCATTCGAGAGGTCCCGGATTCAAATCCCGTGGGCCGACCAATCTGTGAGGTGTTTTCGTGGTTTCCCTCAGTAGCCAAAGTAAATACCGGATTTGATATTTAATACCACGACCCAACGTTCTACCTTAAGTCTAAAACAATAGTAAAAATGAAAAATATATGGTAATAGCTAATACTGTGCCATCTATCCACAGACAATGAAAGCAAGTAGACTGGACGGCAGGCTAATGCCATCTGCAGCTCGAAGCAGTGCATTCACTAATGACTAAGGTCTCTGTGGACACGTGTCGTAGCAAGGTAGTATGGTTACAGGGATGAGATCTAAAAGGCTGTCTGCTACACATCGATCCACGATTTATCTGCTAACAGATCCTTCGCGATATGGTCATTTAACTAAAGCGACGTAAATAAATAAATAAATAAATAATAACAATAATAATAATGATTTCTGATCGGAAATTTTGCTTTTGAGCACGTTCATTTATGGTTGTGAAAGTCAATTACTTTTCGATGGGAATTGAAGAGTCATTATTATGAAACGACTGTCTAAGAAATCTGATGTGTTACATTCATACGACTTTCTCTATCCTCTATCGTTTATTATTGCGTACACAAACTATTTTTACGAAATCTTATTACTTTCTCTACTACGCATAGTAAGTAGGGGAAGTATTGTATTCCACCCAAAAATTCGATACCGAGATTTCACCGGAAATACATGTTTTGAGATCCCCTGAATCCAAAAAAAGCATTTTTGGAAACATGTCCGTGTGTGTGTCTGTCTGTGAACAGCATAACTCAGAAACGAACAGTCGGATAAACACCAAACTTGGTATTTAGGTTCAGTATCTTGCAGAGATGCGACACGAAGGTTTTCAAGAAAATCCCCCACCCCAGATTACCCTTTACATGGAACATTTTTCAAAAATTTTAATTTTCTCATAAATGGCTCTAACGATTTTGATTAAAATATCATATGTTTACGATATTTTCATGACAAAATGAATATCTTGAATTTTCTGGGAATGTCTCCAAAAGCATTCTTCATTGTGAACGACTTTTGCATAACTAGTAAACCATAAGAGATAAGACAAAATTTTACTGCACAAAAAATGTAGATCGCGTTAAAATACATAATTTATGTCATATACATTTTTGTTGTTGAGTGAACCATTTTCGAGATATTGCTTGTTATTCCCTTAAATTTTTCAATACTTGTGTTCTCAAATGGGAATTCGTTATTCATTTTTTTGTCTTGGATATGCAAAGAGTATTAATCTGTGGCAAAGGGAATGGTGCTGCACCTAGCAACCAGCTATTAAGAGATATGTATATGCTTAAAGGCTACTGTATTTCTATATTGCCCTTGTAAATATATATTCCCCTTACATCTACAAGAAAATTAGCAATAAGATAGAGTCTGCAAATGTTTATCTTGATTAACATGAAGTAGATGGAGAATAAGGGTTTGTAAAAATAGTTTGTACAAGAGTAGAGAAAGTCATGTGAGTGTAACACATCAGATTTTTTTTCTATCCACTTCACTTCAATCGAGATAAACCTTTGCAAAAATTGTTCTTATTGCACCTTTTCTTGTAGATACAAGTCTGGGGATTAGGGGGAGAAGTAGGCTTAAGCGATATAAAATATTATAATAGTGAGTCGACATCTGATGGCTTTGAAATTACATTCTCTTTGCAATACCACGAGAGGAAAACAAACAAATAGCAATTTTCCACTTGAGAAAAGTATAGGTATTTGAAAATGTCAACCAATAACAAATAGTATCTTGGAAATTGTTAACGCAACAAAAATATTTATTTGACATAAATTAATGAGATCTACATTTTTTTTTGTATACTAAGATTTTTTTTATCTCGTACGGTTATCAATTATACAAAAGTCATTCAGAATTGAGGACTTCATAGGCTGTTCCCAAAAAATAATTTTATTTGCGATGAAAACATTTTGAACATTAACAATATCTTAATCAAAATCGTTATAGCAATTTTCAAAAAAAAAAAATAAAGACAAATTTTCCACGTATAGGGTAGTTGGGTTGGGGGGGATTTTCTTGAAAAAACTCTCCATGTCGCATCTTTGGAATATACTGAACTTAAATTCAAAGTTTGTTTTTTTACGGACTCGTCATTTTTTAGTTATACTGTTCACACACATACAAACCTTTGTCTCAAAATCTGATGTATTGCATTCTCATGACTTCTCTACCCTCTAATTATTCTTACGAAAGCTTATTTTTCTATCCAGTTCATTTGCAGAAATAGTTAAATTACATATTTCGTTATACATACAAAGCGAACAGCGATAGTCAAATTTTAAGAACTGGATGCCATATGCCAGCCTTAAAATTCCATACTGTTTCAATGCGCTCGCGAGAAACAGCTGAATGCGAACCATTAGTGACGGATATCTCGGAAATGGTTTATGCCACAAAAAGTTATTTGAAATAAATAATGTGTTTTAAGGAAATCTACATTTTTTGTGAACATTCAAGATATGCATTTTATTTGTCTTGTAAATATCTTTAATGTATGATATTTTCATTAAATTCGTTACACCATTTTTTAGAAAATGAAAAATTTTGAAAAACGTTACGTATAAAGTATAGTTTGTGGTGGCGGGATTTTCCTGAAAATTTTCGTCTCGCATCTTTGGAAGGTACTGGACTTAAATAGTAAGTTTGGTAATTATCAACATTTCGTTTTTAGTTATATTGTTCAGAGACGCATGCGGACAATTTTTCTAAAAATGCTTTATTTTTTTTTAATTCGTGGGTCTCAGAACATGTATTTCCGGTGAAATATCGATATCGAATTTTTGAGTGGGATGCAATTCATCCCCTATTTATCCGGGGCATGGGGATTTTTCCCCTTTGTTGGGAGGCGTGGTAATGGATACACTCGCCTTGGTACCCATTGAGTACCCACTTTACAGAAATACTGGCGTCTGGGGTTCTGGAATCCACATTTAATATGCGGTGTATTACCGGCATACTGCCTTATTGACCGCATGTTGCTCCAGTAACTGCACTCTATCCAGAATGTCCTGAGTGTGGATGTTTGCAGCTGCCGAGTTGTAATTATTATCAGCAAATGGCGAAGCGAACAGTTATTTATTATAACTGCTATTACTACTGCAATGGATGTGTACATGCTGCAATAATTGTGCTATTCCGGGCATATCAACTTCGCGAACCATAAAATGCGACAAGTTAAGTTTTTTGTCTTTAGTTTTTCCTTTACATGGAAAAGCTTCCATTGGTTTTGATTTTCTAAAAAATTGCGCTGGTAATTTTTATTAAAATACGAAATGTTTAACAAACTGCATATATTGAAGGTGATAAATTATCTTCAAGCCCGAGCTCAGCCCGAGCACGACTAACATTTCTCAAATTAAGCCCTAACCCGGCCCAAGGGCTTAACCCGAGCCCGTGCAGATTCTTTACCCTTGTACAAACTATTTTTACAAGCGCTTATTCTCCTTCTACTTCATGCTAATCGAGATCTTATTGCTAATTTTCTTGTAGATGCAAGGTTAACATGGTAGGTTTTAAGCGATAGTCAAATCTTTTAAGCGCTGGTTGCTATGTGGAGCATTCCATTCTCTTTGCATGTCCAGGATATAAAAAAAAGCGAACAAGAATTCCCATTTGAAAAAAAAATGGGAAAAAAATTACAGATACTGGAAAAAAAAAATGTATTGTGTGTTTTAATGAGATCTGCATCTGTGCAGTAAAAGTTTGTCCACTTCTTACGGTTTACCAGTTATGCGAAAGTTATTCAGAATGAAGAGGACTTTTGGGGACATTGCCAGAAAAGCAAGACATACATTTCATTTGCCATAAAAATATCTTAAACATATGATATTTTAATCAAAATCGTTATAGCCATTTTTGAGAAAATCAAAATTTTCGAAAAATATTCCATGTAAAGGGTACTCTGGGGCCGGGGAATTTTCTTGTAAGTCTTCGTGTCGATCCTTGGAAGATATATTAAACTCAAACACCAGGTTTGGTAACTATCCGACATTTCCTTTTTGAGTTATGCTATTCACAGACAGACATACGGACATGTGTACAAAAATGGACTCAGGGCACCTCAAAACATGTATTTTCGATTAAATCTCGGTATCGAATTTTTGGGTGGAACGCAATACCTACTTCCCCTACTTACTAAACGTAGTAGAGAAAGTAAAAAGAACATATTTGTATTTGTAAACGAATAAACCGTGTTTCAACGGACTCTTATAATTAATTAAACTCTTTTTGTGAGAAATCAGATTACAATGAGTGGATTTATAGCATTGGGGTCCGTCTCACGGAATATTATTACGGCACGCTCTGCCATATTTGCTACGATTTTTAAAATCAACCCTGATCAATTTTTTCTTCCTCTCCATTAATCATAATCATTTTATTATGCTGCTGCGAGTTTTGTCGCATAAGATTTTTACTTTCTCTCGTACGTATAGTAAGTAGGGGAAGTATTGCAGTCCACCCAAAAATTCGATACCGAGATTTCACGGAAATACATGTTTTGAGGCCTCCTGAATCCAAAAAAGGCATTTTTGGAAACATGTCCGTGTCTGTGTGTGTCTGTCTGTCTATGAACAACATAACTCAGAAACGAACAGTCGGATAAACACCAAACTTCGTATTTGGGTTCAGTATCTTCCAGAAATGCGACACAAAGGTTTTCAAGAAAATCCTCCCACACCAGATTACCCTTTATATGGGACATTTTTCGAAAACTTCAATTTTCTCAAAAATGGCTCTAACGATTTTGATTAAAATATCATATATTTAAACATACTTTTATGACAGACAAAATGTATATCTTGAATTTTCTGGGAATGTCTCCAAAAGTATTCTTCATTGTGAACGACTTTTGCATAACTGGTAAACCATAAGTGATAAACATAATTTTACTACACAAAAAATGTAGATCGCGTTAAAATACACAATTTATGTCATATATATTTTTGTTGTTGAGTGAACCATTTTCGAGATATTGCTTGTTATTCCCTGAAATTTTCCAATACTTATACTTTTTCTCAAATGGGAATTCGTTATTCATTTTTTTGTTGTCCTGGTAATGCAAAGAGAATGGAATGCTCGACAGAGCAACCAGCTCTTAAAATATTTGACTATCGCTTAAAGCCTACCAATTCCCCTTGCATCTACAAGAAAATTAGAAATAAGATTAACATCTCGATTAATATGAAGCATATGGAGAATAAGCGTTTGTAAAAATAGTTTGTACAAGAGTAGAGAAAGTCATGTGAGTGTAACACATAAGATATTTTTCTTTTCTTCTCGTTTGATTTTCCTTTTCATAGTTATCCGGGAAACTCTGCGGATTCCTGGGTCTATCGAAATTTCGACTTGCTAGACTGCATAAATCCCCCCTTGGGCATATGTTTCGCTGAAGTAGCTATCCATTGTCTTCTGCATGCTACACTTTCTGGTCTGTGACTCTGATCGAATAAAAATGACAGTCATGCACTCCAGTAGATACAGTTACATTAATGTGTACAAAGATATTTTAAAGGGGATATCTCAATTATTATATAGCACATTTAGGTATTTTAATGCTTGCTGGAAAACCTACATATGATGGTTTTTCTGTCTAATGTGAAGTGTGATTAAACCCTCCATAGTAAAATAAAAAAATTCACCCCATAAAGGAGAGTCTTGCCACCAATCCTTTTTTTTTAGTGCATATTGAAGCAGTTAAAAGAGAACACGTATTTATTATAATTCCAATTATGAAAAATAAAGTGATTATTTCAGTGAGCTAACCTGAAATTATTCAATTTCAATCAATTCAGAGGCTGGTCAATGGAACAAATATTTATAGGTAAGATTGAAAGATATTTTTGCGCTTGAAGTCCCTTCTGCATGGAACGATTCACTTGTCCCAAACGCTAGTTAACGTGACTGTCAACAGAGGACTGCAGCGTGCACTCTGGCTAAGGAAAGCAACCCTTCCTTCTAGCTAATGACGTCACATTTTTATATGGGAGGAGAGCTAACCGGGAAATGCAAATGAGGTTAATTGCTGTGCAACCCTCAGACATATACCCTTGTGGTATATTTTATAGTTCAAGGTTTCTCAACGCAGATTTGCTTTGTAGTTATTGTTATATCATGAATTATCTTATTTCTAAGCACTTACTATACAAATATGCTCCTATTTCATTGTCTTTTTAGATATGGATCTTTATTTTATGATAACGGCCCACATTGTTGTAATATGCCAATGCTACAGAAAAAATATTTATAATGTTAATGAATCCTCTTCATCTTCTTTGCAACATTTATATAAACATTTATTAAGGGAGGCGTTTCTTTAAAAAAAAGCTCTCGTAACAACTGCAACCTGTTTCTCTTTAACCATGCATGGTGAAAGTTTGAGATGGCGGTGTGTCTAATATTAAGCAGAGTATATGAAATGCTCAAGATAATGCGCATATATATCTGCTATACGCATGTGTGTGCTGAGTCAAATGAAAATTTAGGTGTTAATATTGAGAGATTTTATATAATATGCTAAATTACTGTACACTTCAGTTGCTCAAACAGTATAACTACATTTAGTTATTGCTAGCTTGTTAACCTAGAAACAGATAGTGCAATTTTTTTGTTTTTTCTCCATTTTTAAAGATTAGTAGTGTTATTAATATGTGTATTTTTAAACTTATTGATACTTAGCGCTTTAATATTTAATTTATAAAGTTGATACAAATGCAAATTTTGTGTTATAAATTGTTTTCTTTGATAATAATAGTTTAAAACTTCATCTGGTAAATAGTATCTTTATTTAATATTTTTATAATAAATGTCACGGCCAATCAAATGATAGTGAGCAAAACGCTAATTATTATATACTGGTAAAAAGGATATCTGGTCACCACCAAATTTGCATTTTATATTAAATTTCATTAAATATTTTTGTGAATTAGTTATATAATGGTGTATTTTTCCTTCATAAATTCAATTTCTCAAGTTGCCACCGTAATTGTTTCACTTTCTTGAATGACAGTGTTTAAAAACGAGAGGGGTATACTTTTTAGATTATTCAGGAAATCTTGTCTCACCATATCTGTACCATTCATTCTTACAAGACAGTAGTTTCCGAGAGCAGGCTAAATTACTATGATACGCAGAAATTATACATTGGATGTAATGGAAAGCGACCTTGGTTATAAATTGCCAATTTGAAGGTCTTTTATGTTAAGACAGTTAATTTAAAGCCTGGTATTTTTTTAAAAGCTCTGGTATTAATTCCTACACATCGTCGCTATTACTGCGCAATCTCAGACATGATAAGGAAGAAGGTCCGGTGTGATTTATACCATCTTTTGAAAATGTACCGCCTGTCAAAATCGCAGTACGGATTACGTAGGTGAGGCAACCTATTTGCTAACTGCGCTCCGCAAGAATACATTGCGTGCATTCCATCTCACGAGTTAACACATCCCGAATGAGCCACTTCCTGGGTTGCCGCCTCTTAGTTAGTGTGGGCAGGGTTCGAAGGGGGGCAGCACCATCTCTAGTAAGTGGCGAGTCGTCTGCTACACCCTCCTATAGACACGCTTTTATTTTCTTTAGAAATCTAATAATGAGTGAAAATGTTACACTCGGAAGGTATTAAAAAGTGCGCTTATCACTGTGATATAATCAAGGTAAGTACATTTTCTATAATTTCAGTGATTATTCGTTGATGGATGTGCATGTCAAATCTCTACACACAATGCGGCATTCTTGTGTGAAGCAATAATCTAGCTTTGAGATCTGTCTCAGAAGCAGTAGATAACTGTTTTAATAACGAAGAATCCATTATGAAAGGCTTAAGCGTCAACGACTGTTAATAAGAGCACATGTGCCCGGATAAATTGATCTTAGCGGATAGCGTTGCGTGTTTGTTTTCGCCGTTGCCAAACATGGCTACCGGTAGGCCAACGGGGTTTGGATTTATGAACTTTTCATTGATTTTTGGTGTATTATAGTCATTTAGCGAAAATAGTGGCACTTTAGCAGTGAGTGATTCCATGTTTAAAAATGTTGTAATATACAATGCAAACATGTGAGTAGTGAAGTATTTTATTTTTATGCGGTAAAGTTTTTTTTTTCATAAATGTCTGGGAAGACCGCTAAAGCCTAAATTGATATGGCTTCCCGGCTCAGCCTAATTTAAATGTGATACCCAAGCATGATAAATGTAGTATTTATAGCGCCGTGTTCTTTTTTTGTGTACACTACATTTATGTTTATGGCCGTGTGTTAGAAAGTAGTTACATTATGCTATTTCTTAGGCTGAGGCACACCCACAATCTCTATGAAAAAAAGTGCGAAAAAGAAATATATATTTTCGTATTATTGTGAATGAGTAGCTAGGATTTTTTATATTGACTACCTAAAATTTAACGTATTTTGGTTATTAATTTTGGAAGTGTTTTATTTTTTCACTAATGGATGTATAAAGATTAGTTTAGTGTTTGGTTGCATTAGAATGATTGGAGCAGCTGTTTTGTTGAACAATATGCCCTATTGTGTAAATTAATGTTTTAAAATAGACGTAATTAACAAGCATGATATAAGTGCAAACGTACCTCTGCAAGCAATTTTTATTGTAGTCAGAAATGTCAGCTGTTAACCTTGATTTGTTAGGTACCTGACGTTTCACTTTTCTGTTTTGCATACATTTGGCATTGCACCTTGAATTATATATTTTTCGAAAAATGTTATTTGTAGTGTACATTGATCCATCAATTATTAATAGGTGAGAATTCTTTGGCTGTTTTAGTCCAAAAAAAGCAGTGTACTAGTTGAAGTCATCTAATATAAAAATTCCAACAAAAGAAAATAAAGTTCAACTGACATTTCCGTTTTAATAGATAAAATATATTTTTTTAAACTTTTTGTGGGATTGTAAGGGCATCCTGAAAACTCTCACAATGATCTTTTTTGGCATCAGCATTAGAACAGAACACTGTACACCAATCTAGGATTTCTTAATATAAATATACATAATCAGTTAATTACATACTTAGGTACCTAAAATGGTAGGAGGTAAAATAAATACTTACAGGTATTTTTCATTTGAAATATAAAAATGAAATAGAATTATGAGAACTGAAGTAGAACAATTAAAGCAAAAACATATGTTAAACTTTGTAAATGCTTGTTGAAAAATGGAAAACTGTTTCCTCACCTAGGTGTTTTTAAAGTATGCATTTCCTTTCTATTTCAGTATAGGTAATAATGGGATGTTTCTGCGCATAGGCACTATAGCTCAAGTAGTCAGTGAACTCAAATATTAATATAATTATTTGATATCCAGAATATTAGAACTGCATTCTGTGACTTGCCATTAATACAATTGGAAAATGCCATAAACTTCCTTTTTTGGTATCCCAAGATCTACATTAGAACATGTTAATTTTGTATTAGTTCTTGATTTTGGGTTTTGCAGGAATTTAAATTTGTTATTAAATGGGAAACAGTTACAATGTTTAAAAATATTTAGTGCATACTTAATGAGATTTAAAACATATTTTGCTGTGTTAACTGTTTCATTACTGTAAACCATAACAAAATTCAGTTTTAAGGAAACTTTCTGAATTTGACAATTAACAAGTTATACCAAGACTGGGTTAGTTGTTTCCGTAGCTCATAAATTAGCCACAAAACCTTCATACTGTATAAAAAATGCAATTCTTTCCCATTGCTTCCTTTTAAATAATTATTGAAAATTGGCATTGAAACGCGTTGGCACACCAGTACTATTGAATAACTTGCTATGCAATTGTAAAATACTGTAATTTCATCAGGATCCAGAATTTGAAGATTACTTAAAAAGTTCAAATTTAAACCGTTACAAGTGTTAATACTCTCTTAGCTTACAGACTAAAGGAATTTGGCTCTGCTGCTTTAACTACAGAGATTCCTCTCCCCCTTTGTCTCCCTCTCCCAACCTATCTTCCTTTCCCGTCATCTCTTCTCTCTTAACTTCTACCACTATTACTAAACCTCTTTTCCTCTCTCTGTCCCCTTCCCTCTCTCACTCCGTCTTCTGTGTATCTCTCCTTCTCTTTGTGCAAACTGCATACGGTGTGATGTTTTTAACCGAATACTAAAACAGTTTACTTCGGTGAATTAATAAAAATCAATACCCAAGTATAATATTTAATAATACCAAACATGTACACATTCCTTGTGCTCGATATGCCATGGCAAATAATCGCTTCCCCCTATCGAAATTTAGTAAATAACAAAACATCATCGGAAACATTATGCTTATAAACGTTGGTTATATTCTTTTTACTTTCTCTACTACTACGTATAGTAAGTAGGGGAAGTATTGTATTCCACCCAAAAATTCGATACCGAGATTACACCGGAAATACATGTTTTGAGATCCCCTGAATAAAAAAAAACATTTTTGGAAACATGTCCGTGCGCGCGCGCGCGCGTGTGTGTGAACAGCATAACTCAGAAACGAACAGTCGGATAAACACCAAACTTGGTATTTAGGTTCAGTATCTTCCAGAGATGCGACACGAAGGTTTTCAAGAAAATCCCCCCCACCCCAGATTACCCTTTACATGGAACGTTTTTCGAAAATTTTAATTTTCTCAAAAATGGCTGACGACGATTTTGATTAAAATATCATATGTTTAAGATATTTTCATGACAAATGAAATGTATACCTAGAATTCTCTGGGAATGTCTCCAAAGTATTCTTCATTGTGAACGACTTTTACATAACTGGTAAACCATAAGAGATAGACAAAATTTTACTACACAAAAAATGTAGATCGCGTTCGTTTCTGAGTTATGCTGTTCACAGACACACACGTTTCCAAAAATGCTTTCTTTTATTCAGGGGGTCTCAAAACATGTATTTCCGGTAAAATCTCGGTATCGAATTTTTGGGTGGAATACAATACTTCCCCTACTTACTATACGTAGTAGAGAAAGTAAAAAAAAAAAACTTCATTTGGAACTCGCGTATTATAATAGGTTGCGCTTATTTTAAAATCGCTTCTAATTTTCGTATCGCTTTATTATAAAAGCTTATTGAACACATTTAATTCATTTAATATTAATAATAAGTAGGGATGGGACCTCGATACTCGGCGGTATCGAAGTATGTTTAATACTTTGAGGTAAACCTTCGATACTTTTAAAATTTGTATTATTGAAAGTTGTTGTTTAAGTTTCCACTGGCAGGAAATGAAAGGAATCACGACTTCACGTTACTCCCTTACACATGTCCCTTAAGACCGGCTGGACTATAATTCTTGATAGATCTGGACTGCGTTTCCTGTGGGTGAATAAATGCAACATTCCATAGACTCTTGTCTAAATGAAAACATGCAAAACAATGGGGTAAGGAGTAGCGGTACTCATGTAACATGCAGCGTTAACTGAGTTGTGAATGAAGCTGATATAGCTGATGCACCTTTCAGAATAGCCTGGCTTGGTATTAAGTGTATTAAGGGAGGCGAAAATGTCGTCTAAGGTAAGTGGTGTTAAAGTCCTGTAAATAAACGGCATGAATCGGTAGTGGAATGTTGATTTTTATGAGACTATCAGGCCTATTCTGTAACTTCGTTGTCCTCCGTGGTCTCGGGGTACCATGCTAGCTTCTAGTTCCAAAAGGTCGCGGGTTCAAACCCGCGAAGGGCGATGGATTTTTTCGGACGTAAAAATCATTAGCATGGCTTCCTTTGGAAGGGAAGTAAAGCCGCTGGTCCCGTGTCGTAGACGTAAAAGAACCTGAAGCCTGATAAAGAGGCCTCTGAGCAAAATTTCCGGTCTTTCACGCCCAATTTAGAATGGGACGCTAAGAACCACAGCAGAGAGCGTCTATAAATAAAACTCAATTTATTATTTTGCAACTTCGTTGTCAAGAGGGCGATTATAATTATTGTTAAGCTTAAAGAACTGCTCTTAACAAATGCTTCGCTATTTGACATTCTGTAACTCGTTTGTTATCGACTGGTCGCGACATTTGTTTTCTCGCGGTTTTTTATCCAACTGGAGTGACTAATCGAAAATTCGTGCGCTCTGCGATAGCCTTTAGTTTTCACGCTGCCAGCAGCGCCGGAATATCGACTACCGACTACCGTTTGTTACTTTTCCTTGCTGAGATGTGAAGAAGGGTGGTTTTAGGAGGAGTATTATATTTCAACGGTTGGGGAGCCGAACTTGAAGTAGTTGCAACCGCACGTATGGTACCTGGTAGCCTTCGCCCCAAGTTTAAAAATGTTTACTTTGTATTATTATTGTTTCTTTAAATATTATATATTTATGTTTGCCTCGACTGCGTCAGTATTGTTGTTAGAGACACGTTTCTCTTTGCAGGGTTATGGTGCGACTGAAGAATGTAGGTTTACACAGATTTTAAGTTTTTCTTCACTCCTTTTATTAATGCTTGACACGATTTAAATAACACTTCACTGATATAGAGAGAGTTTTGAGATTTTTTTTATTAATTACTTGCACTTTTTAACACGTAAACTTTTTTTTGTCTCGCACAAAATACGTATTATACTTCTCGAGGACGTGTTTCGCGTCCAGTATGAGCACTGCCTACAAGCAACTGAACTCTAAATTTGAAAATTTTGCTATATTTCAGTTTCTGATTGGCTAATCCTAGTCCAATAGAATACCTTCATTTAACTAAAGCTTTTTCTGGTTGTTGATTGGCTATTTTATAAACTGTCACAAAAAAGTTGCATTATTGCTTCCAAGAATCACAAGTAGTACTGTTAAACTTTCAAATTCATTATTGCCTCAAGGTTACCTCATTGTTAGCAACTTTTAACCTATTATTCTCACAGCTCCTACATTATTAAATTACGTAATATATTCACATAACATTATTACATGTGGATACAATAATATAAACATATACAATGACTGTAATGTACACTTTTTATATATTGTTACATACACATATTGCTTTAAGGCGGGCTGTTATTATATTTTTTATTATAATTAGACTGAAATCATTTAAGTGTTAAAAATACTGCCTCAGATGGAGAGAGATGCTGTGAAAGCTCATACGAAAAATACAATGTGGCTGTTTAAAATTCGCACTCAGTGCTTAGAATGACAAGACTTACACCTTCTTGCGAATTAGATTTTTATAGGGAAAATTCGCTCAGCTGTTGAACAGCTGTGGCAATGGCCCTGTACAATGAGTTAAATTTTAGGTTAGGAAAGAGACAGACAAAACCCAACAGTAGTGCAGGTTCATATTGTTTTAATGTAAGTTTCATTAATTCATATCAACCCTTATTGCTTAATTTTCTTTGTGGGTTTTTTACTTTTAATTACACTTATTAAACAAACCAGTTGTCATGCAGATTTTTCTGAAATGTTAATGAATGCCATCAAGCATGCTTATATTTTTATTCATGATTTGGTAATGTCCAGCTTTAGTTCAATTCTGTGGAAATGTTCTTGCATCTTAATCTTTGAATGAAAATCATAATTGGTGTCCGATAATATCCATATTATTTTATGTATTGGATAAATGTAAGGTCGTAGTAAAAAGGCTAAAGATATTTCACTAGTTATGTTATCTGGGGGAATGTTGCAGTTACAAGTATTTTATTTCGGATTATTTTTCATGTGCAAATTTATTAAGTATAAATTACCACTGCCTTCTGTTATGGCCTTCCTCTGCCAGCAGCATATATATGAATTTTCTACGGTTACGAGAAGCTGGTAAATAACTTTCTGCTATTGGAAATTATCTTAAAATGATTCTGAGGACGAAAACGTATCGCTGTAATATCCTACAGCTCTCAAAAGTGCTGAGTTCCTAATCTTAACCTAAAAATCATCCAAATATATTCTTGAACCGTGCAAATCAACACAAGATTAACGAGTATTTGAACCTAAAATTCTGATATCAATAACTGTTACTTTTATTACAATACGAGAATATAAACATTTATTTTGCTATTAAAATTCGTCTCTTAAAAGTCATGTAACGTTGTCCATAGCATTTATGTTTTACGCTACAACGAATAAATAATCATTTGATAATTAAAATGCAAAAGTTTCTATCATTCTTTTCCTCTTACAGCAGCATTAAAATGACGTCTATGCGACTCTATTGTGTAACAAACGCGTTAGCAAGAGGGTTTCGGGGTTTGTTGCGTTCAAAAACCAAATCTTTATTCTTAACAACATTTTGTTTTGTTACGAAGTTACAGAATGCCAAATAGGGTTTAACAAATTTGATAGCGGCTTTAACATATTGCTGAACCTTAACAAAAAGTTACAGAATAGCTCTGTATATATAGCTGCCCTAACTTATCACGGAATTTTGACCGAGATTTTCTTGTTGATGAGTATGTCAGGTATTTACAGAAAAATACGCTGTTATAAAGTGTAGTCAACCGCATTGGACAACTTATCACCAACATCCGACGCAATTTTACCCTTAACGAACGGCAAACTTCTGCCCAATCAGCTGCAAAAACTCAACTGATAAAACATACGTACCGTTTGCCGTTAGCTTAAGAAAGAAGCTGGCGTTAGAGGCGGCAACTGCTGCCCAATCTATGGCCGCTACACAGTCGGTCAAGTCTAACTCTAGGCAGAGTATTTTTCCACTAATACATGCGTGAAGATGTTAACAGCAAAAGCAATTTTACCACTGATCTAAAATGATTGTCATTCATTTAATATTTCCAGTATTTAAATATACACGATTAGTTAGTTCTAATACTAAACGGCACTTCTCCACTTAAGTATATTCAGCGAGTATTATCAACAGATGGAAGTTATGACATTGATTTGAGATGACTGTCGTTCATAGTAGGGCTGTAGAGGAGCGGCAATAGCACTCAATCAAACCAAAGTCATCAACCGAGTTCACCAAATTGAACACAATGAAAATGAAAGCATGGCCATGTTGCATGGATATTGTTTTTGAGCAAAACATAAAATAAAATCACCACTTTGATCTGAGCTATCTGCATATGCAGTGCATTCAACGCACACATCATTTACTAATTTCTTTTTTTTTTACTTTCTCTACTACGTAGAGTAAGTAGGGGAAGTATTGTATTCCACCCAAAAATTCGATACCGAGATTTCACCGGAAATATAAGTTTTGAGACCCCCTGAATCCAAAAACAGCATTTTTGGAAACATGTCCGTGTGTGCGTCTGCCTGGAAATACAAAACAAGGGGAACATAGTACGCCTTAAGCGATAGTCAAATATTTTTAGAACTTGTCACTATGTGTAAAATGTAATTCTCTTTGCATGTCAAAAGATCGTTTCTGCAAATGTTTATCTCGATTAATATGAAATAGATGGAGAATAAGAGTTTGTAAAAATAGTTTGTACAAGAGTAGAGAAAGTCATGTGAGTGTAACACATCAGATTTTTTCTTCTTGTTTTGCGTTTTAATTTTTCTTTTTTAAGTATTGACATTCAACGACTTAATTAAAATATCTTGTGGATTAAATGTATTGCAAATTCTGCGTCCCTTATCCGCGCTCACTCCTTTGTGCCGCCCTGAGCTCTGACGTCTTCAACACAATTGTCAGTTTTTACTTCTTCTACCACGTGCATAATAGAGAGAGGATACTGCATTCCATAAAACAATTGATATCCAGATTTCATCGGAAATACAAGTTTTGAGGCCCACGAATAGTAAAAAAAGGAGTTTTAGAAAGAGGTACGTCTGTCAGTATGGGTGTGAACAGCATACGTCAAAAACAAAAAGTCGGATAAATACCAAACTTGGTATTTAAGTTAAGTATATTCGATATTTACGACACGAAGAGTTTCAAGAAAATCCCTCCACACCGAACAACCCTTTACAGGGAACATGTTTCGAAATTTCTGATTTTCTCAAAAATGGCTCTAACGATTTTGATTAAAGTAACATGTATTAACGATATTTGCATCATAAATAAAATGTATATCTTGAATCTTCTGGGAATAACCTATGAAGTCCTCTTCATTTGGTAGACATTTTGTATAATTTAGTATAACTGGTAGACGAAAACGTACTACATAAAAAAAATGACTCCGACCACCGCAGACAATGAATCACTTCACCCTGAAGATGCCAAGCGCTGTACTTGGCGAAACGTCGGTATCCACGATGCCTACTAGACCACGGCCTACAAGCCCGGATAGTTGTAATTCATATTAGTATGACGGCGGCCGTGAAAGCCTCAGTATGTATTTTCTAAGAATAATTTGTATATCCTCTAATAAGCAATAGAAGGTAGAGAAAGTAATGTGAATCTAACATTAGATTTTTTCTATTAGTAAAGCGCTCAGCTCCAGGCGGGGCTAAATACTCTCTAGCAATGACGGGTCTATTTTGACATGCCTGCATGAGATGCACTAGCAACCTCTCCCAGGACAAGCTGAACATTAAGTTAACATTTGGACCTATAACCGAGAATTCAACCCCAGCCCTCGGAGGCGGAAAGCATTCTTTCAACTATATAGTGAAATCACATGCCTGTTACTTATAAAGCGCTATAGTATTGCTCCTATTTGTGGAGTATTCTGGCCCCTCATAATTTCTGTTGTAAAATCGTTCATACTACGCTATTTAATTTTTACTTGATGCAGTTTGTGATTATTCTGTCTTCAAAATCGTTTTTAGGTAAATAATAGTTATAGTTATAAAGTAGTTCTTTTTATTATCTCTACCACGTACATAGTACTAAGGTAGAGAAAATATTTATTGCATTCTACATAAAATCCGATACCGAGATTTCACCGGAAATACATATTTTGAGGCCCCTTGAATAAAAAAAAGCATTTTACTTTCTCTACTAAGTATAGTAAGTAGGGGAAGTATGGCATTCCACTCAAAAATTCCATATCGAGATTTCACCGGAAATACAAGTTTTGAGACCCCCCTGAATCCAAGAAAAGCATTTTTAGAAAAAGGTCCGTGTGTGTGTCTATGAACAGCATAACTCAAAAAACGACGAGTCGGTTAAATACCAAACCGATAAACTTGGTACACAAAACATATAGATTGCGATAAAACACTCAATATTGCCTTTTTTTGCGTTAAGCATTTCCAAGATATTTTGTATTTTTGGTTTGAATTTTCTAATACTTAATGCTTTTTTTAACTGCTAAGCAAGAAGAATTTGTAGAACTGTATAAAAATAAACTATAGTGTATGTAGAAAGTCATGTGAATGTAAATGCTTGTTTTGAGCTCTGTTATTGGAACTCCTCCTCCTTGAAAGTAATTTGCCATATAACCTATTGTCGGACCTTAAGTGTGTTATATACCAAGTTTCATTAAGAATCAGTTTGGCCATTCTTACGTCAATCTCCCTCTCCCTTCCTCTTTCTCGTGTACGTCGTCCCCCGTGGTCTAGGGGTGCCATGCTAGCCTCTAGTTCCCGAGGTCACAGTGGAGGGCGATGGATTTTTTCGTGGGTAAAAATCCTTAGTGTGGTTTCCTTCGGAGAGGAAGTAAAGTCTATGTCGTGGTTTTACGCCACGTTAAAGAACCTCAAGCCTGATAAAGAGGACTCTGAGCAAAGTATCCGGTCTTTCACGCCGAATGTATAATGGGACGCTAAGGACCACAGCAGTTAAAGAGCGTCCGTAAATAAAACTCAATTTAATATTTTTCTCCCTCGTATACAATGCATAGATTTAAGACATTTTGACTTGGGCCAAGTTTGTTTTCTTTATAAATGCATCATTAAGCTAGTTAACGTCACGAACTCTTAGTTAGGGAGGCGTCGGCTGTAACGATGTTCAGTAAGACACAATATGCCTTAATGAATCTTTAATCCTTTTAACGGGGCACGAGAGCAGTAATGAAGTCGGTGAAACCGGCCATTAGTGTGACTTGTTGGAATTAACATACAGCTGATTAGGTACCAACAGTAAATTACGAATATACCATGAACTTTCAATTTCCCCCAAAGCGGAATAGTCGCCTTCTAGCCTTTCTCGCCTCGATGACGTTTATCACACTTATGGATCACTAACGTGATTCAGCTAGGGGCTGTGCTCCCTAGTGTGAACCCAGCTTTAAATATCTCCGCGCTTTTCACTTTGAAGTGCTGTCCTACAAATTCAGGCCTGGCATCTTTTCATTGCTTTCATTTTAGACAGAGAGAGCATAATGTGTGTGTGTATACTCGACACAGTGGAATCCCCAAGTGGTGCCAAAAGGGCGTATCTGCTCTTATTCTAATGCTTTTATGGAAGCCACTAGTAGTAATTAGATTGTTGAGTTTTAGTTACTAAACGCTAGGGAAGTAAACAAGCAGAATAAACAGTTAAACTGTTGGATCTTTGTAAAGCTGTAAATTACTTGTTCTGAGGCAGTATTTTTTAACACTTAAATGATTGCCTTAAAGCAATATATGTAACAATATATAAAAAGTATATATTACAGTCATTATATGTTTATATTATTGTATACATGTGTAACAATGTTATGTGAGGTTAAAAGTTGCTAAAAACGAGGTAACAATGAGGTAACTTTGAGGCAATAATGAGTAAGAAAGTGTAATAATGCTACTAGTCATTCTTGGAGCAACAATAATATAATTTTTGTGACAGTTTATAAAATAGCCAATCACAACCAGAAAAAGCTTTAGTTAAATAAGAGTATTCTATTGGATTAGAATGTAGCCAATCAGAGACTTGAAATACAGAAATTTACAAATTTAGACGGTGGAAGTCAGGTCAGTTGCTTGTAGACAGTGTTCCTGACGCGAGATGTGTCCTCGAGAAGTGTAATACGTATTCAGTGTGAGATGAAAATAGTTTACGTGTTTAAAAAGTGCTAGTATTTAATAAAAGAATCTTACAGCTCTATCAGTGAAGTGTTATTTAAATCATGTCGAGCTTTAATAAAAGGAGTGGAGTAAAATTATAATCTGTGTAAGCCTACATTCTTCAGTCGCACCACAACCCTGCAAAGAGAAACATGTTTCTGATAATAATGCTGACGCAGCCGAGGCAAACATAAATATATAATATTTAAAGAAACAGTCAAAATTATGAAGTTAATATTTTTTAAACTTGGGGCGGAGGCTCCCGGAAACTTTTTACTATACGTGCGGTTGCAACTACTTCATGTTCGGCTCTCCAACAGTTGAACTACAATACAACTCCTACTTCAAATTGATGTCCATACGTGGGGCAGAAACTATCTACTTCAAATTGGCTCCCAAAACGTGGGGCAAATAACGTAAAAATAACAATACAAAAATTAATAACTACAAATTGACGCCCAAAGCGTGGTGCTAAAAATAACGTAATAATAATAAAACCTTCTTCAATTCTGAGAGTGAAGAAGTATACTTGGAAATGCAGAGTTAAAATCCAGTCCAAGGAAAAGTGGCATAATTTGGACCATCTCATGGCGAGAGCTTGAATCATATTTGGGGTGAACTGACAGCATGTGGTTTTGCGCTTTCTTTTCTCTTCCCCCCCATTATACCGAATGTTCGAACATTGGACAACTCTGATTCATGGATTGTGCATAACACGACTTCAGTTATCCCTTATACCGGGTAGAAGGTATGAGGATCTCGTACATTTGATAGGGCTCATGAGTACATTGAAAAAGCTAATGAACCTTTCTTTTCTGTCTCTCGTAGATTTATAAAAACATTTAGAGACGTAGCTTTCCTTTGCAGGTGGGTGGAAAATCTCACTTAATGGAACTGGTCAGGTATGCCGCAGAATAGAATGCATGCTCTTTTTCCGATGTCGCTGCGAAGTCGTTGCTGCAATGTGGGACCCGTATTAACTTTGTTAGTGGCGTTTAATTCTAGAGCATGTATTTTCAGCCCATTCTTAGTGTGTAAAGAGGTAATCTAATCTCGGAACGCGCTTGTTTAAGTTTGAAGGCAATAAAACAAAATGTTTTAACTTGAATCTTTACTTACTGTAAAAACCTAATGGATAAGTACTTTATTTAGATACAAAACAGCTCAGGTGCTTATCGAAGCATTCAGATGTAAAACAATTAAAGGAAAATATGAATTTTTATTTAACAGTTTACGAAAATACAGCTAAAGTAAATTATTTATTTAAACATTTTAGTAAACGAGATTAACTTTTAAACATTCAGTAAAAGCCTATAAAAGGATGTTTATATTGAAAATGCGAATGTCTAATGGGAGCGGGCAGGAGATAACCACAGCCAGTGAAGCGTGCATGTGGTCAGGCCTCTTTTATGCAAGCGATTTCGTGTCGCGCGACAAAGAGTGACGCGACGTTACTGTCGTAGTCGCGCTGTATACTGTTGGGTATAACGCCATAAACATTTTCAAGAAGATCTTTCCACCCCCAATTACCCTAACGATTTTGATTGACACATATGTTAAAGATATTTACATGCAAACAAAATGTGTGTTGAATTTTCTTGGAATAGTCAGTGAAGTCCTTCTCATTTGGAAGGGATTTTGTATAATAACTGGTTAACGTTAAGAGAAGAAGAAAGCGCACTACACAAAAAATCTGATGTGTTACACTCACATGACTTTCTCTACTCTTATAAAAACTATTTTTACAAACGCTTATTCTCCATATGCTTCATGTTAATCGAGATGTTAATGTTATTGCTAATTTTCTTGTAGATGCAAGGGGAATTGATAGGCTTTAAGCGACAGTCAAATATTTTAAGAGCTGGTTGCTATGTGGAGTATTCCATTCTCTTTGCATGTCCAGGACATAAAAAAAATGAATAACGAATTCCCATTTGAGAACAAGGGAAAAATTTGCAAAATTTAAGGGAATAACAAGCAATATCTCGAAAATGGTTCACTCAACAAAAAAAAATGTATATGACATAAATTGTGTATTTTAACGCGATCTACATTTTTGTGTAGTAAAATTTTGTCTATCTCTTATGGTTTATCAGTTATGCAGACATTCCCAGAAAATTTGAGATATACATTTTATTTGTCATGAAAATATCTTAAACATATGATATTTTAATCAAAATCGTTAGAGCCATTTTTGAGAAAATTAAAATTTTCGAAAAATATTCCATGTAAAGGGTAATCTGGGATGGGGGATTTTGAAAACCTTCGTGTCGCATCTCTGGAAGATACTGAACCTAAATACCAAGTTTGGTGTTTATCCGACTGTTCGTTTCTGAGTTATGCTGTCTACAGACACGCACACACGCGCGCGCGCGCGCGCGGACATGTTTCTAAAAATGCTTTTTTTTATTCAGGGGGTCTCAAAACATATATTTCTGGTGAAATCTCGGTATCGAATTTTTGGGTGGAATACAATACTTCCCCTACTTACTATACGTAGTAGAGAAAGTAAAAATGTAGATCTCTTTAAAGCACACTATTTATTTCAAATAACTTTTTTCAGACGAAATAGCACTAGCTATTTCTGAGATATCCGTTATTACTAGTTCGATTTGTTCAATATTTTGTCATTCTTTTCAAGTCCTGTCAACATTCAGTTGTTTCCGATTGAATGGAAGATTTGGAATTTTATGGCCAGCATATAACGTCCAGTTCATAAACATTTGACATCGTTGTTCCCTTTGAATCAATAATGAAATGTGTAAAGTAGCTACTTCTGCAGATGTTTGTCTAGATAAAATGAAGTACATAGAAGAAAAATTGTGATGTGTTACAATCACATGACTTTCTCTACTCTCTATCGTGGGTATACAAATTATTCTTACGAAACTTTATTTTTCTACTTCATTTTAATCCAAATAAACCTTTGCAAAAATAGCTACATTACACATTTCATTAGGATACAAAGAGAACAGCGATAGTCAAATGTTTAAGAACTGGAAGCTATATACTGGCCTTGAAATTCCATACTGTTTCCATTCAATCCTCAGAAACAACTGAAAGTCGATGGAACTTAAGAATGACAAAGTATTGAACAAATCGAACCATTAACAACTGATATCTCGGAAATGGACGATGCTACAAAAAAGGTATTTGAAATAAATTCTGTTTTAAAGAGAACTACATTTTTTGATTAGTACGTTTTTGCCTATCACGTAACGTTTACCACTTATACAAGATTATGTGTGCAAAACTCCTTTCGAAAAAGAGGACTGCACAGGCTATTCCCATATAATTCAAAATATACATTTTATTTGGCATGTAAATGTCTTTAATATATGGTACTTTAATCAAAATCGTTAGCAATTTTTTTTATAAAATTAAAAAACTCCGAAAAATGTTTGCACGTAAAGGGTAGTTTGCGGTGGGGTGATTTTCTTGAAAATCTTTGTGTCGCATCTTTGGAAGTTATGTATTTATCCGACTTTTCGTTTTTGAGTTATGCTGTTTATTCAGGAGACCGTAAAGCATGTATTTCCGGTGAGATCTCGATATCGAATTTTTGGTTGGAATGCAATACCTTCTCTACTTATATCCTATGTATTTGGTAGAGAAAGTAATAAGCTTTCATAAGAATAGCTTGCATACCCAGTAATAAACGATAGAGGGTAGAGAAAAGGCACGTAAATGTAACAAGATTTTTTTATTAAAAGGCTCACAATGCCGATGAGCAAAATACCATTTTTTTAGACAGCTGCGCTGAAGACTCAATGTAATAAACATTCTATAACACTCCATGGTCACCTACCTTGTTTCTTGCGATGGAAATTGTAAGTATATTAAGGGAGGTCTTGTATCAAGTAATGTAATGGTGGATTATTAAATGACTGGGAAATGAATTCAGTTGTTTCCAATGCACACAATGTAATCAATGATGCTATTAATACCAGTTCTACTTCCTTTGCACGAGCAATTGAAATTACAAATGGTGGCAATTGCACAATCAATATCACAATTACATAAAAGGAGTAATAATAATGTTAAGTAAAGTGTAAGTTTATTAATAAAATTATTATATTTGTTGATTTATTTTTGCCCCAGACTTCTGCGTATTATAGAATGTTATGATTATATGAGTGATCGATGTCATGTGGAGATAAAGTTATTACGAGGGCGACACCGAAATGTTTTAGAAAATCAAACAAGGATTAGTTTTAAAAAGTTTAAATGCTTTTATTGTTTTTCAAAATGTTCCCCTTTAACATCCATACATTTTTGCATTCTCTGAAGCCAGTCCTTAAAGCAATGATGCCACTCTTCCTGAGGCATTTCAGAAATCAGGTTTTTATAATGTTCCATTGCTCCGTCTGGTGACGAAAAAGTCATTCCACACATTTTATCTTTAACTTTTGGAAACAAAAAGAAATCACAAGGTGCTAGTTCAGGGCTGTATGGTGGAGGGTCCATGGCGCTGACCTATTAGGGCATCCAGATACTCATTTGTTAGTTTTGCTGTATGCTACGATGCGTTGTCATGGTGTAACATTATTTTTATTTTGGACGTTTTTCACGAACTTTTTCAAAATTTTGCGGTAAACAGACATTAATGTGTATCAATCAGCAGTAACGGTACGTGTATCTTCTAATCTAAACACAATATGGTGTTTAGCCATCTTCTTACCAGCACTGCGAATTCGTCGCACTTTTGTAGGCTTAGCTACTGTTCGAAAGACGCAATGAGTCGATTATGTTTTCTTTTTAGGATCATAACAAGAAATCCAAGATTCGTCATCGCTTTATCAGTAACAATATTCCAAACCAAAATTGAAGTGTCCCTTCGAACTTTTCCAGAGCTTTTCTGCACCAATCGATACGTTGTATTTGGTCGGGAGTCAGTTTATGTGGAATCCATCGGCAATAAAGTTTTCTCACGTTTAACTGTTGACGTAAAATATCTAGATTTGATTCGTACCAATGCCCAACGTTGCCCGAATAAATTCATAAGATGTCTGTCGATCTTCTTGAAACATTGCTCGAATAACATACATTAAAGATATTTACATGACAAATAAAACGTATATCTTGAATTTACTGGGAATAGCCTGTAAAGTCCTCTTCATTCGGAAGGAATTTTGTATAATCTTCTATAACTCGTAAACGTTAAGCGATAGACGAAAACCTACCGTACAAAAAAATGTAGATCTCTTAAAAACACACAATTTACTTCAAATACCTTTTACTGTAGCATGAGCCGTTTCTGAGATGTCCGTTATTAAAGGTTCGAATTGTTCAATTCTTGCCGTCAGTCTCGTCGATTTTCAGCTGTTTCTCGCGATTGCATGGCAACGGTGTGGTATTTAAGGGCGCATACAGCGTCCACTTCTTAAGCATTTGACTATCGCTGTTCTCTTTGTATCTATAACGAGATGTGTTTACAAAGGTTTACTTGATTAAAATATAGTAGAAAAAATTGGTGTTGCACTCATATGACTTTCCCTACTCTCGTACAGACTATTTTTACAAACGCTTATTCTCCATCTACTTCATGTTAATGGACATAAAAATTAGCAGAAACTATCTTATTGCTAATTTTCTGGTAGGTGCAAGGGGAATATGGTGGGCTTTAAGCGATAGTCAAATATTTTAACGCTGGTTGCTATGTGGAGCATTCCATTCTCTTTGCATGTCCAGGACATAAAAAAAATGAATAACGAATTCCCATTTGAGAAAAAGTATAAACAAATAACAAGGAATATATGGGGAACGGTTCACTCGATCAAAAGAAAAGAAAGAAAGGAAGAAAGAAAAAAAAACGACAAATTTTGTGGTTTAACGAGATCTAAATTTTTTGTGCATTAAAATTTTGTGTATATCTTACAGTTTATCAGTTAAGCAAAAGTCATAACGTTGGTTTTTGAATAAAGAGGAAATTTGGGGACATTCCCAGAAAATTTAAGACATACATTTCATCTGCCACGAAAATATCTTAAACAATGACATTTTAATAAAAATCACAAGGGCCATTTTTAGAAAATCAAAATTTTTCTTTAAAGGGTAGTCTTGTTGCATCCTTGGAAGATATTAAGCTCAAATACCAAGTTTGGTATTTATCCGACTTTTCATTTTTGAATTATGCTGTTCACACACACACACACGCACACACACGGACATGTTTTCAAAGATGTTTTATTTGGATTCAGGGCAGCTCTAAACATGTATTTCAGGTGAAATCTCGATATCGAATTTCTGGGTGGAATATAATACTTCCCTACCTGGTATACATGGTAGAGAAAGTAATAACCTTTAATAAGAATAGTTTGTATACTCACTAATAAACATAAAGCCATGTGAATGTATCATTTTTTTATGGACGCTCTTTAACTGCCTTGGTTCTTAGCGTGCCATTCTATATTGGGGTGAAAGACCGGTAATTTTGCTCAGAGGCCTCTTTATCGGCTTGAGGTCCTTTTGCGTGCCGTAAATGTACGACACGTAAAAGAACCTCAAGCCTGATAAAGAGCCTCTGGGCAAAATGTGAATGTATCACATCAAATTTTTCTCCAGTATGATTTGCTTAAGTAAAGAAGGTATTGCAGTCCAGCTAAAATTGGATATTAGAGATTTAATCAGAAATACATGTTTTGAGGCCCTTGAATAAGAAAACATTCCTAGAAAATGTGTGTGTGTGTGTGTGTATGAACAGCGTAACTCAAAAACGAAGAGTATGATAAATACTAAAATTGGTATTTAAGTTCCGTATCTTTCAAACTATGCGAAACGAAGGTTTTCAAGAAATTCCCACCCAACCTAAACTACCTTTTACATGGAAAAAATTTCATTATTTTTTATTTTCTCAGAAATGTCTCTAACACATTTGATTAGAATACCACGTGTAAGATAATTTCATGACAAATAAACTGTTTATCTTGAATTTTCTGGGAATAGCTTATGAGGTTCTCTTCATTATGAATGGCCTTTATATAATTGCTAAACCGTTAGAGATAGATAATAGATATAATCTTAGTATAAAAAAAATTAGATCTCATTAAGCAGGGATTGTGTCAAAAATTTCATTTTTTCTAATATTTTTATTTAGTAGATTATACATTTGAGAACATGTTCCCGGGATATTTTGTTTCTTTTCCACCTCTTACGTTCATTGAAAAAACTTAAATACTTTGATGACGCAGATCAGATTTCAGGTGCGTTTTGTTGTGCGTTTGTATTGTTAATTCTTGTTGTTCTAATTGTTTGTAAATTCTTTTAAGAACAAAAAAATCACTATTTGTAATGTAATAATAATTTAAAAAGTGAGTGTAATAATATGTTTTGAAAATTTACAAAGCAGGTGTCACACTGGGTGCTTTTACCTGCTCCGTCATTTTCCAGGCATGCCTACCACCGATTATTTAACTTGGGCCCACCCCATCCTAAATTGTTCAAATAAATTGCATAATTAGAATTTAAGTTAAGGATTTTTATAACAGATGGTATAAATTTTAAGAGTATTATATTTGTAACAAAAAGTCTAACCCTGGATCTTTCAGTGTATTTTTCCATCAATATACATCCCGTTACTTTGTAACGTTAAGGTCTTTTTCGAAAAAACTGTAATTGAAATGATTTTTTAAACACATTTGCAGTTTTCGTAACATCCCCCTTAAAGTACACTATTTATCCAAATGCATTTTTGTAGTGTTGCATTTCCGAGACATTGAATTTTTAAACACTTTATATTTTTTTTAAGTGCAAAATTGCTATTTTTTTTTCTCGTGGTCATGCAAAGAGAACGGAATTTCAAAGCCATCACACAGGAACTATAATTTCTGTAAATGTTGCCTCTCTTAACATGAAGTAGATAATTTTTCGAAGAATGTATAGAGCAAGTCATGTGAATTTAACATAACAGATATCTTTTTTTTTAATATCTTCCAAGATTCAAATTGTGTCTCGGGTGCAAATATCAACTAGTTTTCCTAAAATTGTCATCAATGGTGGAAAACTGTTGAAAAATAAAACTGTTTTGGGCTTTCTTGGGTGTATATTGATAGTGCAATGCGGCATTTTATATAATAACCTACTGTTATTCCAATGAACGTTTCTCAAAAAGATCAAATAACATTTTAATTTTGAGCGAGAAATCTGTGAGAGGTATCGTGTGAACCATTTTGAAAAAGTGCAAAATTACCTAAAGTTTAGGAAGTAATTTCTGAGTAAAGGTTTAACTAATAGGACACAAATTTGCTATTTTATTTGTAGAGCACATGCCAATTACACAGTATTTGAAGTTTGTAGGCCAAGAGTTGTATATTTTAGTGTTTTCACTGACGGGTTGCCTTAATTAGTATTAGAGATTAAATTTATATGAGTCTTATTTGAATTGGCGACACATTGCTAACCTACAAAGAAAGGTTAAGGGAAAGTATTCCTGTCCTGAATTTCATTGTATTGATTTCTGCACTGGTTAAACTGGTATAGAGGTAGATCTGCTGCTTGTTCTCCGAGTCGTATTGTGAGAGATTGGTGAGATTCTGCATCTGCTGATCCGAGAGCTTCCGCTGTTTGCCATGGTTACTGCTCTAACGACTTCCGAAACTCCGGAGAGACATGAATCAACCTGTAGATATATGTACGTGTATTATTCACAGCGCAGCTCACGCACTGCTTCCTTCATTCGCCTGTTTCATGCACAGACAGCGACAGAGAAAATTATTACAGAATTGAGGTTATGTTGTGTTTTCCTAAATTGTTTCTGTCAGAGCCGTAAAGCAACTGAGGTGTCATAATGAGGTAGTGTGTGTATTTATTGTAATAGCCAAGAAAAATCCTATGTGTTGCATTCATATGACTACCTCTACACGGTCGTCTACAAACTATTCTTCCGAAATTTTATGGCTTGTTGTTGATGCAGTAATTTGTATCACAAATTACTTAAATGTAAATAATGATTGTAATATGAATATGCATTTTATGTGACATTGATTTGAGATGTTTATTGATTGTAATTATTGTTGATAAGTAAGTTTATACGACCTTACTGAAACTGTCAATAATAGCGCAATAATGCAGCGAGGGGGGGTGAGCTGTTTATCATTATTGGAAACGAGGAAGTTACGTAATGTTGGCGCGTTTTTCCGTTTAGAACCTTCTGGAATATTTTATCCCTAAAGCATATGTATTCATAATTTTAATTGGATATTAAAATAGACGCTAATGTTGGCGCGTTTTATTAGCCAATTGCAGTTCAGTTATAATCTTTAGGCGTATCTGGATGAAGGAGTATAAATAGGGTAGGTTAGAGGTAGCTTGAGGCCAGTTCATCAAAATTCTTTGTACACTACACGTCGTCTTCAGTTCGTCAGTTTGTCAAAATATTTGTATGAGATACGTCGGCTATAGATTCACAAGTTACGAAAAATCTAAAGTGTTGTAAAGTTAATAATACACAAAGTTGAAGTACGCGAATTAAAAGTGATAAGTAAGAAGTTATTATAACAGTTTCAGTTTGGCGAGTGTTAAGATCAATGTGTAAATGTGATAGTTAACGTGTTCGACAATACATGTGTAAAACAAAATTTCTTCATCAGTGTAATTTTTGGATAAAAGATTCCTTGCCGTTTACACACTCTGATTCAAGAGACATGTTCGACTGAGAAATAATAGCTAGCCGGAGGACAGTAAACAAAACTTATAATTCTTTCAAACACTAATACTACCACAAATTGCTAACACTAGATGGAGCTACAAACCGAACAAATGAATGACGTCACAAGATGGCTTTACATAAAGTAAACACATACACACATATAAAAACATCACAAGTAATAACATTAAAACACTCGCAAATTGGCTACCACAACGTGGGGCTACAATAATGTTACTTCAAATTGGCGCCCAACGTGGGGCAGAGTAACCAGGAAAGGAACACGATGACCAGGAAAGGGGCAGAGTGACCAGGAAAGTAGCAGAATTAACCAGGATGTGGGGCGAATGGAGAAGTGAACTGAACTACAAGACGCAGATTCCAGAAACAACAAAAGGGACGACAGACTACGCGGATGATTGGACATCGTAATTCCGAGATTAAAAGGCAACAGGGGAAGTCAAATACGGAACACCAAAACGACGTAGATTCATCATAATACAACGCAGAAGCGACATATAACCTAGGAGAGAGGGGCAGGAAGCTGGACATCTAAGTAACAGCAACAGACAGCATCACAAAGGTCAGAGTATCGTAATTTTTTTTTGAAAACAAAATGGCAACAATCATATGTACTTAAGGAGCGGTAGGATAAAGAAAACAATGGCTAATAATAATACAGAAGAAATAATTATGGAGGGAGATAATGTAACAGTTAGCTGTAATTCAATACACGTTACAGAAAATAACTCAAACCATGTAGTATTGGAGGAAGGAAACGTTAGTGCAGAAAGTCAGAATAGAATAGCAGGAAATGTTAATTTTGATGCTGGTATGATGATGGAAATTATGGAAATGTTGAGAAAGATTAATGAGAAATTAGATCAAGAAAGGGAAGTTATAAAAAAAAGGAGGGAAATATTGGAAGATATGGAAAAGAGTCATAGGGAATTGAGGGAAGATATTGGTAGAAGTAATGAGGTATTAGAGCAAAAAGTGGATCAAAGCAGTGAAGAAATTGAAAAGAAAGTTATGAAGCTAGATAGTAGTATGCCAAAAATGAGAGATGAAAATGAGGAAGTAATAGCAAGTGAGATAGGAGAAATTTCAAAGAAAATGTTAGACATGAGCAGGGAAATAGGTAACAAAAAAAGTGAGGTTAATACTAAAAGTGAACATGTTGATGTAGAATGTACAGAGTTAGGTAGTAGAATGAGTAACATTTCAAGTGAGATAAGAGAGATGAAAGAGGTTATGAATGTAGATGTGAATCAGGCGCAAGTTAATTTCAGAGGGGAGATATCAGAAATTCAGAAGGAGTCAGAAACACAGAGAAATAAGTTGTACGAAGAAGTTAAAGTTTTGCCTGTAAATAATCAAAAGCAAACTTCTGAAATTAACAAGTACCAAGCTTTTCAAATTGAAAACTCCAGTCCAGTACAGTTTAGTACAGATTTGTCAGAGTACTCTCAGATTAAAGTGATAGTAGAAGAATTGAAAATGACAGTTGTTAAAAGATGTGTTGTTCAGGAAACTTTAGATTGTTTTCAAATGTTATCAGGAGATGAAATTTCATATGAATACAAGAGGTTATTCATGAACAAAAATTTGAAGGTTAGGATACGGCTACGAGTAATGTTTAGCCACACACAATTTGATCCAGGAGGGTAAATAGCAATGAGATGTAAAGTAAATGCTGGATAGTTAAAGATGACTTGCAGAGCAATGTATTGGAACGTAAGAGGGTTAAATAAATATGTACGTCATGTGAAAGGAGAAATAAATTTTGGACATGACTAAATGTTTAAGAGGAAAATAACATTTTATTAGTAACTGAACATGTGAAATAAAGCATGATGTTATATTAAAGTAAAGTACATAAATACTATTCCAAGAGTATTGTTAAGATAAAGTACAAAATAACAAAAATTGGTAAATATAATTAAAAACAAATATTTATGTAGCAAATAGAACATGTGAAACAGTGCCTAGATTTAAGAAATGTAAATATATGTGTAGAGGGTGAATATTTTGGTAAATATGTATAGTAATTACAAAAATTCTTAAATGCACAAATTTTTGTCAACAACTTAAGAAAGTAAACAATTTTGTAACAGTAATTAAATACTTCAGGGTGCAGTATTTGCTATAAAAAATTGTAATGTCAGATTAATGTTTAAACACATTAAACCAGAGCCAGTAAGTAGTGGCGAGATAAAAAAAAAAAATATGTCGTGTGTTAAATGCGTGTGAAGTGTTAAGTGAAAGTGATAGCGTGTGTTCCAAGATTTAGGAGACTAAAAACCCAATTATAAAATTTCCAAACAAGTTGTAAATATTTATAATTATGTTTCTAGTGGGGCATATGATGCAGTAATTTTATCACAAATTACTTAAATGTAAATAATGATTGTAATATGAATATGCATTTTTATGTGACATTGATTTGAGATGTTTATTGATTGTAATTATTGTTGATAAGTAAGTTTATACGACCTTACTGAAACTGTCAATAATAGCGCAATAATGCAGCGAGGGGGGGGTGAACTGTTTATCATTATTGGAAACGAGGAAGTTACGTAATGTTGGCGCGTTTTTCCGTTTAGAACCTTCTGGAATATTTTCTCCCTAAAGCATATGTATTCATAATTTTAATTGGATATTAAAATAGACGCTAATGTTGGCGCGTTTTATTAGCCAATTGCAGTTCAGTTATAATCTTTAGGCGTATCTGGATGAAGGAGTATAAATAGGGTAGGTTAGAGGTAGCTTGAGGCCAGTTCATCAAAATTCTTTGTACACTACACGTCGTCTTCAGTTCGTCAGTTTGTCAAAATATTTGTATGAGATACGTCGGCTATAGATTCACAAGTTACGAAAAATCTAAAGTGTTGTAAAGTTAATAATACACAAAGTTGAAGTACGCGAATTAAAAGTGATAAGTAAGAAGTTATTATAACAGTTTCAGTTTGGCGAGTGTTAAGATCAATGTGTAAATGTGATAGTTAACGTGTTCGACAATAAATGTGTAAAACAAAATTTCTTCATCAGTTGAATTTTTGGATAAAAGATTCCTTTCCGTTTACACAACCCTGATCAAGAGACATGTTCGACCGAGAGATAATAGCTAGCCGGAGGACAGTAAACAAAATTTAAATCAAATAACAGTCGCATTCTTTCGAACACTAACACTGATGCAAATTGCTAACACAAGATGGAGCTACAAGCCGAACAAATGAATGACGTCACAAGATGGCTTCACAAAAATACATAAACATTTGTAAGTAATACCGTTACAATTTGGCTCCCAAACGTGGGGCTACAATAATGTTAAATAAATACAACATAAATACTACTTCAAATTGGTGCCCAACGTGGGGCTCGAACCCACGACCCTGAGATAAACTTTTAAAACACATCGTTGTAGGTTTGAGGATACAGCAGGTTAGGCTGAAGCGATAGTCAGATTTTTAAAACGCGAGTCGATATGTGATGACTTCGAAATTCCATGCTCTTTGTACGACCACGAAAAAAAAAAACCAATAACGACCACTTATGACAAGTACAGAGCGGTCGTTTTACGCCCCTGCCGTGGACTGCGTGTATGTGTGCTGCGCGCGCTGTTCACTACATAACTGGTGTTACTCTGCATTGAAACATTCCTGGCATCTTAGGATGAAATTTCCATTTACACGCATAAGTTTATCTTGCGTCTCACAGACACACAAACGATTTTTTTTTTCTAAAAATGCTGTTTTTGTTTTTTGGATTCAGAGTGTCTCAAAACGTGATTTGCCAATGAAATCTCGGTATTGAATTTTTGGGTGAAATGCAATACTTCCTCTGTTTACTATAGCCAAGCAGTAAAGAAGGTACGTAAAGTAAAAAAAAAAAAAATTGTCATTCATAAATATGAGACTTAAACATTTATATCTTAAGTAGAAACCAAACTCCTTTTAACAGCATATCAGTTTAGAACTACAAAGCGCAGAACAGTGTGTTTGTCTAAATCAGGGTCGACTTATTCTTGAGTCATTTGGACTTCTCCGCCGCTTCTCTTCAGTACGGCAGTTCCATCGATTGTACTGTACACTCGCTTTCATATATGCCGTTATCGCAGCTTCAGGCGGTATTCTACTGGCCTTCACAGGTGGAGGTGTGTGTATCTGTTTACGTTTTGGCGAAAGCAGTTGTTTTACCTGCACCGTTCTAGATTATTAGCATATGAATATATAACTTTGAACAATAGCTTTACTCGCCATCACTTCTAATAACCATGTTTAAGTATATAACTAAATAAAGCCGTGTTTTGCACAATATCTTCACGATAAATATTTGTAATGCTAACATAATACGTTTTACTTTTTACTCTCAAAGAGACACTTACTAGACATTGTTAGAGTCATCTGTCCAATCTAAATATGCAACTAAATAAAACACTATTTTGCAGAATTGACCATGAAAAATTATTTTTAATGACATTATAATGTAAACGTGAAGTAAATTGTACTTTTCTTTCTCAAAGAGGACACATTTACTAGACACATTAATAAGCTATCCATTGCCCTAGCAATGTATCAAATGGCAAATTGACTTCCCACACACCCACAGTTCTTCCCCGATACACCTCCGAAATATTTGCGTACATTGCGTGGGCTGCAGTTAACACACACCACTGCTTGGTTGAACAACGAAGACAGATCGCTCCAGACCCACCCCCTTCCTTAACGCCCGCTGAGAAGGTTGTTAAAATGCGCCCCGAAGTTACGTTGACGGCATCAATGGAAGCGAGGGTACAAAAGACTGTCTATTTCGGTTTGTAAATGTTTTAATTATATTTAATCGTGATTTAAAAAGAACACGCGAGTGTTAAATTTCCTGCTTTATAGTTCCTGTCTTTAGGGAAGGATGAGTTATAATAGAGAAATCTTACGTTCAACTTTTGATGGAATGCAACGGTTTCGCAGCAGTATGAAATTTGGAAAAATATCCATTTATTAAAAATCCGCAATGAATTTCAGCTCGCAACATCTTCCTCTGTCACAAATAATGCTTTATGTACATTCACGAAGGGGTAATTCCGCCAGTAAGATCTATTATATTACATGTTCAAAAGAAATATCTGTTGGCATTTAACTCGTCATATTTCAGCATACACGAATATTAACATTTCTCAATAAGCAACGCTAAACATTTTTCATTTATATTATTTTTTTAGACAATTGGCACTAAAGGTAAGGCTTCTAGCTCGAAACATTAAAATTGAAGGTTGTAAACACTTAAGGCTAGTTGTGCTTGTGGGAACTCTGAATAAATATCTCTTAGACGTTATTCCATGGTTAGGCGTTAAGTTGTGCTGTACGACACCGGAATAGAGCCTATCAAGAGAATAATAATGGAGTAACATCATTTTTTAAAAAAAATCTGATGTGTTACACTCACATGACTTTCTCTACTCTTGTATAAACTATTTTTACAAACGCTTATTCTCCATATGCTTCATGTTAATGGAGATATCAAGATGTCAATCTTATTGATAATTTTCTTGTAGATGCAAGGGGAATATGGTAGGTTTTAAGGGATAGTCAAATATTTTAACGCTGGTTGCTATGTGGCGCATTCCATTCTCTTTGCCTGTCCAGGACATAAAAAAATCTGATGTGTTACACTCACTTAACTTTCTCTACTCTTGTACAACCTAATTTTACAAAAACGCCTATTCTCCATATGCTTCATGTTAATCGAGATATCGAGATGTCAATCTTATTGGTAATTTTCTTGTAGATGCAAGGAAAATATGGTAGCTTTTAAGCGATAGTCAAATATTTTAACGCTGGTTGCTATGTGACGCATTTCATTCTCTTTGCATGTCCAGGACATAAAAAAAAATCTGATGTGTTACACTCACATGACTTTCTCTACTCTTGTACAAACTATTTTTACAAACGCTTATTCTCCATATGCTTCATGTTAATGGAGATATCGAGATGTCAATCTTATTGCTAATTTTCTTGTAGATGCAAAGGGAATATGGTAGCTTTTAAGCGATGGTCAAATATTTTAACGCTGGTTGCTATGCGGCGCATTCCATTCTCTTTGCAAGTCCAGGACATAAAAAAATGAATAACGAATTTGAGAAAAAGTATAAGTATTGGAAAATTTAAGGGAATAACAAGCAATATCTCGCAAACGGTTCACTCAACAAAAGAAATGTATATGACATAAATTGTGTATTGTAACGCGATCTACATTTTTTGTGTAGTAAAAGTTTGTCTATCTCTTATGGTTTACCAGTTATGCAAAAGTCGTTCACAATGAAGAATACTTTTGGAGACATTCCCAGAAAATTCGAGATATACATTTCATTTCTCATGACTTTATCTTAAACATATGATATTTTCTTCAAAATCGTTAGAGCCATTTTTGAGAAAATTAAACTTTTCGAAAAATGTTCCATGTAAAGGGTAGTCTGGGGTGGGGGGATTTTCTTGAAAACCTTCGTGTCGCATCTCTGGAAGATACTTAACCTAAATACCAAGTTTGGTGTTTATCCGACTGTTCGTTTTTGAGTTATGCTGTTCACAGACACACAGACAGACACACACACGGACATGTTTCCAAAAATGCTTTTTTTGGATTCAGGAGGTCTCAAAACATGTATTTCCGGTGAAATCTCGGTATCGAATTTTTGGGTGGAATACAATACTTCCCCTACTTACTATACGTAGTAGAGAAAGTAAAAATGAATAACGAATTTGAGAAAAAGTATAAGTATTGGAAAATTTAAGGGAATAACAAGCAATATCTCGCAAACGGTTCACTCAACAAAAGAAATGTATATGACATAAATTGTGTATTTTAACGCGATCTACATTTTTCGTGTAGTAAAATTTTGTCTATCTCTTATGGTTTACCAGTTATGAAAAAGTCGTTCATAATGAAGAATACTTTTGGAGACATTCCCAGAAAATTCGAGATATACATTTTATTTGTCATGACAATATCTTAAACATATGATATTTTAATCAAAATCGTTAGAGCCGTTTTTGAGAAAATTAAAATTTTCGAAAAATATTCCATGTAAAGGGTAGTCTGGGGTGGGGGGATTTTCTTGAAAACCTTCGTGTCGCATCTCTGAAAGATACTGAACCTAAATACCAAGTTTGGTGTTTATCCGACTCTTCGTTTTTGAGTTATGCTGTTCACAGACACACAGACACACAGACAGACACACACACGGACATGTTTCCAAAAATGCTTTTTTTGTATTCAGTGAGTCTCAAAACATGTATTTCCGGTGAAATCTCGGTATCGAAATTTTGGGTGGAATACAATACTTCCCCTACTTACTATACGTAGTAGAGAAAGTAAAAATTTGTCGCTTCAACTACAAAGTAATATCGCGACTACTTTAGAATACGGAACATGATTACAGTGAAAAATACAGCATTTTAGAACAGTTAAGCCGCTTGTACACGATCAAATTTTTGTCAAATTCAATACTTAACAAGTTTACAAGATCTTTCAAGAGTTGTCACAACTTTACAACTTCTCTTGTCAAATTGCTTGCAATACTTTTAAACTCTTTGAAAGTCTTGAAAACAAACAGGGACATGCTCTAAACGATCAAAGATTTGACAATGATTTGATGGCTTTAGCCAATGAAATGTGAGTATTCACAGTGCGTCACGAAATCTGCAACATGGCGGAAAGCGAAAAGTAAACAAAAATAGCTACCCGGCCAAGATATGTTGTAAGTGAACTGCTTAGGTTATACATGAGCTAGTCATGTCCATGTCTAGGGCTCCGTGAATTACCACAAGATGAAGCAGATGAAGGCGGTTATGAAGAAATAATTGCGAGGCAGATTTCCGAACTAAGTATACATTAATGCAATGTTATATAGTGTGGTTAACCTATCAGTTGGTGTTATTTCCATTGTGTTCCATAATCGTAATGCGATTTCATTGGATATAATACGTGAAATTGTTACATAATATTAGTATAGAACAGTATTTCATTGCAAACTGTTATACCGTGACGCAAATAGTAAATTGCTTTGTGCGTGATAAATTATCTATTAATGTGTTCTGAAGGGTTTCAGTTTGAAAAAAGACAACTTGTAAATACACATTTACGACATTGTCAAGTCTTGTCCAATCTTGTCACACATTGAAAAATGTTTGACAATTTTTCTTGTATACTCTTGAATTGAAAAAATAGTTTGATCGTGTACAAGGGGCTTAATAGTATATACAACATTAAATTCTCTAGATAAGTGTGCCATACATTGTTATAAAATTTTGTCGCTTTCATAAGGTTTAAAGTTCTTTGTTGTGCTGAATTTAGGGCGTCTGGTAGGCTGTTAGGGAAGTCACATCTTTCTCTGTGTTGTACATAGCGACGGCAGGCTTAACGGAATGATGAACTGTGAGGGTGGATCTGCAGAGGTCGCACACAGGAGGAACGTCACGGTTGAGGAGATGTTTGTGCGTTATGGAAGTATGTCCAATACGTAGTTGATACTTGGTCTTTGCGGTTGAAATGATAGTGTCGAAGTTTGGACTCAGAAATGTAGTGTAACTTGCTTCTAGAAGTGGCTTTCCATGTTTGTCTCCATTGATTAATGCAAATCTTTTTGATGAAGTCCGTGTGTGGGATCTTGATGTCCTGAGGAGGATGTTTGGTGGCTGCCTGATCAGCTGAATTATTTCCCAGAGTTCCAATGTGAAATGGAATCCAGGAGAATTATACTGATTTACCAGAGATTAGTATTTGGTTGTACAGTTTCTGAAGTTCTTTTAACAATATTTTGGGGGGTTGAGATGTGTTGAAGTGCTGTTAAAGTACTCAACGAGTCGGAGAATATTATGTAATTATGTAGGTTCTCTTTTATAACTGTGTATTCCAATGAGAGGTGAATTGCGAACAATTCACAAAATAGAGAGAAAGGTTGTTGGGAAGATTATATTGTATGGTGCAATCACGAAATACCGCTGCATATCCATTGACCATCAAGTCTGGATTCCATGCGGGGATAAGCCATTATTCGGAAATTAGGGTATAAAAAGGATAATGGCTACTTGGATGTTTTTGAGAACCACAAATCTTAATACAATACGTTGCAGAGGTAGTCCGATAAATGAACACGACGACAATGGAATTCAACTTGGGAAAGGAGATCGTGCCGAGTTTTTACTTTCTCTACTACGTATAGTAAGTAGGGGAAGTATTGTATTCCACCCAAAAATTCGATACCGAGATTTCACCGGAAATACATGTTTTGAGACCCCCCGAATCCAAAAAAAAGCATTTTTGGAAACATGTCCGTCTGTGTGTCTGTCTGTCTGTCTGTCTGTCTGTCTGTGAACAGCATAACTCAGAAACGAACAGTCGGATAAACACCAAACTTGGTATTTAGGTTCAGTATCTTCCAGAGATGAGACATGAAGGTTTTCAAGAAAATCCCCCACCCCAGATTAGCCTTTACATGGAACATTTTTCGAAAATTTTAATTTTCTCAAAAATGGCTCTAACGATTTTGATTAAAGTATCATATGTTTAAGATATTTTCATGACAAATGAAACGTATATCTCGAATTTTCTGGGAATGTCTCCAAAAGTATTCTTCATTGTGAACGACTTTTGCATAACTGGTAAACCATAAGAGATAGACAAAATTTTACTACACAAATAATGTAGATCGCGTTAAAATATACAACTTATGTCATATACATTTCTTTTGTTGAGTGAACCGTTTTCGAGATATTGCTTGTTATTTCCTTAAATTTTCCAATACTTATACTTTTTCTCAAATGCGTTATTCATTTTTTTATGTCCTGGACATGCAAAGAGAATGGAATGCGCCACATAGCAACCAGCGTTAAAATATTTGACTATCGCTTAAAACCTACCAATTCCCCTTGCATCTACAAGAAAATTAGCAATAAGATTAACATCTCGATTAACATGAAGCATATGGAGAATAAGCGTTTGTAAAAATAGTTTGTACAAGAGTAGAGAAAGTCATGTGAGTGTAACACATCAGATTTTTCATTTTTTTTATGTCCTGGACTTGCAAAGAGAATGGAATACTCCACATAGCAACCAGCGTTAAAATATTTGACTATCGCTTAAAAGCTACCATATTCCCCTTGCATCTACAAGAAAATTAGCAATAAGATTGACATCTCGATATCTCGATTAACATGAAGCATATGGAGAATAAGCGTTTGTAAAATTAGATTGTAGAAGAGTATAGAAAGTCATGTGAGTGTAACACATCAGATTTTCTTGGATATGCAAAGAGTATTAATCTGTGGGAAAGGGAATGGTACTGCACCTAGCAACCAGCTATTAAGAGATATGTATGTGCTTAAAGGCTACTGTATTTCCAAATTGCCCTTGTAAATATATATTCCCCTTACATCTACAAGAAAATTAGCAATAAGATAGATAGAGTCTGCAAATGTTTATCTGGAATAACATGAAGTAGATGGAAAATAAGCGTTTGTAAAAATAGTTTGTACAAGAGTAGAGAAAGTCATGTGAGTGTAACACATCAGATTTTTTATTTTTATTTAGTCCATCATGCATTTTAACACCGTGGTTATTTATGCATGGTAGGTCATAACAAATATATTGCTTTATTTTTCTAAACCATTTTTCTCTTACTCTCCCCATATATTCTCCTATTCTGTTTATATACCTCTCGTTTTGTATTTTCATTATCGTAACTTTTAATACTTCTTTGTTAACATTCTCCCATTCTTTAGGTAAAAACTGATCTCCCCACAAAGAGAACACATACACAATTTCGCTCTCTTCCTATCTCTCCTTAGCCCATATGCACTTAATCTAGACCAGGCCCACCCTTCTCTCACTAACCTATTACCTACATCCACGTACTTCTGCCTTCCCCAGTCCACCATTAATTGTCTATATAGTTCCAAACTTTTCTTTCCTTCCTTCCAGACTTTGAAATAATTCTTGTTTCTCTATATCTTCCACTCTGTTTCTCACTTCTTTCCAGAAACCTTTAACCAACCTCTCAGAATATATGGCAGGCAGACAGATAAAATAAAGTTAATATTTAAAACAGTATAACGCACCTAGAATGTTATCAGCAAAATGCATCTAGTTTAATGGATACAGTGAAGTTAAATTCTACCCAAGATAAACACAAAATACAATGTAGCAATTCACTACCACGACACGTAGCGATGTAAACAGTGACGTTAATTTATTTTCGACGAAAAAAAGTACTGGTTACTTCGTAAGATAGAAAAAAATTAATTAAAACTGTGACATAGAGCGAGTAATCGAAACATCCCCCCCCCCGGACCGACTTGCTGTAGTTCGAAATACACTGTAATGAACATATTCGCGTTACTTGCTTACTATAATATAACAACTTACTAAAATCCCTCTGTCTACGGACTGCGCGGGTATTCAGGAGGGATAAATCGCCCCCACTCTACTTCTCTTATGCCTTTAGCTACTGAGTTATCTAATGAGGTGTCTTAAAGAGGAAGTGGACTGATACGCGGGAAACAAGTGTCACGTTCAATTTTATAGTGTAAAAACATTTAATAGAACCTTGTCTACATTGTGATAACTCAAAACTAAAATCCTTATTCTAGTTCTGTAAGAGGTGTGTTAAAGAGCACAGTGTGATTGGTCTCCGTATCAAAAAATCTGATGTGTTACACTCACATGACTTTCTCTACTCTTGTACAAACTATTTTTACAAACGCTTATTCTCCATATGCTTCATGTTAATCGAGATGTTAATCTTATTGCTAATTTTCTTGTAGATGCAAGGGAAATATGGTAGGTTTTAAGCGATAGTCAAATCTTTTAAGCGTTGGTTGCCATGTGGAGCATTCCATTATCTTTGCATGTCCAGGACAAAAAAAATTAATAACGTATTCCCATTTGAGAAAAAGTAAAAGTATTGGAAAATTTAATGATATTTTAATCAAAATCGTTACAGCCATTTATGAGAAAATTAACATTTTCGAAATATATTCCATGTAAAGGGTAATCTGGGGTGGGGGGATTTTCTTGAAAACCTTCGTGTCGCATATCTGGAAGTTACTGAACCTAAATACCAAGTTTGGTGTTTATCCGACTGTTCGTTTCTGAGTTATGCTGTTCACAGATAGACAGATACACACACGGACATGTTTCCAAAAATGCTTCTTTTTTTATTCAAGGGGCCTCAAAACATATTTCCGGTGAAATCTTGGTATCGAATTTTTGGGTGGAATACAATACTTCCCCTACTTACTATACGTAGTAGAGAAAGTAAAAATTAAAGCCGCTAGTTTTCTTTGTAAACCTTCAATTGAAATAGTTTGTAGTATGAAAATCAATCAGTGAGGAACTTTTTTCCTTGAAGAGGTACAGGGGTAGTGAAGGTTGTGAAATACCCTAAAACGTGTGAATTAACTTTTGGAAGATATCCATGATAATACCGCGTGTATGTGAAATGCTATCGCTAGTTATATGCAAACATTTGTGTTCTCACCCGCTGTACCTTGCTGTTTGCGTGTCCTGTCACAGCATTTTTGTCGCAATGCTCTTGTGTCTTTAGTCCTGTTGGATAGTTACAACAGTGGTGTGAAAAACGATTTTGCCAGAATAAAATAAAATGAAACACGGGCTAGGCGAAATAATGGCGTGTGGTGCTTAAGCAACGACTCGGAGACAGAGTAGTAGAGGCATGCCCGCCCAGGGCAGTTAGAGAGAGGGAATATATGGTCAGTTGGATTACCTAAGTTGCAAGCATTGCAAAAACATTTCAAACAAAACAAAATCTAGAAACCAAATCGGGGAGTGCAGAAATGTATACGGAAATGACATCCGATGTTATTCTTCCTTTCTTGTTTTTATTTACGGGACGTTTATTTATGAATAGGTATATAATTTTTAAGAACCGTGAAGTAGTTCAGAGCAGTGTTGTCCATTTCTCATACATTTAAATGCCTAAAATTCAACACTATAAGGTACTTCTGAATAATAAGCTTGCAAAACAAAGTAAACCTTACAGTTTGTAGTAAGGTATGTATGATACGTCGCAATATAGAAATGTATTAGCTTCATTAATTGGTTTCTGGCAGTGGTCCACATTTACAGACTTTGTTGGGAAAGCCCAACTTTATTACATCTCTTTCTAACACACTCAAGCGACCAACCGTTGAACATGGTGCCACTAATTTTCTGTTCTGTATTAGTGACACATCTAGACCATGTCGAGTTTCTTTTACTGTCTTCCAACCTGAAAGGCTTTCTTTCAGCCTAGAAAATTAACCATGTAACCTGTTGGCCGAATCAGCTGTTCACTAGCCAGGTAGAAATAAGGATTGGAACACAAGATAAGACGTAAACATGGCAAGATTATTTGTATACGCGAGAAATTTTATGTTATTATGTTTTATTTTAAGTTGAGACTGTATAGCATCCCCAGTGTTGAAGAAAGAAATGTCTTGAATAAAAGTTGTTTGATACTATGGGGGGAAAGTAAATACCATTAGTCGTGTAATATTTGGAGGACGCTGTGATGGTCGTTTTAGGATCAATTTAATTTGACCCTAATTTTAGGTTCCCATTTTCTGTTTGTTAATATAATACTAACAATATATTGAGAAAGGTGTATTGCTTTGCATTGTTTGCACCACGCTTTGTGCGCAATTTTGAAAAAGGTTTGTTGTATTATATTTCAAATGTTGGGGAACCGAACTTGAAGTAGTTGTAACCGCACGTATGGTAAAAAGTTTCCGGTAGCCTTCGCCCTAAATGTACTTTCCGGTGGCCTTTGCCCCAAGTTTAAAAATTTTTGTAATTTTGACTGTTTCTTTAAATATTATATATTTATGTTTGCCTCGGCTGCGTCAGTATATATATTATTATTAAAGCTTGAATTACTTGCGCTTTTTAACACACAAACTATTGTATTGTATCACACAAAATACGTATTAAATTTCTCGAGGACGCATCTCGCGTCCGGTTAGGAACACTGTCTACAAGCAACTGACTTCTGAATTTGTAAATTTTGCTATATTTCAGTTTCTGATTGGTTAATCCTACTCCAATAAAATACCTTCATTTAACTAAAGCTTTTTCTGGTTGTTGATTGGCTATTTTATAAACTGTCACTAAAATTACATTATTGCTTCCAAGAATCACAAGTAGCATTATTAAACTTTCAAATTCATTATTGCCTCAAGGTTACCTAATTGTTACCTCATTATTAGAAACTTTTAACTTATTATTCTCACAGTTCCTACATTATTAAATTTCGTAATACATTCACATAACCGTATTATACATGTATACAATAATATAAGCATATACAATGACTGTAATATACACTTTTTATATATTGTTACATACACATATTGCTTTAAGGCGGGCTGTTATTGAATTTATATATTATATAATTAGACTGAAATCATTTAAGTGTTAAAAATACTGCCTCAACATATAAAACCTGTCATTCTCTGCCTACACGTATACAGTAGTGAGATCACGTTTTGCTAAATGTTAATGTTATTTCTTGTATGAAGCTCCTATGTCTGTTAGTGAGAAGGGTGTTTTATACAATGAAAATGTCCTTTGTGCAATGCTTGATACCACAGTGCATGTGATAAACACCACAACTCTTCTTCAGTGAATTGCTCTTCTATTACAGCTTTTCCCCATCAGCAGACAGCATTTTGCTAATTTGATCTGTAGCAAATTTTAGTTAATGACTGTCTAAGCTAATCGAATGCGTATCGAATCTACTCTAGAAGTTTTTACGAAGTTCTTTTGTTTCCAAAACCTTCTAGAAGGTTCTAAAACGTTCTATTCGTTGCATTCGACTAAACTTGGGCTTAAATGTCACCGGACTGTCTACAATCAACTTATCGCCCTCGAAATAGGTCGTTTACGATTATTTCTACATGATTCTCCCTCACTGCCCCCACAGTATTGTTCTCCAGATTTAAAGTTATGTGTGTTCTCAGTTTGCTTGAAATTGCTCCAAGCATTCTAGAGTTATGCTGGACATATGTACATATAGTTATGCACCTCCACTCGTATACATACAATATTGCATAGTATTTATTAAGTATTAATATTTAATAAAAGCGAAAAGGAAAAAGTATAATTTAATACCACATTCAAGAGTAAAACAAACATTTTTACTTTCTCTGCTACGTAGAGTAAGTAGGGAAAGTATTGCATTTCACCCAAAAATCGATACCGAGATTTTACCGGAAATATAGGTTTTGGGGCGCTCTGAATCCAATTAAAACATTTTTGGAAACATGTCCGTGTGTGTATGTATGTGTATGTGTGAGACTGTGAACATCATAGCTCAAAAACTAAAAGTCAGATAAATGCCAAACTTGGTATTTGAGTTTAGTATCTTCCAAGGATGCGACACGAAGATATTCAAGAAAATTCCCCACCCCAACTACCGTTTTCACGTAATATTTTTCGAAAACTTTGATTTTCTCAAAAATGGCTCTAACAATTTTGATTAAAATACCACATGTTTAAGATATTTTCATGGCAAATGAAATGTAAATACTGAATTTTCTGTGAATGTCCCCAAAAGTCCTCTTCATTCTGAATAACTTTTGCATAACTGGTAAACCGTACTTTTTTGTTTGTTTGTTTGTTCCGATTCAACCATTTCCAAAATATTCCTTGTTATTTGTCTGAATTTTCCAATACTAATTAGGTATCTTTTCTCAAATGGGAAATCATTATTTATTTGTTTTTTTAATGTCCTGGACATACAAATGGAATGTAATGCTCCACATAACAACCAGCTCTTAAAAGATTTGACTATGGCTTAAATACTACCATATTCCCTTTGCACATACAAGAAAATTAGCAATAAGATAGTTTGTGCAAATGTTTATCTTGATTAACATTAATAGATGGAAAGTAAGCGTTTGTAAAAATAGTTGTACAAGAGTAGAGTAAGTCATGTGAGTGAGTGCACCACATCAGATTTTTACTAAATCTTTAAAATATGCGTTTTCCCTTGGAATATGCAGTTACATCAATGAAATTGTTTGTGAAAGTGTGACCTACGAAGTATCTCATTTTCGCATATATTCAAAAATATAAAAATAATCGTGGATTTTGCGTACAAATCATAGCTCTACACAAGAGATTTTATTTCTATTTGTACGTAACTGTACAATAGTAGAAGTCAACGTACCTATCAAAGGTGCCGAATAAGTTCATCGAGAACCTGAGGAAAGATCATTGAAGGTTTGCGTCATGATCTTTACGATTACAAAAATGACGTCACCGCTCGAATACAAGAAGGCGTATTGCTCTCAGCTTGCATATGTTAGAAACTGAGTTCATGAAACCTGATATACTAGGGCTGCCCCAGAAGTACCCGACCTAACAAGGAAAACAAAAATTCTGGGAAAGAGCATCTTTATTTCTCTATATAGTCTCCTTTCAGCTCGATACACTTTTCCCAGCGATGTTCAATATCTTCGATACCCTGTTTATACTGAGAACCGTCGAGTTCTGCAAAACAACCATCAACTGCAAACTCCACCTCTTCACTGTTGGCAAATCTTTTACCACCAAGCTATTTCTTCAACTTTGAAAGCAGAAAATAATCAGAGGGGGCTAAGTCTGGCGAATAGGGTGCATGAGGAAGCAATTCGAACTTTAACTCATTGATGTTGGCCATGCGATAATGGATGTGTTAACTGGTGCATTGTCTTGATGAAACAAAAGTTTCATTTTCACTAAATGCGGCGGTTTTTGCTTGATTTCATCATTCAAACGCTGCAATAAGTTTGCATAATACTCGACATTGATTGCTTTTCCTTTTTGAAGATAACAATGAAAATGATCACACGCACATCCCAAAAAACTGACACCATGACCTTGCCTGTAGATGGAACTGTCTTTCGACTTCTTTTGGAGCTGATTCTCCCCTTTCAATCCACTGTTTTGACTGTTCCTTCGTCTCAGGTGTAAGGTGATGGACCCACGTTTCATCCATGGTTATGAATCGACGATAAAACTCGGCTTTATTGCAGCGAAATATCCTCACCGACTCTGCTTTTGTTCAATTGTGAGTAAATGCGGCACCCATCTTGCGCACAGCTTTCTCATGTGTAAATTTTCAGTTAGTGTGCGATGTACAGCACCTTTTGTCTGCTAACTCGTGCACTTTCAGTCGACGGTCATCCAATACCATTTTGTGGATTTTCTTCACAATTTCTGCCGTGGTCACCTCATTTAGTCGATCACTGCGATGTTCGTCTTGGCAGCTCCTACGGCCTCGCTTAAACTTTGTCACTCAATATTTTACTGTTGTAAACGAAGGGGCAGACTCCTCTAGAGTAGAATCCAGCTCAGCTTTAATATTAGTTGGACTAAGACCTTTCAAATGAAAGTATTGTATCACATAACGATGGCCAGTTTTATCCATGATTACAAATTCGCTGAGAGAGTTCACTATTGATGGCTGTCAAACAATTACTAAACAACGTAGCTTCGTCAAACTTCAGCTTTATAAGGGTGGTACTTTCTACCATTGTCATTTGTTTGAAACAACCGCTATATATACGTCAGGTCGGGTACTCCTGGGACTGCCCTCGTATGTATATATGCAAAACTATCTGTGTATTAAGTTGACCCCTAAATTATCCAGCCCATAGTATCAATAATAGTTATTGACAAGTTACTAGTTTCTTTCACACTGTGGGTACAAAATGAATACAGGAAATGGAAGCGTTTGTCAAATCTTTAAAAAGCGAGTCCCTCTAATGTGGCTTTAAAACTCTACAATATTTCCATGACGTCGCGGGAAACAACTGAACGGTGATAAAACGTCAAAAAGTGACGTTTTGAAAAATTCAAAACAATAACAACAGGCATTGCATTCCACCAAAAAATTCGATATCGAGATTTCACCGAAAATACTTGTTTTGAAGCCCATGAATCCAATTAAACATTTTTGGAAATGTTCCTCTGTGTGTGTGTTTGTGTGTGTGTGTGTGTGTGTGTGAGAGAGAGAGACAGAGAGAGAGAGTAGCAGAACTCCAAAACGAATAGTCGGTTAAATACCAAACTCAGTATTTAAGCTCAGTATCTTCCAAAGGTGCGACACGAAGGTTTTCTTGAAAATCTACCCACCCCAAACTACCCTTACATGGAAAATGTTTGATTCCCTGGAAAATTGCTGTAACGATTTTGATTAAAATACCACATTTTAAAGATATTTACACGAAAAATAAAATATATATCTTGAATTTTCTGGGAATAGCCTGTGACGTCCTATTTATTCCAAAGGAATTTTATATAATCTTGTAGGTATAACTGCTAAACGTTAAGTGACAATGCACTACAGAAAAATCTGATGCGTTACACTCACATGACTTTCTCTACTCTTGTACAAACTATTTTTACAAACGCTTATTCTCCATTTACTTCATCTTAATCGAGATAAACATTTGCAGTGTCTATCTTATTGCTAATTTTCTTGTAGATGTAAGGGTAATATATATTTACAAGGGCAATATAGAAATACAGTAGTAGCCTTTAAGCACATACATATCTCTTAATAGCTGGTTGCTAGGTGCAGCACCATTCCCTTTGCCACAGATTAATACTCTTTGCATATCCAAGACAAAAAAAATGAATAACGAATTCCCATTTGAGAAAATAACTATTGAAAAATTTAAGGGAATAACAAGCAATATCTCGAAAACGGTTCACTCAACAAGAAATGTATATGACATAAATTGTGTATTTTAACGCGATCTACATTTTTATGTAGTAAACGTTTGTCTATCTCTTATGGTTTACCAGTTATGCAAAAGTCGTTCACAATGAAGAATACTTTTGGAGACATTCCCAGAAAATTCAAGATATGCATTTTATTTGCCATAAAAATATCTTAAACATATGATATTTTAATCAAAATCGTTAGAGCCATTTTTGAGAAAATTAAAGTTTTTAAAAATGTTGCATGTAAAGGGTAATCTGGGGTGGGGGGATTTTCTTGAAACCTTTGTGTCGCATCGCTGGAAGATAATGAACCAAATTACCAATTTTGGTGATTATCCGACTGTTCGTTTCTGAGTTATGCTGTTCACAGACAGACACACAGACACACACACGGACATGTTTCCAAAACTGCTTTTTTTGGATTCAGGGGGTCTCAAAACATGTATTTCCGGTGAAATCTCGGTATCGAATTTTTGGGTGGAATACAATACTTCCCCTACTTACTATACGTAGTAGAGAAAGTAAAAAATGTAGAACCATTTAAAACAGATAATTTATTTCCAATAACTATTTTTTGGGCATCAGCCTTTTCCGCAATATCCGTTATTGATGCTTCGATTTATTCAATACTTTGTCATCGTTTTAAAGTCCTGTAGACATTCAGTTATTTCTCGCGATTGGATGCAAAGAGTATGGAATTTTAAGTCAGATAGTATAGCGTCCAGTTCTTCAACATTTGACTATCGCTGTTCTCTTTGTATCTATAACGAAAGGTACAAAGGTTTATCTCGATTAAAACGAAGTAGATAGGGAAAAAAAATCTGACGTGTTGCACTCACGTGGCTTTCTCTACTCTTGTACAAACTATTTTTACAAACGTTTATTTTCCATCTACTTTGTGTTAATCCAGATGAATATTTGCAGAAACTATTTGCTATTACTAATTTTCTTGTAGATGCAAGGGGAATATGCTAGTATTTAAACGATAGTCAAATCTTTTAAGAGCTGGTTGCTATGTGGAGTATTCCTTTCTCTTTGTATGTCCAGGACATAAAAGATACGAATAACGAATTCCCATTTGAGAAAAAGTGTAAGTATTGGAAAATTCAAACAAATAGCAAGGAATATATCGGAAATGGTTCTCTAAATATGACATGAATTGTGTGTTTTAACGAGAACTACATTATTTGTGTAGTAAAATTTTGTCTATCGCTTACGGTTTACCAGTTATACAAAAGTCGTTCAGAATGAAAAGCAGGTTTGGGGACATTCCCAGAAAATTTATCGTATACATTTCATTTGCCATGAAAGTATCTTCAAGATATGATACTTTAATCAAAATCGTTAGAGCCGTTTTTGAAAAAATCAAAACGTTCGAAAAATGTTCCATGTAAAGGGTAGTCTGAGGTGGGAGGGATTTTCTTGAAAATCTTCGTGTCGCATCTTTGGAGGACATTAAACTCATCTACCAAGTTTTTTATTTTGCGACTTTTCGTTTTTGAGTTATGCTGTTCACAGGTAGACGGTATCGAATTTGTGGGTAGAATGCAATACTTGTAGTACTACTCACTATACTTGTAAAGGAAATAATAAACCTTCATGAGAATAAATTGTATAGCCACTAATAAACGATAGAGGGTAGAGAAAGGCATGCGATTGTAACACATTAGATTTTTAAAATTGTTTTTCTGTCGCTTAAATACCAGCACAGGTGTTTGCTGGCACTCTCTGAAGTTTTAAGTATGCTTTATTTGGAACTCGCATCGTACTATTCAGTAAGGTTGTGAGTGGAAAAGCGTTCGTGTAATATCAGAATACTGTACCGCATTCACTTTAAAACTATCTGAAACTATTAGGAACAAAAGAAATGGAGTTAAAGAACCTGAAAATGCCTCTTCAAATTCCGATGATAATCTGTAATTAAAGAAGAGAAATCGCATTTATAGATCCATATTTTAAGCAGCTTGGTTTCAAGGTTTGTAAATAAGTTGAAAGTGTCTAATGCATCTGTGTGAAACAAGAGGCCTAAAATGTTCGTACATCTTTCGAGGATTTTAGAGGAAGTTTTGTATTTCACCCAAAAGTTTGCTACCTGGATTTCACCGGAAATACACGTTTTGAGATATTATGAATAATAAGAAAAGCTATGAAAAGGTCTGTTTGTGAACAGTATAACTCAAAAACGAAAAGTTGATTAAAACCAAATTTGGTATTTAAGTTCAGCATCTACCAAGGATGTAACACGAAAATTTACATTAAAATACCACATCTTAAAATATTTGCATGACAAATGAAATGATTCTGAATTTTCTGGGAATAGTTTGTGAAGTCCTGTTCATTCTGAATGACTTTATGTAATTAGTAAACTGTAAGAGATAGACGAAATCGTACTCACAAAAATGTACATTCCATTAAAGCACACTGTTTTATTTTTTATTACTTTTTTGTGTTAACCATTTTCGAGATATTCCTTTTTGTTGGTTTCATTTTTCAAATACTATGCTTTTCTTTTACTAGCAAGTCACTATTCTTCTTTTTTTCTTTGTCATATAAAGAGCATGGTAGTTGAAAGCTATCATTTAGCGACACACTGTTGAGCAATCTGACTATGGCTTTAGGTACTGTATGTATTCTACAAAAACCTTTTTATTAATGCTTTTATTGGATTTAGGCATCTCAAAATGTGCCCTTGCAATAAAATATCTCTACCTAATTTTTAAGTGGAATGCAATATTGGTCTACCACTAGCAAGCCATCAAGAAAGAAAAAAGAATCTGAATTGTTACATTTCCATAACTTTCTGCACCTTATATCGCTTATTAGTGAGTATACAAATTATTCTAACGAAAGTTTATTTTTCTCTCTTCATTTTAATCGTGATAAACTTTTCCAGAAATAGCTGAATTACACATTTAGTTACAGATACAAAGGGAACAGCGACAGTCAAATGCTTTAGAACCAGACTTATATTATTGTCTTGCAATGGCCTCAAAGAGTTTCTGGTCTATAGTTCTTGATAAACCTTGACTGCGTGAATGTACCATTCTATTGTCCTAAACGAAAACGCAAAACAATGGGGGCAGGAGTACGGAGGGTTGTTCACGATCTATGGTAACAATATCAGACGAGGACAATAGCTTCGACTGAAACACGTGGAAACGAACGAAAGTTCAGCAGTATGAGTGTATCACTGTGTTTGCTCAGTTGTGTGCTCTTGTTCTTGCTGCATCAAATGGCGTCAAAAATAGAACCTTCTGATAAGGTACATTATTGTCCTTTCCAACGCAAAATACTTGTATTCTAAGATTATTAAGCAGTGCAAGAGACGGTGTTTTACAATATCCAAGAAAGTGATCTCAATGCACTCAACAAAAAGGTAAGGTCACATCAGGACTTATTCCAAAGGACAAGAAACAGAGAAATCCAAGACCGGCCACCAGTCACACCCTGGACATAATTTAGAACGTGAAGGCCCATGCCTCTGGACCAAGTCCTGCAACTCAGAGGGTCATTGCACTGTAATTACTGTAATCTCTGTTACTACCGTATAAGTACGAAACTTGGTATTTAGGTTCAGAACCTTCCAAAGATGCGACATGAAGATTTTCAAGAAAATCCCACCACCCCAAACTACCTTTTACAATTTACATGGAACATTTTATCGATATTTTTGATTTCCTAAAAAACATTAATATCGATTTCTATTTAAATACCATATATTAAGATTTAAACGGCAATATATATTGAATTTTCTGGAAATAGCCTGCGAAGTCCTCTTCAATCGGAAGGAATTTTCTATAATGTTATATAACTGGTAAACGTTAAGCGATAGACGAAAACGTATAAATCTATCTACACAAAATATAGATTTCTTTAATACACAGTTTCAAATAACTTTCTTTTTGTGTGTGGCATCAAGCACTTCCGAGATATCCGTTATTAATGGTTCGAACTGTTCAATACTTAGTCATTCTTTAAAGTCCCGTCGACATTAAGTTATTTCTCGCAATGTTGTGGAAAGAGTATGGAATTTTAAGTCCAGTATATAGCGTCCAGTTCCTAAACATTTGTTTATCGGTGTTGCCTGTATACCTTAACGAAATGTGTAATGTAGCTGTTTCTACAAAGGTTTATCTCGATTAAAATGAAGAAGACAGATAAATAAACTTTCGTAAGAATAATTTGTGTCCTCATTAAATGATAGAAGGTAGAGATAGCCATAGGAATGTAACACATAAGATATTTTATTAAGTCCACTGAACCCCTAGATTCTAAAATACTAAACTCCGTGACGCAATAGCCCGTTCCCGGGCCAAGCCTACCGCCCGGCCGCTGCCCCTCCACCTCCACCGACAGTAGCCGTCATGATTGGGGTGCAGTACTGGAGGGAGGGACCTGTTTAGCGCCCCGCGTCGTGGTACTACTTACGTCACTAGAAGTAGGCCGGGCCGAATATTCGAGCCCCTCCCGAAAGGGAGTTGTTCGGATTGGGTTGGATTCGGCGGGGCAGTGGTTCCCGACACCCAGGGATTTTGGGTACGCTTGGCTGGTTTATCCGCCCAGGCGGGGTTGTGAGACGCCTCCAGACTCTCCGGCACCAGCCATGAGGGATAGCTGGTAGACGGTTGCTAGAAATTGTCGACCCCACCGAGGTTGTTCGGTAGTCTCCCCCAGTAGGGTTTATCCACTTCCGATCCTGTTTGGAAGGGTGAGCAGGACGAGTGCTAGCCTAAACTCGACCAGATAGGGAAGGGCGGGTTTTAAAATAGGTATCGCCCCTATGGAAAGGGCCCACGAGCAATCCAGGGTCATGCGAGGGTGTGGTCTCTGCGTAGGCAGACCGATCCCGTGTTTATAGTCCCAGTCACTACAGTGGTCGCCTCAGCTGGAGTCGCTACTATTCAAGCGACTATCAAACCAAAGGAAAATTCGTGTCACAACAAGATTGAGATCTGAGGATCATGTTAACCAGTGAAGAACCGCTTACAACAATTTGCATTCAAGCTGCAAATTTTTGTTAACATGATAAATTATGTTCGTTGCACGTTGCGCATCGCCTCCAGGAAAAACAGCCACAAATTACTATATGAGACAGCAAAAATAAGGAACATTTGCCGTACGGTACCTATCTGATACAGCATGCGGAACAAAAAAGGAAAATACTTTACTGTTCTTTTAAAAACCGTAGTCTGGCGACCCTAGAAAATGCAGTACTATACAAGAAGTAAGTGTTGAAGATCTGTGGACATATTCCAAAACAGTGTGCTGTGTTAGCGCAGCTCTTGTTTATCATGTTGACGTGTCCTTGACTAACAACCTGATTTTACTCTTGATGACATCTTCAGCTATAACAGGAGTCATATTGAAACGGCAACTCTAGGCCGAGCCCGAGATATGTATATATTGATAATTTGATTAATTAGTTTTTATTGATGTTAAATCATGCTATGCACATACCTTTTTCTTTTACTGCTTGTAGAGAATGAGAAGGGCGATTTCACGATATGTATGTATTTAGGTTACCAATATTAGAGGAGTTATAAATTGTTTAATGTAAATAATTTAAGCGCTATGTTAAAATACTGTCCACGACGAGATGTCTTAGCTGCAGGAATAGTGTCTTCGAAGGCAGAAAGTCTAGTTTTACGATGTCTCTCTGGTAGCAGAGGCATTGTTCATACAGCGAGGGCGTAGTGCTTTTGTTCCATTATACGAAAATTCGCCGTGACCGCAGTGAGCGAGACAACAAGCTTAACGGTAAAATTAGGGAAAGCCGCGATTTATGTTAAACTTGGACCAATGAGATCCCTGTAAATTTATATGAAATAGTGAGACGCGTTGAGTGGCGCTAAAAATGGACCAATAGGAAATGAAGCAGCCCCAGAAGCCTGCGACTATAAATGGATCTGCTAGGAACAATTCGGGGTCATTTGGTCATTTTGCTAAACTACAGGCAGGGAGAGATGCTGCAGGATGTTTGGGAAATATCGCGCCAAAAGTGAATTAAGACAGTTTTCGCAACACACATAAGAATCGCTACGCGTAAAGAGATATAATAAGTATATATAAACTTCGCGTCATATCCGCGCCGTGTTTCAACAGCAGTGGCCAGTATTTTAACGGCGGAAATATCAGTGTTGTGTACCATCAGAAGTAGCTAAATAAAAGAAACTGCAGTGTCGTCTTTTAGTAACTAAAGCACGTCTATTTTCTCCTTTACCACCACCCGAGATCTACGTTTCCTTTACCAAGGAAAAGTCCATGCTCTCACGTATTCTAGAAATCACTTCAGCTAGCCGAGGATAAAAAAAATGCAGAGAACCAGCATACTTCGAGCATCTGGAGCCAACGCGGAGGCGGCAGCCAGGTAAGCCGCGAACATCGGACAGGAGGAGATACTGCCGCAATATGTGGGCCTATAAAAACGAAATGAACTTCGACAGGACACAATATACGTCAGACTAATGTTTGGGATGGAATCATTATTGATCATATTTTCGGTCCCTGTTTCTTCTCTTCTCTACTGGACAAACTTGAATACAGTCTCTCAGAAATGAGTGGCAGCATTTAATGGATGATGCATCTGCGGATGTTATCCAGCAAATCTGGTGCTCCAGCTCATTTTAGTCGGAATCGTATCTTTTTGAATGACCAATTTTCCCAAAGGGGTTGGTCGAGAGGGATTCATTGAATTGCATGATCGATCGCTGCATTTGAGTCCAATGGATTTCTTCTTGTGGAAACATTTAAAGTCCTTGGTTTATGTATTTCTTGTATTTGACGTTTATGTTTTGAGAGAACGTATACCAGCTGAATTTGACCAAATAAAAAACGCCCCATAAATTTTATACAGAGTACAGCAGCGTGGAACGCAGGCTTACGAGATACATCAAGATGCAGGAAGTCCCTCCGAAAACGTTTTTGTAACACTTGTACCATAAGCAAAAAGTTCTGTAACTCTGAAATAAAGAATTTCCGTCTCAAGTTCATTCTCTCTCTCTCTCTCTCTCTCTCTCTCTCTCTCTCTCTCTCAGGAATACGTTTGCAAAATATTTGAATGCCCTATCCTACATTTATATCCTGCATTTTATGAGTGAAAAGCTGGTTTTATTTTACATTTTTTGTTTGGACACAAATTACTGCTGAGTTTAAATTTGCGCACTTTCACATCTTTCTAAGACTTAACTTATAACGAATCCTTTACTTCAGAATACTTTTGGAGAGGAATTCTGTTACTAAATCTTTGGGATTAAAAATAATATTGACATGAATCGCGATGTGAGCTACTAAATGATACACGTACATATATCTTACCTATGCATTACCTCTGGGCAACTAATGGTTTAACCATGCCTAGATTTGAGAATCTTCGAGCATTGATGCGAAGAACCTTCAAGATACCTTTACATTCGGGAATTTCTATTTTTGGGCTTTCCTAAATATGAACGTGTGGAGTAAAAATCTGATGTGTTACACTCACATGACTTTCCCTACTCTTGTACAAACTATTTTTACAAACGCTTATTCTCCATAAGCTTCATGTTAATCGAGATATCGAGATGTTAATCTTATTGTTAAATTTCTTGTAGGTGCAAGAGGAATATGGTAGGCTTTAAGCTACAGTCAAATGTTTTAAGAGCTGGTTGCTATATGGAGCATTCCATTCTTCTTGCATTACCAGGACAAAAAAAATGAATAACGAATTTGAGAAAAAGTATAAGTATTGGAAAATTTAAGGGAATAACAAGCAATATCTCGAAAATGGCTCACTCAACAACAAAAATGTATATGACATAAATTGTGTATTTTAACGTGATCTACATTTTTTGTTTAGTAAAATTTTGTCTATCTCTTATGGTTTACCAGTTATGCAAAAGTCGTTCACAATGAAGAATACTTTTGGAGACATTCCCAGAAAATTCAAGATATACATTTTATTTGTCATAAAATATCTTAAACGTATGATATTTTAATCAAAATCGTTAGAGCCATTTTTGAGAAAATTAAAATTTTCGAAAAATCTTCCATGTAAAGGGTAATCTGGGGTGGGGGGATGTTCTTGAAAACCTTCGTGTCGCATCTCTGGAAGATACTGAACCTAAATACCAAGTTTGGTGTTTATCTGACTGTTCGTTTCTGAGTTATGCTGTTCACAGACACATGTACACACACACGCACACACACACTTTCACAGACAGACAGACAGACAGACACACAGACACACACGGACATGTTACCAAAAATGCTTTTTTTTTGGATTCAGGGGGTCTTAAAACATATATTTCCGGTGAAATCTCGGTATCGAATTTTTGGTGGAATACAATACTTCCCCTACTTACTATACGTAGTAGAGAAAGTAAAAATGTATAACGAATTTGAGAAAAAGTATAAGTATTGGAAAATTTAAGGGAATAACAAGCAATATCTCGAAAATGGTTCACTCAACAAAAAAATGTATAAATTGTGTATTTTAACGCAATGTGCATTTTTTGTGTAGTAAAATTTTGTCTATCTCTTATGGTATACCAGTTATGCAAAAGTCGTTCACAATGAACACTTTTGGAGACATTCCCAGAAAATTCAAGATATACATTTTATTTGTCATGAAAATATCTTAAATATATGATATTTTAATCAAAATCGTTAGAGCCATTTTTGAGAAAATTAAAAATTTCGAAAAATGTTCCATGTAAAGGGTAATCTGGGGTGGGGAGATTTTCTTGAAAACCTTCGTGTCGCATCTCTGGAAGATACTGAACCTAAATACCAAGTTTGGTGTTTATCCGACTGTTCGTTTCTGAGTTATGCTGTTCACAGACACACACATTGTTTCCAAAATGCTTTTTTTTTTGGATTTAGGGGGCCTCAAAACATATATTTCCGGTGAAATCTCGGTATCGAATTTTTGGGTGGAATACAATACTTCCCCTACTTACTATACATAGTAGAGAAAGTAAAAAAGGCACTCAAAGATGTTGCTAAGGAAGTATAATTGTGAAAACTTCGCCCCGTTGTTACCAATAGTCAAGAGTCCAACAACTGTTTATCACTAAAGCTGTGAGTGAGGCCTTTGAAGGCCTTGACAGCTAGTTTTAGTAAATGGTTAAAAATACACCATTGAGTTCTACGGGAATTTATAAAACCAAAATCGTGACATTCTGTTGTCTCTACACCGGTATTGCTGTTGTAATGCCGTGAATGGACAGCGATTTAGATCAAGTATATGCACAGGCGGATCCAGAAATCCTTTAAGGAGGGGCTAACATATTTTGAAAGATAACTTATCAATGAGCAAAATGCAGTCTGTAAGAGACAATTTTATTTCTAAATTTTCAAACATCATATAAGCGAATCACGATGCAAAGATGATTTATATTTTGATAACACTTACGGAATTATTTATAAATGCCTTTTAAATGTAATATTTAAATGGTTTGATTACTGAGTTTTACTGTAAGTTATTGATCCATATTGTATAGAGCGTAGTTCTTATTCAGAAGTTCTTTAATGGTAAATGTAAATCGTATTTGATTCGACATACCTGATTTCTTTCTTTTCGAGTTAGTGAAGCATTTTTACATTCTCTACTGCGTATAAAACTTTGGGGAAGTACTACAATCCACCCAAAAATTCGATACCCAGATTTCACCGGAAATACATGTTTTGAGGCCTCCTGAATCCAAAAAAAAGCATTTTTAGGAAAAGGTCCCTGTGTGTCTGTGAACAGCATAACTCAAAAACGAAAAGTTGGATAAATACCAAACTTAGTATTTAGGTTTAGTATCTTTCAAAGATGACACACGAAGATTTTCAAGAAAATCCACCCACCCCAGACTACCCTATGCATGGAACATTTTTTCGAAAACTTTGATTTTCTCAAAAATGGCTGTAATGATTTTGATTAAAATATCATACGTTTAAGATACTTTAATGGCAAATGGAATGCATATCTTGAATTTTATGGGAATGTTCCCAATGTCTCTTCATTCCGAATGGCTTTTGCATAACTGGTAAACCGTAAGAGATAGACAAAATTTTACTACACAAAAAATGTGGATCTCGTTAAAACACACAATTCATGTCATATACATTTTTTTTTCGAGTGAGGTATATCCGAGACATTCCTTGTTATTCGTTTGAATTTTTCAATACTTATACTTTTTCTCAAATGGGAATTCGTTATTCGTTTTTTTATGTCCTGGACGTGCAAAGAGAATGGAATGCGCCACATAGCAACCAGCTCTTAAAAGATTTGACTATCGCTTAAAACCTACCATATTCCTCTTCCACCTACAAGAAAATTAGCAATAAGATTAACATGAAGTAAATGGAGAATAGGCGTTTGTAAAAATAGTTTGTACAAGAGTAGAGAAAGGCATGTGAGTGTAAGAGCAGGTTTTTTTAATATAGTCCTCCGCTATGATAAATTCATTCGTTGTGAACGAATAGATGTCATCTGTTTTAAGTAAATAAAATAGAAATAAAGGTGTTAATTTTGACTATTCCAAAGCAACATCATTTGCATGTTTCCCCTCCTCCATAATTAAAGGAGGGCACTATAGCCCCTCCTTGGTCCGCCTAAAGTATGTAAACTATTGTAGTATGTAAAAGTTCTTTCAATCACAGTTTTAACAAAGCATTTTGCTCGTTGCGTGTAGCCAGATCGTTGCTCTTTGTCAAAGTATTGTGTTGCGCGCATGCGCTTTTGAGCTACCAGTAAGCGGTGCATTCAGGTACCTGTCTATAATTTATTTATAGAATGTGAGCGTGATCGCTGTTCATTTCGGTTTGAATATGGAAATAGATTCAAACTTAATGTTTTGGTAAAACGGATACCTGCCTTTTATAATTAGGTATATGAAATAATATATGAAATAACAGTGGTGGATTATGGGCATAAATTCTGGGGAGGGCAGGAACCTGATATTGAAAAATCCCTATTCTTTTAATGTAAGAGTTTTCTGAATAACGCCACGCCCACCGCCGGCAATCACTTATCAACAGGCATAGGAATTCTTACACCTGAACCATTATAGACAAATAATCCTGTAGCGATAATGATTTGAGTGTAGATAACGGAGGCCAAGGGTAAAATCCGGTCCAACTGCTGTCTGCAAACGCCAAAAGACTACGATGGACTGGGGGTTTCTTATCTGCGACTTCCTTGCCTGTAGCCTAGTGACAGTTGAACCTTTTTTCCTTCCGTCCTGATTTTAATGCTTAGAAATTCCTATACCCGCTTATCACTTGTTTGCAAACGACCTTGTAGATTGGGCATTGGAACGTTGTTAATTGTAAAACCAGTTTTTCTCGGCGATCCCTTCCCGGATCGTTCGATGACATCATGATACCACTTGTCTTGGCTCTCAGGTATTCTCCGTGCTAGTTTTTCAATTGAAGCAAAGCAACAGCTGATAAACGCTCCTGGGCCATACTGTTTCTCATCTGTTTTTAGGCGTTTAAGACAAGAAAAATCTGATGTGTTACACTCACATAACTTTCTCTACTCTTGTACAACCTAATTTTACAAACGCCTATTCTCCATATGCTTCATGTTAATCGAGATATCGAGATGTCAATCTTATTGGTAATTTTCTTGTAGATGCAAGGAAAATATGGTAGCTTTTAAGCGATAGTAAAATATTTTAACGCTGGTTGCTATGTGGCGCATTCCATTCTCTTTGCATGTCCAGGACATAAAAAAAATGAATAACGCATTTGAGAAAAAGTATAAGTATTGGAAAATTTAAGGAAATAACAAGCAATATCTCGAAAACGGTTCACTCAACAAAAGAAATGTACATGACATAAGTCGTGTATTTTAACGCGATCTACATTTTTTGTGTAGTAAAATTTTGTCTATCTCTTATGGTTTACCAGTTATGCAAAAGTCGTTCACAATGAAGAATACTTTTGGAGACATTCCCAGAAAATTCGAGATATACATTTCATTTCTCTTGACATTACCCTAAACATATGATATTTTCATCAAAATCGTTATAGCCATTTTTGAGAAAATTAAAATTTTCGAAAAATGTTCCATGTAAAGGGTAGTCTGGGGTGGGGGGATTTTCTTGAAAACCTTCGTGTCGCATCTCTGGAAGATACTGAACCTAAATACCAAGTTTGGTGTTTATCCGATTGTTCGTTTTTGAGTTATGCTGTTCACAGACACACACACACACACACACACACACACACAGACACACACACACACACACACACACACACGGACATGTTTCCAAAACTGCTTTTTTTTTTTGGATTCAGGAGGTCTCAAAACGTGTATTTCCGGTGAAATCTCGGTATCGAATTTTTGGGTGGAATGTAATACTTCCCCTACTTACTATACGTAGTAGAGAAAGTAAAAACTACTTCCATATAAAGCACTGGTTGCAGGGATGGAAGAATTTGATCCGCTTAATTTGAGAAAGATGGTTTGTTACGTTATTTATTAGCACCACGCTTTGGGCGTCAATTTTAAGTAGTTCGTATTGAAGGAGTTGTACTATAGTTCAACTGTTGGGGAGCCGAACTTGAAGTAGTTGCAACCGCACGTATGGTACCCGGTTTCCGGTAGCCTTCGCCCCAAATTTAAAAAATATTAACTTTAATTTGACTGTTTCTTTAAATATTATATATTTATGTTTGCCTCGGCTGCGTCAGTATTATTGTTAGAGACATGGATGTCTTGGCAGGGTTGTGGTGCGACTAAGAATATAGGCTTACACAGATTATAATTTTGCTTCACTTCTTTTATTAATGCTTGACACGATTTAATTAACACTTCACTGATATAGAGAGAGATGTGAGATTTTTTTATTAATTACTTGCACTTTTTAACACGTAAACTGTTTTTGTCTCACACAAAATCTCTCGAGGACGCATCTCGCATCCGGTTACAAACACTGTCTGCAGGCAACTGAATTGATTTCAACCGCCTAAACTTGTAAATTTCTGTATTTCAAGTCTCTGATAGGCTATTTCTAATCCAATAGAATACCTTCATTTAACTAAAGCTTGGCTATTTTTATAAACTGTCACTAAAATTACATTATTGCTTCCAAGAATCACAAGTAGCATTTAAACTTTGTAATTCATTATTGCCTTAAAGTTACCTCATTGTTAGCAACTTTTAACCTATTATTCTCACAGCTCCTACATTATTAAATTACGTAATACATTCATATAACATTATTGAAGATGTAAACAATAGTATACAATAATATAAACATATATAATGACTGTAATATACACTTTTTATATATTGTTACATACACATATTGCTTTAAGGCGGGCTGTTATTGAATTTACATATTATATAATTAGACTGAAATTATTTAAGTGTTAAAAATACTGCCTCAAATTTTCAGTCATACTTTTAATTAAGTCTCCCAAACTGACAGAGTGAAATGTTTCTTTATGGGATGCAAATGTAGTCTCTAGTTTTCCAAGCAATTGTGAGCGGTTAAAGATTGCGCCGTTTCTAATAATGAATCCAGATCTTCTACAGGGAAGCATAATTGGCGAACTGAGTAGTTTCGCTTAATTTAAAAAAGAGCAATTTATCACAATGTGAAAATCATGTTTCCAAATTATTGTGTTAATATATCCAATACCTCGAAGTACATTTGTTTTTATTTTGACATCACTGTATTGGCAATATATTCATCTTTCAGTTCAAATCCATTCATGGAAACTTCAGGTTGCGAATTAGTCGAGCTTTTCGTGGACTTCAAAAATTCAATCAGCCTGTCTTCACTTCTTAAGCTTTTCATCTGAGATCCTGAGACAGCATTGCTGCAAAACTGTGCTACATCGTTTATTCCTCTGAAGAATGTTGAGAAGCAGTTCAAGCTACGAAGAGAGAAAGAGAGAAATCAAAAGCGAAACCTCCTGCAAGGATGTAATAAAATCCTTACTCAAAAGCATTATACCAATACTTGTACCAAGTCGGACTTTGTATTTACTGTACGCGGGACAACTAAGAGAAAACTCCATTTAGCCTCTAGTTCCCGAGGTCGCGAACTAGAAAAAGTTCAAACCCGGCGGAGGGCGATGGGTTTATTTTCGGGCATAAAAATCCTTAGCACAGCTTCCTTCGGAAGGAAAGTAAAACCGGTGGTCCCGTGTTGTCGATTTAGGGCACGTAAAGGAATCTCAAGCCTGATAAAGAGGCATCTGAGCTTAATTATCGGTCTTTCACGCCCAATATAGAATGGGACGCTGACCACAGCAGTTAAATAGCGTCCATAAATAAAACTGAAATTAATTTAAGAGAAAAAATACTAGAGAGGCAGAACCACAGTAACTGGCCTCCAACAGCACGGAAGACCAGAGCTGCACTTGCAAGACCGTCTGTACCCCTTCTACTGCTTCTAGCATTGGCGTAATGGTTACCATGGCAACCGGCCACTTGCAGGCGGCGCGGCATGTTCCACGCTGCATTTAGGCACTTACCTCTAACGTTCATCGAAAACAATGCTGGCGATTCAGACGAAACAAAACAAGCTTACATCTTATCGTGCTAGATAACAAAGTTGCATAAATGTCCTCCGTGGTCTAGGAGAACCATGCTAGCATATAGTTCCCAAGGTCGCGGGCTCAAACCCGGCGGAGGGTGATGAATTTTTTTCGGGCGTAAAAATACTTGGCTTCCTTCGGAAGGGAAGTAAAGCCAATGGTCCCGTATCGTAGATTTACGGCACGTAAAAGAACATCAAGCCTGATAAAGAAACCTCTGAGCAAAATTGCCGGTCTTTATGTCCAGTATAGAATGGGAAGCTAAAGAGCAGTTAAAGAGCGCCCATAAATAAAACTGAAATTTTGAATTGCCTAAAGGTTTATGTTAAGAATAATTATAACCGCCGCCGCCACCACCACCACCACCACCACCACCACTAAATCCAAATAAAAACAAGAAGCCCAATGAGAACTGTATACACGCGCGCTTGTAAGATGTATACACATGTAACTCAAGAGCGAAAAGTCAGGCGTACCAAACTCGATATTATTTAGGCGAAGATTCTCAAGCAATACTTTTCACCTCAATCACATATGGAAAAAAATCTGATGTGTTACACTCGCATGACTTTCTCTACTCTTATACAAACTATTTTTACAGACGTTTATTCCTCATATGCTTCATGTTAATCGAGATGTTAATCTTATTGCTAATTTTCTTGTAGATGCAAGGGGAATATGGTAGTATTTAAGCGATAGTCAAATCTTTTAAGAGATGGTTGCTATGTGGCGCATTCCATTCTCTTTGTATGTCCAGGACATAAAAAAATCCCCATTTGAGAAAAAGTAAAAGTATTGGAAAATTCCTGAAGTATTGAAATATCCTGAAAATGGTTCACTCAATAACAAAAATGTATATGACATAAATTGTGTATTTTAACACGATCTACATTTTTTGTGTAGTAAAATTTTGTCTATCTCTTATGGTTTACCAGTTATGCAAAAGTCGTTCACAATGAAGAATACTTTTGGAGACATTCCCAGAAAATTCAAGATATACATTTAGTTTGCCATGAAAATATCTTAAACATATGATATTTTAATCAAAATCGTTAGAGCCATTTTTGCGAAAATTAAAATTTTCGAAAAATGTTTCATGTAAAAGATAATCTGGGGTGGGGGGATTTTCTTGAAAACCTTCGTGTCACATCTCTGGAAAATGCTGAACCTAAATATCAAGTTTGGTGTTTATCCGATCTTTCGTTTTTGAGTTATGCTGTTCACAGACACACAGACACACACGGACATGTTTCCAAAAATGCTTTTTTTGAATTCAGGGGATCTCAAAACATAATTTCCGGTGAAATCTCGGTATGGAAGTTTTGGGTGGAATGCAGCACCTTTAAATAACTAGCTTATTGCGTTTCTAAACATGTTTAAATAAGAAAAACTTATAGGCATAATACTCTAATAACACTAGTCTGCATGATATCGGATGACTGAAAACTAATAAGTGATTCTGACGCACTTTCTTATGCTGATTTCAGAACAACTTTTAGTTTTTTCTATCACGTACAGTTTTTTTTTACAATTTCACTTCAAAAATATAGAGATATAAAGATATTGCTTCCGCCACTACACACAAAATTGCGCTTGATGAAGCAATTTGTAAGGGCTCTACCACAGGATGGACCCTGTTTCAAGTACCTTTCCAAGAAATTTCCCTTCATTGCACAAGACAAATTAAAGGCTGGAATTGATGAAGGATGAAGATTTTGAGAAGACAATGGATGAGAGAGAAATAGAAGCATGGGCCGCCTTCCGATGAGTTACTGAAAACTTCTTAGGCAATAACAAAGATCCTAATTACAAGGCCATTGTCGAAACAATGTTGGAAAATTTCAAGAAGGTGGGTTGTAACATGAGTGTAAAGGTGCATTTTCTGCATTCACATATCGACTATTTTCCAGAAAATCTGGGACATTATAGTGAAGAGCAGGGTGAACGTTTTCACCAAGATATTAAGGAAATGGAGAGGAGGTACCAGGGGAGATGGAATGAAACTATGATGCCTGACTACTGTTGGATGTTGAGGAGGGACAGTCATCTTCAAGGATCTGCAAGGAAGTCAAAGAAGAGAAAGTTTGAAAAAAATTAAATGAAAGACTTTGGCTTCTTGTTTTGTTAAAATTAGTCATGAAATAAATTAGGGGAGTTCTTGAGAGTAGGTATTCTTAAAATGTTTCTTGAATAAAAACTTACCTTGTGAGAAATGGTATTTGAATACTTTTCTAATGTGATGTGATAGTAAAAAAACGGAAGTTATTTCTGGAATGAGCATAAAAACCTGATTCAAGAACACCTACTTTTAAGAAATCATCTGACAAAAAGTTTGAAAATTTTGGTTACATGCAAAATTTCAATAGAATGAGTATTTCAGAAATTATACAAAATTTTCATTGCTAAGTTACATTCGTGTACGTAAATCATCATATAACAAGCATCAGCAGGCACAAACTGTTCTATTAAGGGTTTTACATAAGTAATTTTTATTAACACTAAAAAGGAATATTACCATAAAGCATCTCATGACGTGTAGTTTGCTCGGAGAATGAATGGAAGTGAAGGAAGTCGAGAGAGAGAGGAGGAATAGAGAGAAGAATTTCTGCAGTTAACACAATAACAGGGGCGGTTATGCGGGTTTTGCTACTAAATAGTAGTTTTAAATCTGACTAATATTTCACTGGGGCATGCATCTATCTTTAATTCACACCGGGCACTGGCCTCTTGTGTACTGTTGCAAATCCTTAGGTATAAGATTGATGTTAGTGTCTCTCTTTAAAAACAGAGTTCGATCAAATCCGAGAAAAGTCATAAAGTACAGAGCAAGTGCCATAAAGACCTCCCCATGAGCACTTTCGTAATGACTGTTTGCGCGCCAGTCTACCGCAAACTTGGTTCATGGGGAAAATCGTGTTTCTGTATAATGAGTTGTTTGCTGACAGTTCTCCCCTCCATCAATAAAGCATGTCTGGCGTCTAATATATCAATTTTGTCACCAGCTGCGTAGGATAAACAAGGCTTTTCTCCTTACTATGTAATTTATGTGCGAATTGCAAAGATGACCTTGGAATCTACGAGATCGCCATCTTGAAATTGCAGAAAACAACTTGATGGACGAAGACAATTCCATAATTATTATGTCAATCGGCTAGATTTTAAAAAAAGGTTTAAGATTAAGACTGCACTTTATTGCTAAGGATATTTATAACAAATGAATAGCAACGTCACAAAGAGATACACACTAAAAATGCAAGTCATGAACTTCGTAGACACTATACAATGATGGGACGATACCGCTATCGATTTTTGAGCACGTTATTCAATACTTACTTAATAAAACCTGTACTCTCTACTACGTATAGCAAGTAGGGGAAGCATTGTATTCCACCCAAAAATTCTATACCGAGGTTTCACCGGAAATACATGTTTTGAGACCCCCTGAATCCAAAAAAAGACTTTTTGGAAACATGTGCGTCTGTGTGTCTGTCTGTGAACAGCATAACTCAGAAACGAACAGTCGGATAAACACCAAACTTGGTATTTAGGTTCAGTATCTTCCAGAGATGCGACACGAAGGTTTTCAAGAAAATCCCCCCACCCAAGATTACCCTTTACATGGAACATTTTTCGAAAATTTTAATTTTCTCAAAAATCGCTCTAACGATTTTGATTAAAATATCATATGTTTAAGATATTTTCATGACAAATGAAATGTATATCTCGAATTTTCTGGGAATGTCTCCAAAAGCATTCTTCATTCTGAACGACTTTTGCATAACTGGTAAACCATAAGAGATGGACAAAAGTTTACTACACAAGAAAATGTAGATCGCGTTAAAATACACGATTTATGTCATATACATTTTTTTTGTTGGGTGAACCATTTTCGAGATATTGCTTGTTATTCCCTGAAATTTTCCAACACTTTTTCTCAAATGGGAATTCGTTATTCATTTTTTATTTATGTCCTAGACATACAAAGAGAATGGAATGCCCCACATAGCAACCAGCTCTTAAAATATTTGACTATCCCTTAAAGCCTAGCAATTCCCCTTGCATCTACAAGAAAATTAGCAATAAGATTAACATCTCGATTAACATGAAGCAAATGGAGAATAAGCGTTTGTAAAAATAGTTGGTATAAGAGTAGAGAAAGGTCATGTGAGTGTAACACTATTTGTTTTAACTATATTTTGTGTTGAAAACTTTCTTTTAAATCATTTTATAACCATATTATGGAAATATTAGTAACCCGAGTGTGACTTGCATAAACACAAACCACAGATGCAAGGAAAGAACTAATATTTCCATGCACTGTATTATCTCACGTCTTAAGTTATGATTTGCTTCTGCTGGATTCACAGATTTTGGTCACTGGAGTGGGTAATGGCTGAGGGTGAGTCACCTAGCCAGGCTATTGCACAAACGTTTTTTTTTTATTGGGTTTTATTTATGGGTGCTCTTCTGTAGTCCTTAGCATTCCATTGCATATTGGACGTGAAAGAACGGTAATTTTGCTCAGAGGCCTCTTTAGCAGGCTTGAAGTTCTTTTACGTGCCGTAAACCTATGACTACCGGCTTTACTTCCCATCCGAAGGAAGCCATGCTAAGGATTTTTACGCCCGAAAATACCCATGGATCTCCGCGATTTGAACCCGCGACCTCGGGAACTAGAGGCTAGCATGGTAACCACTTCACCACGGAGGACGACTCGCGGAAACGTGATTTAGTGTGTCAGCTAAATCAGCTTAATTCACAACTCTGTTAATGTACTGCTCTAACTGTTGATTTGCATGTTTTCATTTAGGCACAAGAGTCTATGAAATGTTGCATTCATTCATCCCAAGGAAACGCAGTCAGGATCTATCCAGAACTGTAGTCCAGCAACTGTTGGGGACACGTGCGAGGTAATAACGTGAAGTCTCGACCCCTTTCATTCCTTATCTAACATAAAGTTAAACGCAACAACTTTCAATAATGGAAAACCCAAAAGTAGCGAAGGTTTATCTCAAAGTATTACGTCGTCCTCCGTGGACTAGTGGTGCCGTGCTAGCCTCTAGTTCCCAAAGTCGCGGATTCAAACCCGGCGGAGGGCGATGGAATGCTTCCTTCGGAAGGGAAATAAAGCCGGTGGTCCCGTGTCGTAGATTTACGTCACATAAAAGAACCTCAAGCCTGATAAAGAGGCATCTGATCAAAATTACCGGTCTTTCACGCCCAATATAGAATGGGACGCTAAGGACCACAGCAGTCCATAAATAAAACTCAATTTAATTTAATTCAAAGTATTAGACATTCGTCGATACCACCGAGTATTCGAAGTTATTTTGAGTTTTAGAATATTACGTTTGTTAATATATAATTAAGACCTATTACGAGACAAATGACTGAATATTAAATCTATCAACGTATCTATCAATATTGTTTTTAACATACGATACATAAGACCTTAGAGAATAAAGACTAATGGGAGAGTTAAAATACAAAGTTTAATAAAGAATGGTTTACAAAAGGATAAAAGTGAGGTATTACAAATAATTAATCACGACCTTTATTACAAAATAGGAATCGTTTCAGCATAAGAGTGACCACCCGATAGCAATACACCATAACTAAGATAGCAATGTACATATCCATAATACACAATAAAAGAGGTTGTAAGTCAACACAGTTTCTGAACCCTCTGAGCATAAAGATACCTTTATTAATCTTACTCTATGAGAGATTGCCACTGTAAGTTAGACTGAGATGAATAGCTAAAATGCAAACAGAAACAGATTTATCACAATTCACAGGATTAAAACCATACCGTATAGTAGTTTTATTATAGGTTATGAGGCGGTATTTTTAACACTTAAATGATTTCAATCTAATTATATAAATGTAAATTCAATAACAGCCCGCCTTAAAGCAATATGTGTATTTAATAATTTGTAAAATATATGTAAGAGTCATTGCATATACTTATATTATTGTATACATGTTCAATGATGTTATATGAATGTATTACGTAATTTAATAATGTAGGAGCTGTGAGAATAATAAGTTAAAAGTTGCTAACAATGAGGTAACCTTGAGGCAATAATGAATTAGAAAGTTTAAATGTTACTTGTGATTCTTGGAAGCAATATATAATTTTAGTGACAGTTTATAAAAATAGCCAATCAACAACCAGAAAAAGCTTTAGTTAAATGAAGGTATTCTATTGGATTAGGAATAGCCAATCAGAGACTTGAAATACAGAAATTTACAAGTTTAGGCGCTTGAAATCAATTCAGTTGCCTGTAAACAGTGTTCCTAACCGGACGCGAGACACATCCTCGAGAGATAATATTCGTGTGAGACGAAAAATAAGTTTACGTGTTAAAAAGTGCAAGTAATTAAGAAAAAGTATCTCACAGCTCTCTATATCAGTGAACTGTTATTTAAATCGTATCAAGCATTAATAAAATGAGTGAAGTAAAATTATAATCTGTGTAAGCCTACATTCTTAGTCGCACCACAACCCTGCCAAGACATCCATGTCTAACAATAATACTGACCCAGCCGAGGCAAATATAAATATTAAATATTTAAAGAAATAGTTTAATTACAAAGTTAATATATTATTTTAAAAACATTTTTGGGGGGCAAAGGCCACCAGAAAGTGTATTTGGGGCAAAGGCTACCAGGTAACATACGTGCAGTTGCAACTACTTCAAATCGGCTATTTCATACGTAGCAGCAATAAACCATCTTCTCAGTTAGCATTAAACTAATCACTAGCTTTAGCTAATCCACTTTCCTCTTAAATTGTACTTCCAAGATGGTGGTGTACGCTTACAAATAAGTTTTATATAATAAACACTACCTCTCTTACTCGGCATTACACGAGTGCATTTTCCGTAAGAGTTTCAAAACAAGGATAGGCGTGGTTTTTGAAAGTTGTGAGTAGCCTAAAATTTTCTCTCGTAGCTAAAGTGTATAAGTTTGACCAGATTGAACAAATGGTGCAAATTTGTACATAAAGCGCTGAAAATATCAGCAACTTCTAGATCCTGTAGCTCAAGTGCACACATTTCTACCCTGATTGATCAAACAGTATATGTATAAGGGGCTGAAAATAAAAGGTAAGGGTGCTTTCAAAACTTTCAGGGTACGATATGATTGAAAAAGAAGGGCCGGGTGTGAGGTATCCCACGATTTTTGCAAGTTTCTATAGAATACAATATTTGGGTCATTTGGGTTAAACAGGTAAAGTTTTGCGTAAGGGATTGAAAATATGGTAGCGGTATTTTTCTTCTTTTTTTTTTCTTTTTTGAGACTCCATGGGAATGTTTTCAGATAGCCTCTAACTTTTCGTTGGGCGCTATACTGTAAGACTGTAAGTATACAACGTTTTGTCTAGATCAACCAAAATTTTTGATTTGTAAGTTAGGGGTTGAAATTAGGAATTAAAAATAAAAAATAGAGGTTTTTTGAAAGCTTTAGAATAACGTATCACTTTAGCGAAATTCTAAAACCCAAGTGTAGTGTAACAATTTTTTTTTCAAAATCAGGAGGAAAATACTTCTTGATTAAGTTCAGCAAAATCAGAGAGAAATGCACAGCATATGCAATTTTCCCCTCCAATAACGATTTTTTTTAAATATAAGACTCCCCCAGTTACCCCTTTAGATTGAAAATCATTAAAAATTGCCGTGCTCCCAATAAAGTGATTAAGGAATTCTCTGATATTCATATTCAACGTAACGGGATCAAAGCCTATTGATATAAATATGGAAACTCCACCTAAATCCCTAATTTTAAAATTGATGGAAACATTTTAAAGCCTATGTTTGTCGGGAAGAATGGTGGTTTCCAATGGTAAAATAATTGTCAAATTCGGTTGAGTAGTTTTGGAGATTATCCTCCTCTCTCTCTCTCTCTCTCTCATACACACACACACACACACACACACACATATTGGGTTAGGCGGTCGAACTCATGGCATCATGGGCAGTGAAAAAGCAGATAAACGTGCCAAAAGAGGGGTCAAGATTCCTTTTATTTGATCAGAACAAGTCATACCAGTAAGACTGTAAGAATTGCACTACATCAATGGACTAATAAGGAACAGTCACGTCGATGTCAGAATTTCGTAAAACCATAGTCAAATCATCGCATACATACCTTACCAAAGCCCTAATTTTAAGAAACGGCAAACTAGTTAGAAAAGTAATTGCTATAACTACTAGATTTGAATGCTTCAGGATCTGTGGGGGCGCTCGACCCTGAGAAGAAGGTAATAAAAAAGATGTTAAATATTTTCGAAAAGATAGATCTGTAACTATGAAGACAATAGCAAGCGCACAGAGTCCATGGCTGAGGTGCCTTGTGTCTTCGATAGCTCCCCCCAAAAATCAAATCAAGTTATGATGTGAGAGAGAGAGGAGTAGTTTCAGTTTAACACATCAAGTTATTAATCCATTTGATAGAGATACCATGTCCCTTTCTCGTTCAATTCTAGGCCTGAGCTCAGTGTCAATATTTAGTGTACCGTACATTGCCAATTAAACGCATGGCTAATTCGAGTGCAAATGGTTGAAGCGACACTGAATAAACTATGCGGTTAAAGACGTTGGGCTGCATGACAGGATTACGTTTTCGAATTTTAAAGATAATTCCCCTTGTCTATACCGAAAAGAATGGCTCAGGTGCTAACGTCTGTGGCCCCCATTTTAGAGGTCGCGGTTCAAACCCTGAAGTAGAATATTTGTGTTGGTAGTTGGAAAATGCTTCATGTTTATCTGCCCCACGTATGGGAGCCAATTTGTCGCGGTAACTCGTGTTATCTATTTGCTGAGCGCCTGTTATTGTATTACTAGTTTGAATTTTGGGTTCTTTGTCCTCCGGCTAGCTATTATTATTATTATTATTATTATTATTATTATTATTATTATTATTATTATTATTATGTCGAGCATATCTCCTAATCAAGGTGTGTAAACGGAAAGGATTTGTTACTCAAAGATAACACTGATAAAAGAATTTGTTTTTACACTTTTATTGCCGTCACACGTTATTCATTTCAGATAATTACTCTTGATACACGCCCGACTGAAACTGTTATGTTTTCTAATGTTACTATAATCACTTATTTGCCGCACTTTATTAATTCGCGTATTTCACATTTATAACTAGCTTTACGACGCGAGAGATTCTGTAGAATTGCGTAACGTGTACTTTAAGTATGCTTCCGTTGAACTACGCGACGTATAACTCACTAATACTTTGAACTGATCGACGTATTACACGCGTATGCTTCTTCTGGACTGAGCGACGTGTAATGCACAAATGTTTCTGTTGGACTGGGCAATACTTGCCTCAGGCTTTAGCTTTTTATACTCCCACACCCCGATATGCCTAAAGATTATAACCGAGCTGCTATTGGTTAATAAAACGCGCCAACATTAGCGTCTATTTTTATATCCAATCAAAATTACAAAAACATATGCTCTAGGGAAGATGTTCCCTCCATTTCTACAGAAAAGCGCGCCAATCTGACGTCATTTGCTTGTCTCTAATAATTGATAAACAACTCACCCCCTCGCTCATTGTTACCCGCTCTTATTGTCAGTTTCAGTGAGGCCGTGTAAACTTATTTCCTAACAATGCTTATAATTAACAAACATCTCAAATCAATGTCATACAATAATGCTTATTTACACTACAATCACTCTGGCATTTACATTGTTGTGATACAAATTACTGCCACAACCCCCGGCACCAACCGATCTGACCGTAGGTTTTTTTTTTTGCAGTTTTCCTCGGTCACTAGGCGTTGGATAATTTGTTCTGCGAATTTTCCTATAATCGCTTTCATCACTACATTTCATTTCCTCTTTTGTCATACCAGGCATTGGGCTGATCACCCATCCTGGATATGCTATGATCCAGAGTTTACTTGCTCCTCGACAGGCTACTGCCCTAGGCATTGGCTTGTAAGTCCTACATAGAGAGAAGGATATTACGCTGAAGAAGAAGAAGATTCCGCTTGCCTTAGATTTCTTAGCAAACAAGCTTCTAGTCCTAAATGACTATTCGTAAATACTGCGCCAATGAGATCGGAAGCCTAAAACGCTAAAGCTAGTTCTAAGAAGAGGTAAAATACCAAATAAAAGTCTCAATCAAGCAGCTTGAGTCAAGCGGGATTCAAATCTGGGACCGCAACCCCAGGAGCTTGAAATAATTACACTTATAGTTTTTAGTACTTTGAAGCACGATTTTATAGGCACGCACACACACACACACACATATAATAACAACAATAATAATAATCATTATCATCATAAATCAAAAGAATATGGAGCTATAATTGGTAGGGTATAATCACTGTTGGACAAATTTACATTCAACGTGGTTGGAATGTTTTGAAACAGCAAAGAATACACCACACTCCGCTTTGCGCTATACCATTATATTATGAATAACCTAGCCCGTTTTTGTTTCCCCTGTCCTGTGTTGAATTCTTTTTTATGGCTCCTTAGAGGACCTTTTAGTCATTCCTTTTTTATCTGTAAACCACTGTTTCTGAACACTCGAGTAGCCTTAGCTGTTTCTTTTACTTCCTTAGTAACACTCATTTTACTTGAATAAAAATCTAACACATTCAGTATTACTCTTCTTAGTTTACAAACATTTCGTCTCCCTCCACAAGCATACATATTAACGTAAAATGTTAAATAAATAACATACATAACATTTTACACTGTAAACGTACCCACCTCCTTACAACTGATGTTGACCTTTACTGACTTAATACGTCGCGCTTGGTCTGTTGTTTAATAGATGGATGACTTTTGTTTTTCATGCACAAAGAATGCAAGAAGTTGCAGGATTCTGGCTTCTTTTAAAATCTGTCTCCAACCCTCCTCAACATTTTCTCTCGCTTGGTCCCCGTTGTAAACGCAATAACAAAACGTTTCTCGCTGGCTGACCTAGTTTCTACTGCATAGGTATAGAGTTTTCTGAAAAGATTAATTTAAAAAAATTACAACGCTCATCTTATTAAAGGCAGGGAATTCAAACTGGGCATCAGCACACCAGTTTGAAAACATATACATTCTGCCATTTAATTTATTAGTTACTGCGTTATAAGCCATAGAAGCACAAATTTCGGAGTTTTACTTAAAAACCCGTTTTCTTTATAAATTTGTGCTCACAAAATCTATAAAGGCTCTAAAAATTATATATCTGTGATTAAAAATGATTTTTACTTATTAGCAACTTGGCGAGAGCGCGAGAGTAGAAAAGAGAATTAAGAGAAATCTGGTTTTATGAATCATTCCTCTACAATTCGAACGCTAATAATCAGAGGGAAAGTTTTCTCGGTTAACGCACGTTTCTCAGTGGTACGACCTTTTACACTGATTCACGAATAGCGGTTTTAGGAGGTTCCTTCAAGCTTTCTAAGCTTTAATCTCAATGGAGAGGAAAAGAAGCTAATTTGGAAGAACCCCGCACAAAGAGGCGGTTGATTTGTGCTGTCTGGTACATAGAAATGACAAGGATAGCTTTTGCAGACTGTCGCCTTTGTTTACTTCCATTTTCGGATCAAGAAGCCTCGGGGATATTCTTTCTTCTATCCACAATTTTTTTCTCGTTCTGAACGAAGATTATTAAAGGAAGGCTATTTGACGGGTACGTAACGATGGTGCAATTTTAACTTCCAACCGCTGAGTGGAACATTTAATTTTGACGTTTCTTCGAGGATAGATTAAAGAAAAATGTGGTGTGTAAAATGTCAAGTCCCCACTTTTAACGCCTGAAATCTGTAAGAGTCAAAATGAAAAATCTGACATGGAACAATTATACGGCTTTCTCTATCAATTTTCAGTTATTTTCATAGCTAGTAGTTTTAACAAATCGTATTGATTAAGACCTTATTGCCTTCTCTACCACTTACCTTGGTATTATTGTATTTCACCCAAAATTTCAATGTACGGATTCCACAGGAAATAACGTTTCGGCGTCCCCAATTCACAATAAGCAGTTTTAGAAAAAAAACCGAACGCGCCCATAAGCATCTTCCAAGTATGACACTAACATTTGTAAGGAACCCCCTCACCACAAATTACATTTATAGTATTTTAATCAATGTAGTTAAGCACCTTGTTTTTGGAAGTATTCGCGTCGCAACCTTAATAGATGCTAAACTTAAATACCAAGTTTGGTGTTTAACCGACCTTTCGTGTTTAATTTACTGCACACAGACAGACCTTTCTCTAAATGTGCTTTTTATTTTCTCTGCCATGTACACCCGTGGAAAAAAATGAGTCATTTCTTGTTTTGTTTAATTCAGTCAAGTTTATTTTAAAAAATCTGATGTGTTACAGTCGCATGACTTTCACTACTCTTATACAAACTATTTTTACAAACGCTTATTCTCCATATGCTTCATGTTAATCGAGATATCGAAATGTAAATCTTATTGCTAATTTTCTTGTAGGTGCAAGGGTAATTGGTAGGCTTTAAGCGATAGTCAAATATTTTAAGAGCTGGTTGCTATGTGGAGCACTCCATCCTCTTTGTATTACCAGGACAAAAAAATGAATAACGAATTTGAGAAAAAGTATAAGTATTGGAAAATTTAAGGGAATAACAAGCAATCTCTCGAAATTGGTTCACTCAACAAAAAAAAAAAAAAATGCATATGACATAAGCTGTGTATTTTAACGCGAACTACATTTTTTGTGTAGTAAAATTGTGTCTATCTCTTATGATTTACCAGATATGCACTCTTTGTATTACCAGGACAAAAAAAAATGAATAACGAATTTGAGAAAAAGTATAAGTATTGGAAAATTTAAGGGAATAACAAGCAATCTCTCGAAATTGGTTCACTCAAAAAAAAAAGTATATGACATAAGCTGTGTATTTTAACGCGAACTACATTTTTTGTGTAGTAAAATTGTGTCTATCTCTTATGGTTTACTAGATATGCAAAAGTCGTTCACAATGAAGAATACTTTTGGAGACATTCCCAGAAAATTCGAGATATACATTTCATTTGTCATGAAAATATCTTAAACATATGATATTTTAATCAAAATCGTTAGAGCTATTTTTGAGAAAATTAAAATTTTCGAAAAATGTTCCATGTAAAGGGTAATCTGGGGTGGGGGATTTTCTTGAAAACCTTCGTGTCGCATCTCTGGAAGATACTGAACCTAAATACCAAGTCTGGTGTTTATCCGACTGTTCGTTTCTGAGTTATGCTGTTCACAGCAGACACGCGGACATGTTTCCAAAAATGCTTTTTTTGGATTCAGGGGCCTCAAAACATGTATTTCCGGTGAAATATCGGTATCGAATTTTTGGGTGGAATACAATACTTCCCCTACTTAATTATACGTAGTAGAGAAAGTAAAAATGAATATTTATAGTTAATCTAATAACGTCCAAAATAATTTCAAAGAATTACAAGACTTGTATGGAGGATATAATCCAGTGATTGCCCTCAGAATCTGAGAAAATAGAATAATAATATTTTGTAAAAAGGAAAATAATATGTACAAAGTTTTAAAAGCGGAGAAGATCGGTATGATGTTTTTTTCTTCAGTCTGCGTGACGGTCGTTCTTCGGGTATGTTCTGTGGAATTTCATTCAGTAAGGAGTTCTGAAGCTCAATGAAGGATGTGAATAGTTGAGTATATGAGGACTGAATAACTGTAGGAGTACGAAGATCTTCGTGGAGTGAAGAATTGCAGATGCACCAAGGAGCATCCGCTATGATCCGGAGAGCCCGATCGCCCTATTTACACCATACGCAATACAGTTGTGTAACCGCTGCAGTAACTTGTACAGGATTATTAAACATGCCTCCTTCCATTTGTCTTCTCTTTAGCGTTGTGGCAAAGCGTGAGGTACTCCTGTGGTTAAGCCCGCGGGTTTACTTCTCGCATGTAACAAATACTTTCTTTTTTCTTCTGTTTATACTCTTTAATCAACACGTAGTGACTACTTATTTTCGATATACGCATTTCATACACAGCATTTGGTATGTGGCTTCACAATTTCATCATGGTCGCATATTTGTATATTGTTGGATATCAAGGAAGGGTCTAGGTGTGTTGTGGCAGCTTGACGATACACTGTAATACTCGAGAATGTTTTATTTCCCTCTGTGAGGATGAGATATCCTGATGGAATTGTTGAATTCGCACAGGATAATCATCCTGCCCACATATGTCTAAAGGTTTCAAATTGGTTCTCAGAGAGGCGGGATATCAGAGTAGACTGGCCTCCCTGTTCACCAGATTTGAACTCTATTGGAAATGTGTGGCCTGAGGTGGAAAGGGAGCTGCACTCAAATTTTCCTGCAGATGCGCGGAGGACAAAGGATGGCTTCTGGGCACAAATTCCACCAGCCTTAGATGTTGTAAGTTCTCGTCTACGTTACTACCGGGATTTAGTTTCATCTATAACCCGAAAATTGAGGGCAGTTATATGTGCTGAGGGTTCATACACCCAATATTAATTTTGTTTATTTTTTGTGTTTTATTTTTAGAAGATAATGGTTTATTTGCATTTATTTCTTTAGTTAATTAAAACGAGTGTTTTATTAGAATTATGTTTTTGTGTGCATAGATATGCCTAAAACTTAAAATACTAAGATTATTTAATATAATTTTAGTTCCAGTCATAAAATTAACAACATAAAAAATAACAATAACTAATGCGAGATTTGAACCGAGGAGCTTATGAGCGCAAGCAGGGACTTTTTAACTTCTCGGTCAACGAAAGTTTCCGCGTTCTGTTTTCAGTAACTTATGTCACCACCAAGAAACACCGTTATAAGGTGACCATTGCGCTCACGGCACAAGTCATTCTACAGTTTGCATGTGTGTTGTGAACACAGCTTTTGGGAAGGTACACGAAGCCTTCCGATCGTCACATGGAATCTGAGTATACTTTTACTTTCTCTACTACGTATAGTAAGTAGGGGAAGTATTGTATTCCACCCAAAAATTCGATACCGAGATTTCACCGGAAATACTAGTTTTGAGACCCCCTGAATCCTAAAAAAGCACTTTTGGAAACATGTCCGTGTGTGTGTGTGTGTGTGTGTGTGTGTGTGTGTGTGTGTGTGTGTGTGTGTGTGAACAGCATAACTCAGAAACGAACAGTCGGATAAACACCGAACTTGGCATTTAGGTTCAGTATCTTCCAAGGATGCGACACGAAGGTTTTCAAGAAAATCCCCCCACCCCAGATTACCCTTTACATGGAAGATTTTCGAAAATTTTAATTTTCTCAAAAATGGCTCTAACGATTTTGATTAAAATATCACATGTTTAAGATATTTTTATGACAAATAAAATGTATATCTTGAATTTCCTGGGAATGTCTGCAAAAGTATTCTTCATTGTGAACGACTTTTTCAATACTTATTTTCTCAAATGGGAATTCGTTATTCATTTTTTTTGTCTTGTATATGCAAAGAGTATTAATCTGTGGCAAAGGGAATGGTGCTGCACCTACCAACCAGCTATTAAGAGATATGTATGTGCTAAAAGGCTACTGTATTTCTATATTGCCCTTGTAAATATATATTCCCCTTACATCTACAAGAAAATTAGCAATAAGATAGAGTCTGCAAATGTTTATCTCGATTAACATGAAGTAGATGTAGAATAAGCGTTTGTATAAATAATTTGTACAAGAGTAGAGAAAGTGATGTGAGTGTAACACATCAGATTTTTTTTGTTCACGGGTGTACATAGTAGGTAGAGAAGGTATCACGGGAATACATGTTTTGAGGCCACTGAATACAAATAAAGCATTTTTATAAAAAGGTCCGTGTGTGTGTGTCTGTGTGTGTGTGTGTGTGAGAGAGAGAGAAGAGAGAGAGAGAGAGAGACAACAGCACAATTCAAAAACGAAAAGTTGGATAAATACCAAAGTTGCTATTTTCCAAAGATGCGACACGAAGATTTTAAAAGAAACATCCCTATCCCAAACTATCCTTTACATGTAACATTTTTCGAAATTTGTTATTTTCTAACAAATAGTTCTAACAGTTTTGATTAAAATACTATATATTAAAGATATGTACATGGCAAATAAAATGTATATTTTGAATTTTCTGAGAATAGTCTGTGAAGTGCTCTCCATTCGGAAGGAATTTTGTATAATCTTGTATCACTGCTAAACAATAAGCGATAGGTGAAAACGTATTACACAAAAAATATAAATCTCTTTAAAATACACAATTTATTTCAAATAATTTTTATGTGGCATCCGACATTTCTGAGATATTCGTTATTAATGGTTCGAATTGTCATTCTTTTGAAGTCCTGTGGATTTTATTTTTTTCTCGTGATTGCATGGAAAGACCATGGATTTTAAGGCTGGCATATAGCGATCAGCTCTTAAACATTTTACTATTGATGTTCTCTTTGTATCTGTGACGAAATGTGTAATGCAGCTAGTTCTGCAAAGATTTATCTGGATTAAAATAAAGTAGATAGAAAGATATGCTGTAGTAAGAATAGTTTGTATACACACTAATAAAAACGATAGAGGGTGGAAAAAGTTCATGTGAATTAAACGCATCAAGATGTTTTATTTATTTGTTTATTTATTCACGGAGTCTCACCTGTACCAGGCAGTCCCAGAAGTACCCGACCTGACGTATAGGTATATAGCGGTTGTTGTTTCAAACAAATGCGTATGGTAGAAAGTACCACCCTTATAAAGCTTAAGTTTGAAGGTTATTAGTAATTGTTTGGCAGCCATTAATAGTGAACTCTCTCAGCGAATTTGTAAACATGGATAAAACTGGCCATTGTTATGTGACACAATACTTTCATTTGAAAGGTCTTAGTCCAACTAATATTAAAGCTGAGCTAGATTCTACTCTGGGGGAGTCTGCTCCTTCGTTTACAACAGTAAAATATTGGGTGGCAGAGCTTAAGCGAGGCCGTACGAGCTGCCACGACGAACATCGCAGTGGTCGACTAAATGAGGTGACTACGCCAGAAGTTGTGAAGAAATACCACTAATGGCTATTGGATCACCGTCGACTGAAAGTGCGCGAGCTAGCAGACATCGTAGGCATTTCAAAAAGTGCTTTACATCGCATACTAACTGTAAATTTAGACATGAGAAAGCTGTGCACAATAAAACAGAGTTTTTGCGTCGATTCATAACCATGGATGAAACATGGGTTCCTCACTTCACACCTGACACGAAGGAACAGTCAAAACAGTGGATTGAAAGGGGAGAATCGGCTCCAAAGAAGGCGAAGACAGTTCCATCTGCAGACAAGGTCATGGCGTCAGTTTTTTGAGATGCGCGTGGGATAGTGTTCATTGATTATCTTCAAAAAGGAAAAGCAATCAATGACGAGTATTATGCGAACTTATTGCAGCGTTTGAATGATGAAATCAAACAAAAACGGCAGCATTTAGCGAAAAAGAAAGTTCGGTTTCATCAAGAGAGTGGACCAGTTCACACATCCATTATCGCCATGGCCAAAATCAATGAGTTAAAGTTCGAATTGCTTCCTCATGCACCCTATTCGCAAGACTTAGCCCCCTCTGATTATTTTCTGTTTCCAAAGTTGAAGAAATGACTTGGTGGTAACAGATTTGCGAACAATGAAGAGGTGGAGTTTGCAGTTGATGGCTATTTTGCAGAACTCGACAGTTCCAGTATAAACAGGGTATCGAAGCTATTGAACATGGCTGGGAAAAGTGTATCGAGCTGAAAGGAGACTATGTAGAGAAATAAAGATGTTTTTTCCCAAAATGTTTGTGTTTTCTGTGTTAGGTCGGGTACTTCTGGGACAGCCCTCGTATTTCCGGTGAAATCTCGGTATCGAAGTTTTAGGTGGAATGCAATACTTCCTCTACTTATTGTAGGTAAGCAATGAAAGTAATAACCCCTGCCCCATGTTCAGTTTTGTATAGTAGAGCCTGCAGCTTCGCTCGCGTTGACCCACTGGTTTCCCTCTCCCTCTCTCCTGCCGTGTCTGTTGCTCTTTCTTATATCTCTCACGCAACGTTCTTAAATCAATAACAGCACTTCCTAGTTCAGGCAGTGGCCAAAATCCAGCTTGTTTAATATAATGCTTAATGCTCAGTAAACCTGTTGAAGAAACCAACAAAGCACAAAAGGTAGACTATTTTGACTTTGGTTATGCAGAACTTAGATAAACTTTTACACAGGAATTAAACCCCCTTGAAACTGAAAATATTCGAAAGACATAATCTGTCAAGCCACCCGTAAAGACCTTTCAACATTCAGGAGGAAAAAACGCCCATAGCTTATCTGTTTTGCATTCAGAACTTTATATATAGCGCGTTTGCTCAAATAATCATCCTATCGATATTCTGTAAATAGAAAAATCTGTCAGAAAAGTATGCTTATTATCTTGTCATTATTAGTTTACTTCTCTAGAATATAGAGTACTTAGTACTGCAAAAACGTATGATTGAATAATAGCAACAGCAGATTCTAGAGTTAAAAGTATGATTTGGATAAGAATTAATAAAGGCATAAATGAATTAATGATGTTTCTTCCAGTATTTCCTAGAAGGGTTATTAAAAGATGACCTGCAATTATATTTGCTGCAAGTCGAATAGCTAAAGTTCCAGAGCGAATTAAATTTCTGATTGTTTCGATACAAACTATAAATGGTATTAGTATATTTGGAGTACCTTGGGGTACTAGATGAATAAATATGTGATTAGAGTTATTAATTCAACCGAAAATTATAAATCTTAACAATATACTTAAACTATATTTAAATAAAAAAGTAAAATGCCTGATTCAAAAGGGTTAACTATCTCATTTATTCCTATATTAACAGATAATTATCCACACAGGATTAGTATTAAACCAATATACTTAAACTATATTTAAATGAAAAAGTAAAATGCATGATTCAAAAGGGTTATCTATCTCATTTATTCCTATGTTAACAGATAATTATCTATAAAATCACTAAAGATGAAATTAATAAAACAAAACTTATAAATATTAAAGATATTCAATCCAACAGTATTGTTATAATAATTGAAGTATTTAATCTAGCAATTTCTCACTCAATAAAAATAATTAAATCATTTAAAATAAAAATTATTCTAAAAACAAACATTATTAAAGAAAATAACATTAATAAAAAAATCTAATAAAACATGATAAATAAATCACAACTTAAAATAACTAATTCATTATATCTATGATACCACAAATCATAATTTTATCATAAACTATTTAAGTAAAATTAACTTTTATTTAAAATCAAATTAAAACATAATCTCTTTTTAAAATCAATAAATTTAACGGTAATCAATGTAATATCAATAATAAATATTCACGACAATATCCTCTTACTCTTCTATAAATACCTGAATAATAAAACCCATGTTGACTATATGAATACAAATATAATGTATAAGCAGCTCTAAAAATGAAATTAATATAAGAAAAAATATAGATACTCATACCCAACCCACTATTCTATTAAATAATCCAATTTCCCCCCCCCTATGAAATGATTATATATAATGATTAAAAATGTTGAAATAAACATAAATGTGATCCTTTATTGATTTTTTTTACCAATTAATACTTTAAATTCTTCATGAAGTTTATTTAAAATTAAATTTCAGAGGCCTTTACTACGTGATGAAATCAGTCATATTGAAGAGGGAAACAATAGTAATCCGATTCAAATTCTAAGTCAATTTATTGATAAGTTTATAAAATTTGAGGAAGGATCAAAAATTGAAAATAGATTAGTTATCATTTTCAGACAAGAGTTTTTAATAAAATTTTATTTGAAGTTAATGTGTTTTTGTGAAAAAATATATAAAAATTTATTACGTTAAAAAAAATTAATTCATATAAACCAAATTTAAGTTCCCCTATTTGTTTGATCAGTAGGAATTACTGCAATTCTACTACTATTACCCTTACCTGTTCTTGCAGGAGCAATTACCATACTTTTAACTGATCGAAACTTAAATACATCCTTTTTTGATCCTGCTGGGAGAGGAGATCCTATTCTCTATCAACATCTCTGATGTTAAAAGTACAGTTGTATTAAGAAGAGGGATATGAAGAGCGTTAAAAGGTAAAATTCTTATAGGTGGTCATAAAGATCCTAATTCAATAGTGAGGGTTAAACTTCTATGGTAAAAAGTTCAAAAAAATGATACAAAAAAAATTCTGAGATAATAAATAAAATTATTCCCCATCGTAACCCTGAAATTACTTTTTTAGTGTGTAATCCTTTCTCGTACGACGTCTCGTCATCACTGGATGATAATTAAAATTAAAATTAAAGTTCCTAATAATATTAATTTTTCATTAAATTCATAAGAAAATTTGATAAAGCCTAGTATTATAATTATGATTCTTAAAGTGGCTGTAATAGGTCAAGGACTATAAGTAACTAAATAAGCAGTTAATATCCCAGCATTATAAGATTTAATATTTTGATAGTAAATTACAAGACAATAAGAAATTAAACCTAACCCATCTCAACCTAATAAAATTCTAATCAAGTTGGGGCTAATAATTAAAAACACTATTGATAATACAAACATTAAAACCAAAAAAATAAATCGATTTAATGATAAATCCCCAACTATAACAAAAATAACTAAAATTAAACCCACTAATATCATCAAAAGTATTTCACTAATTAACATTTACTATCTATAATTATTAATTATCTATTTAGATTCTAAATCTACTGCACTTCACTCTGCCAAAATAGTCATATTAATAAAATTCTTTTCTTTCACAAAAATTATTTTAAATATTTGGGCCTCTCGTACTAAAATATATTCTAATTCCCTATACTAAGTATTCCCTATACTCTCGTATAAATATTTAAAATATATTCTAATTCCCTATACTAAGTTAAATTTTCGATTTTCACTTCCTGCCTCATTAATCCACTCCTTCCCAGAGATTAAGGATCATGAGTAATTATTTATCTTAATGGTACCGAACATAATACCAAGTCTTAAGAATTACTAAATTGATTGATTTGAGATATTAGATATTTGTATTACTGACACAAATATTAGAAATACCATTTTTGGCTTCAGTCTTATATCAGAGAATTTAAAATTACAAGAATCAGTCATTTACTTTCTCCATTACATACTTTGAGTAAGTAGCGAAGTATTAATTGTATTACATCTTGAAATTTGAGATGAGATTTCACAGAAAATATGTTTTGAAGCCTCTGAACCCCAAAATAGCGTTTTTAAAAAAATCTCCGCGCGTGTCATCTGTAAACAGCATAACTCAAAAATTCGATGTGTTACACTCACATGACTTTCCCTACTCTTGTACAAACTATTTTTTACTAACTCTTATTCTCCATCTATTTCATATTAATCGAGATAAACATTTGCAAAAACGATGTTTTGACATGCAAAGAGAATTACATTTTACACATAGCTACCAGTTCTAAAAATATTTGACAATCGCTTAAGGCCTACTATGTTCCCGTTGTTTTGTATAGTAGCCTTTAAGCATAGACGTATTTCTTAATAGCTGGTTGCTAGGTGCAGCACCATCTCTTTGCCATAGATGGTGGCAAGAAAAAATTTCCATTTGAGAAAATAAGTGTTGAAAAAATTAAAAGAATAACAAGCAATATCTCGAAAATGGTTCACTCAACAAAAAAAAATGTATATGATATAAATTGTGTATTTTAACGCGATCTAGATTTTTTGTGTAGTAAAAGTTTGTCTATCTCTTATGGTTTACCAGTTATACAAAAGTCGTTCACAATGAATACTTTTGGAGACATTCCCAGAAAATTCAAGATATACATTTTATTTGTCATGAAAATATCTTAAACCTATGATATTTTAATGAAAATCGTTAGAGCCATTTTTGAGAAAATTAAAATTTTCGAAAAAGTTCCATGTAAAGGGTAACCTGGGGTGTGGGATTTTCTTGAAAACCTTCGTGTCGCATCTCTGGAAGATACTGAACCTAAATACCAAGTTTGGTGTTTATCCGACTGTTCGTTTCTGAGTTATGATGTTCACAGACACACACACACACGGACATGTTTCCAAAATGCTTTTTTTTTGGATTTAGGGGGCCTCAAAACATATATTTCCGGTAAAATCTTGGTATTGAATTTCTGGGTGGAATACAATACTTAGGCTACTTACTATACGTAGCAGAGAAAGTAAAAACGAAAAGTCGGTTAAATGCCAAACTTGGTGATTAAGTTCAGCATCTTCCAAGGATGCGACACGAAGATTTTCAAGAAAATCTTCCCACCCAAACTACCCTTTACGTGGAACATTTTTCTTATTCTTGATTTTATCAAAAATGGCTCTAACGATTGCTATTGAAATACTATATGATTAGGACTTTTAAAGGAACTGAATGTTGGAACAGCTGATTGTTGAAAGGACTTTAAAGAATGAGCAAGAAATGAACAATTGTAACGATTAACGGATATCTAAGAAAGGCTTATGCCACAAAAAGCTTATTTAAAATAAATTATGTGTTTTAAAGAGATCTACATTTTTTGTACAATACGTTTTCGTCTATCAGTTAACTTTTACCGGTTATACAAGATTATATAAAATTCCTTCCGAATGAAAAGGACTTCAAAGGCTATTTCCTCAAAATTCAAGATATACATTTTATTTGCCATTTAAATATCTTTAATATTTTAATTAGTATTTTAAACAAAATCGTTAGAGCCAATTTTTAGAAAATCAAACTTTTCGAAACGTGTTCCATGTAAAGGGTACTTGGGGTGGGGGAATTTTATTGAAAAGATTCGTGTCGCATCCTTGGAAGATTCTGAACGTAAATACCAAGTTTGGTACTTGCCCGACTTTTCGTTTTTGAGTTATGCTATTCACAGATAGGCACACAGACGTGTTTTCAAAAATGCTTTATTTGGATTCAGAGGCCGCAAAAATGTATTTTCGATGAAATCTCGGTATCGAATTTTTGGGTGGAATGCAATCCTTCCTCTACTATACGTAGTAAATAAATAAATAAAATCTGAATATACTATCCCGGCACCTTGCTTACTACACCGGGACAAACATTCAAACTTTACGTTTATTCTCACAAACACATTTACATTTTAAATTACATCAATTTTTTTCAGATACAATAACAACTACACAATGTCTACAAAATAATAATATAATAATAACAACAATAGATAAAAGAAATAGAGAAGAATAGAAATTAACTGGATTAGAGTAAAGGCGTAAAAAATACAATTCTAAATTCTATATTTATCTACACTTGCTGGAAACCAGCAAACTTAGCAACTCCTATGTAACTATATTTACTGGAAACCAGCGAAAATGTACTGATAGCCAGCACAAAACCTTCTACTAAACTACTAATCATTTTAATAAGTTTATTTATATTTTATTTAAAATTTTCCTTAATTAAAATGTTTTATAAAGTTAAAGTTATCTATTTATAATATTCCATTACTCTCATAGTAATTATTTAATTTATAATAATTCAATATCTTATTTAATTCATTTATATCTTTGTTTATACAATTGTGTTTGTTTATTTATTTACCTTATATCATTTTATTTAATCTCAATATTAATTTTTTAATACCTCCCTTTTAATTTTTTTATATCAATGTTTTAAACGTTATCATTATATATTAATCCTTTACCTCTTTTAATAACACTAAACCTTCTTTCTTCTATCACTAAATATCTACTCACTTTACCCTACAACATTTCACCTCCCTCACATCCTCCATTTTATTCTAACGCCAGCTCCACCTCCAACCTACATAAACTCAAAATTCCCCTCCTATTAATAACAATAACAAATTCACATCTGCATGCATCTAAACATCACTATAACTCCATTCACTATCCATCCCAAACCACATTAAACTGCTCCTCCAATGGTAAACTTGCACCCCAACACAATCATCATCTTCTCTCCTTTCCTCTTCTTCCTCCATCCTCGTTCTATAATCACCACATTTCTCTCCTTCTCGTCGTCTTAATTAAAATCTTCTCTCTACCCATTCCTCCTCCTCTTCATTCTCCATCAATGTCAACATTTGTAGACTGGCCATTTCTTCACTTACGCTTTTATCTTCTCCCGTATCTAAATTTTGATTTATTATTCTAATCCTCTTAGATCTTCTAATTTCTTCTCTCCCTCTCGGTAATTGTTCTCTTCCTACTTTTGGTAATATATCTTTTTCCCACGCTGTTCTACTAACATAATTTATTAATTGTCGTAGATATTTAATTAAATCAGGATGTTTTAAAATTGTACAGGGTATATCCTCCTAAATGTTTCCTTTCTTCTAGTGCATGTTGATTGTATCTATTACATTCAAAAACTGTATGTTCCTACGTATCCCTAATTCCACAACTATCGCATATGTCGTCATTTGTTCTACTAACTTGGTTCCAATATGTCTTGTATGGACCATGTCCCGTAATAAAGTGTTAATCCTTTTGTTGGTTGTATGTGTGTTAGTCGTAATCTTTCTTGAGCATTTGAAAATAGCTGAAAAACTCTTCTTCCCTCCTCTATTTTCCTCCCATTCATGTTGTCATCTTGTCTTCAGATTTTGCTAAATTATCTAGTAAAGTATTGCACTTTACTCCAATTATTACTTTCTCTACTACGTATAGTAAGTAGAGGAAGTATTGTATTCCACCCAAAAAATTCGGTAGCGAGATTTCACCGCAAATACATGTTTTGAGACCCCTGAATCCAAAAAAAGCATTTTGGGAAACATGTCAGTGTGTGTGTCTGTATGTCAACAGCATAACTAGAAACGAACAGTCGGATAAGCACCAAACTTGGTATTTAGGTTCAGTATCTTCCAGAGATGCGACACGAAGGTTTTCAAGAAAATCCCCCCATCCCAGATTACCCTTTACATGGAACATTTTTCGAAAATTTTTATTTTCCCAAAATGGCCCTAACGATTTGATTAAAATTTCATATCTTTAAGATATTTTTATGACAAATGAAATGTATATCTCGAATTTTCTGGAAATGTCTCCAAAAGTATTCTTCATTGTGAACGACTTTTGCATAACTGGTAAACCATACGAGATAGACAAAATTTTACTACACAAAAAATGTAGATCGCGTTAAAATACACAATTTATATCATATACATTTTTTTGTCGAGTGAACCATTTTCGAGATATTGCTTGTTATTCCCTTAAATTTTCCAATACTTTTTTTCAAATGGGAATTCGTTATTCATTTTTTTATGTCCTGGACATGCAAAGAGAATGGAATACTCCACATAGCAACCAGCTCTTAAAACATTTGACTATCGCTTAAATACTACCATATTCCTCTTGCACGTACAAGAAAATTAGCAATAAGATTAACATCTCGATTAACATGAAGCATATGGAGAATAAGCGTTTGTAAAAATAGTTTGTACAAGAGTAGAGAAAGTCATGAGAGTGTAACACATCAGATTTTTTTCTACCATTTGAAAATCTTTTCTTTTAATCCAAAATCTAGTTCCTTTCAAACGTATCAAATAATCAATTGGCCATTTGCCGCTTTTATTAATAAAGCCATTGTTGGTGTGGTATTTAGAGCACCGGTAAAACAATAATATTTTTCTTTGCGTCCTTCTCAATAATTTTCTAATAACTACATCATCCATTCTAGTTGCCCAGGTTCCCGCCGCATGTGTTATAATTGACGAAAATATTACATTGTGGTAGGTTGTTATTGTTTTTAACGATAATTTAACATTTTTCTGCGTAATTCTACCAAGTTGCATCATTAATTTTTCTGATTTTTGACAAATATATTCTGTATGTTTTTTAAAATTTAATTTTTCATCCAGCATAATGCCCAAATATATACTACTATACGTAGTAGAGAAATGTGTGAATGTAACATAACAGGCTTTTATTTGTAAGCAGCAATTTATGAGTTTGTGTTTGGGTAAAAGACAGACTAGCCAATGCTAGTAATTTAACCTTTTAATCATTAATTATGGATCTAAAAATTAATTACAATATTAGACAAAAAATCTAATGTGTTACACTCACATGACTTTCTCTACTCTTGTGCAAACTATTTTTACAAACGCTTATTCTCCATGTGCTTCATGTTAATCGAGATGTTAATCTTATTGCTGATTTTCTTGTAGGTGCAAGGGGAATATGGTAGTATTTAAGCGATAGTCAGTTGCTATGTGGCGCATTCCATTCTCTTTGTATGTCCAGGACATAAAAAAAATCTGATGTGTTACACTCACATGACTTTCTCTACTCTTGTACGAACTATTTTTACAAACTCTATTTCTCCATCCATTTCATATTAATCGAGATAAACATTCGCAGAAACGAACTTTTGACATGCAAAGAGAATTACATTTTACACATAGCGACCAGTTCTAAAAATATTTGACTATCGCTTAAGGCGTAATATGTTCCCCTTGTTTTGTATTTGCAAGGGCAATATAGAAATACATTAGCCTTTAAGCATAGACATATGTCTTAATAGCTGGTTGCTATGTGCAGCACCATTCTCTTTGCCACGGATTAATACTTTTTGCATATCCAAGACAAAAAAAATGAATAACGAATTCCTATATGAGAAAATACGTATTGACAAATTTAAGGAAATAACAAACAATATCTCGAAAATGGTTCACTCAACAAAAAAATGTGTATGACATAAATTGTGTATTTTAACGCGATCTAGGTTTTTTGTGTAGTAAAAGTTTGTCTATCTCTTATGGTTTACCAGTTTTTCAAAAGTCGTTCACAATGAAGAATACTTTTGGAGACATTCCCAGGAAATTCAAGATATACATTTTATTTGTCATGAAAAGATCTTAAACATATGATATTTTAATCAAAATCATTATAGCCATTTTGGGAAAATTAAAATTTTCGAAAAATGTTCCATGTAAAGGGTAATCTGGAGTGGGGAATTTTCTTGAAAACCTTCGTGTCGCATCTCTGGAAGATACTGAACCTAAATACCAAGTTTGGTGTTTAACCGACTGTTCGTTTCTGAGTTATGCTGTTCACAGACACGCACACACGGACATGTTTCAAAAATGCTTTTTTTGGATTCAGGGGGTCTCAAAACATACGTAGTAGAGAAAGTAAAAAGAGTTTATTTTATCTCTTAATCACCTTCACTGTAACGAGCGCTCCTAAAGCTATTGAAGTCTGAAGCAACCATGCATAGAGCGTTTGTGTTGAGTTGCATGCTTTCTTTCTGAAGTTAAATTCAGATCACATCAGTCAAAGCACAGCACAGGAAGGCCCTTTTATCCTCCAATAGCGATTGCAAGGTGCACAGACCCTGTGTTTATCTGGCCACATGGCTACAGGCCCAGAATTTGGCTAGCGACCGCAGTGCTCGGGGTAATCGATACTGGATTTCCTTGTAAGAGTTGGCACACATAGCACGAGAAAACTGGATGCAATGTAGCAACATTTTTGTGCAGGGAGAATCCCGTCATATGCAACACCTCAAACTAGCACAGCTAGTGCAGTGGTGCGGTATCTACAGTATTGTGAAGCCCCCAATCTCTCATCTCTTTCAATGGAGGCGAGCATTGGAATAGAAAGAATATACCATGCTTCGAATGTGTACAGAATGTTCACTTATCTTACCAGAGTTTGTTTTATTTCGCAAGGCAGCGAACTATATCAAGAAAGAAACCTTGTAGTGTCGAGGTTGTTTTTGCAACTTTGTTGTTGAACGTATGCCTCTAGCATTTTAAAGCTTCATTTATGCAGAATACTGTAAAACCGAGATGTGAAGTAATTTATAAAATGTACGTACCTATAGTTGTAAAATAAATTTGGTTCATTCTATCTGCAACGTATAGTAAGTAGGGGAAGTATTGTATTCCACCCAAAAATTCGATACCAAGATTTCACCGGAAATATGTGTTTTGAGGCCCCCTGAATCCGAAAAAAGCATTTTTGAAAACATGTCTCTGTGAACAGCATAACTCAGAAACGAACAGTCGAATAAACACCAAACTTGGTATTTAGGTTCACTATCTTTCAGAGATGTGATACGAAGGTTTTCAAGAAAATTCCCCCACCCCAGACTACCCTTTACATGGAAATTTTTCGAAAATTTTAATTTTCTCAAAAATGGCTCTAACGATTTTGATTAAAATATCATATGTTTAAGATATTTTTATGACAAATCAAATGTATATCTCGAATTTTCTGGGAATGTCTCCAAAAGTATTCTTCATTATGACCGACTTTTGCATAACTGGTAAACCATAAGAGATAGACAAAATTTTACTACGCAAAAAATGTAGATCGCGTTAAAATACACAATTTATGTCATACATATTTTTTGTTGAGTGAACCATTTTCGAGATATGGCTTGCTATTTCCTTAAATTTTCCAATACTTATACGTTTTCTCAAATTCATTATTCATTTTTTTGTCCTGGTAATGCAAAGAGAATGGAATACTCCACATAACAACCAGCTCTTAAAATATTTGACTATCGCTTAAAGCCTGCCAATTCCCCTTGCATCTACAAGAAAATTAGCAATAAGATTAACATCTCAATATCTCAATTAACATGAAGCGTTTGTAAAAAATAGTTTGTACAAGAGTAGAGAAAGTCAAGTGAGTGTAACACATCAGATTTTTACTTTCTCTACTACGTATAGTAAGTAGGGGAAGTATTGCATTCCACCCAAAAATTCGATACCGAGATTTCACCGGAAATACATGTTTTGAGACCTCCTGAATCCAAAAAAAGCATTTTTGGAAACATGTCCGTGTGTGTGTCTCTCTCTCTCTCTCTCTCTGTGTGTGTGTGTCTGTGTGTGTGTGTGTGTGTCTGTATGTGTGTCTGTGAACAGCATAACTCAAAAACTAACAGTCGGATAAACACCAAACTTGGTATTTAGTTCAGTATCTTCCAGAGATGCGACACGAAGATTCTCAAGAAAATCCCCCCACCCCAGACTACCCTTTACATGGAACATTTTTCGAAAATTTTAATTTTCTCAAAAATGGCTCAAACGATTTTGATGAAAATATCATATATTTAAGATAATGTCATGAGAAATGAAATGTATATCTCGAAATTTCTGGGAATGTCTCCAAAAGTATTCTTCTTCATTATGAACGACTTTTGCATAACTGGTAAACCATAAGAGATAGACAAAATTTTACTACACAAAAAATGTAGATCGCGTTAAAATACACAACTTATATCATAAACATTTTTTTTGTTGAGTGAACCGTTTTCGAGATATTGCTTGTTATTTCCTTAAATTTTCCAATACTTATACTTTTTCTCAAATTCGTTATTCATTTTTACTTTCTCTACTACGTATAGTAAGTAGGGGAAGTATTGTATTCCACCCAAAAATTCGATACCGAGATTTCACTGGAAATACATGTTTTGAGACTCACTGAATCAAAAAAAGCATTTTTGGAAACATGTCCTTGTGTGTGTCTGTCTGTGTGTCTGTGAACAGCATAACTCAAAAACAAAGAGTCGGATAAACGCCAAACTTGGTATTTAGGTTCAGTATCTTTCAGAGATGCGACACGAAGCTTTTCAAGAAAATCCCCCCATCCCAGACTACCCTTTACATGGAACATTTTTCGAAAATTTTAATTTTCTCAAAAACGGCTCTAACGATTTTGATTAAATTATCGTATGTTTAAGATATTGTCATGGCAAATAAAATGTATATCTCGAATTTTCTGGGAATGTCTCCAAAAGTATTCTTCATTATGAACGACTTTTTCATAACTGGTAAACCATAAGAGATAGACAAAATTTTACTACACGAAAAATGTAGATCGCGTTAAAATACATAATTTATGTCATATACATTTCTTTTGTTGAGTGAAGCGTTTGCGAGATATTGCTTGTTATTCTCTTAAATTTTCCAATACTTATACTTTTTCTCAACCTCGTTATTCATTTTTTTGTTCTGGACATGCAAAGAGAATGGAATGCGCCACATAGCAACCAGCGTTAAAATATTTGACTATCGCTTAAAACCTACCATATTCCCCTTGCATCTACAAGAAAATTATCAATAAGATTGACATCTCGATATCTCCATTAACATGAAGCATATGGAGAATAAGCGTTTGTAGAAATAGTTTGTGCAAGAGTAGAGAAAGTCATGTGAGTGTAACACATCAGATTTTTACTTTCTCTACTACGTATAGTAAGTAGGGGAAGTATTGCATTCCACCCAAAAATTCGATACTGAGATTTCACCGGAAATACATGTTTTGAGACTCCCTGAATCCAAAAAAGCATTTTTGGAAACATGTCCGTGTGTGTATGTCTGTCTGTTTGTCTGTGTGTCTGTCTGTGTGTCTGTGAACAGCATAACTCAAAAACGAAGAGTCGGATAAACGCCAAACGTGGTATTTAGGTTCAGTATCTTTCAGAGATGCGACACGAAGGTTTTCAAGAAAATCCCCCTACCCCAGACTACCCTTTACATGGAACATTTTTCGAAAATTTTAATTTTCTCAAAAACGGCTCTAACGATTTTGCTTAAAATATCATATGTTTAAGATATTGTCATGACAAATAAAATGTATATCTCGAATTTTCTGGGAATGTCTCCAAAAGTATTCTTCATTGTGAACGACTTTTGCATAACTGGTAAACCATAAGAGATAGACAAAATTTTACTACACGAAAAATGTAGATCGCGTTAAAATACACAATTTATGTCATATACATTTCTTTTGTTGAGTGAACCGTTCGCGAGATATTGCTTGTTATTCCCTTAAATTTTCCAATACGTATACTTTTTCTCAAATTCGTTATTCATTTTTACTTTCTCTACTACGTATAGTAAGTAGGGGAAGTATTGCATTCCACCCAAAAATTCGATACCGAGATTTCACCGGAAATACATGTTTTGAGACCTCCGGAATCCAAAAAAAGCATTTTTGGAAACATGTCCGTGTGTGTGTCTGTTTTTGTGTGTGTGTGTGTGTGTCTGTGTGTGTGTGTCTGTGAACGGCATAACTCAAAAACGAACAGTCGGATAAACACCAAACTTGGTATTTAGGTTCAGTATCTTCCAGAGATGCGACACGAAGGTTTTCAAGCAAATCCCCCCACCCCAGACTTCCCTTTACATGGAACATTTTTCGAAAATTTTAATTTTCTCAAAAATGGCTCTAACGATTTTGATTAAAATATCATATGTTTAAGATAATGTCATGAGAAATGAAATGTATATCTCGAATTTTCTGGGAATGTCTCCAAAAGTATTCTTCATTGTGAACGAGTTTTGCATAACTGGTAAACCATAAGAGATAGACAAAATTTTACTACACAAAAAATGTAGATCTCGTTAAAATACACAACTTATGTCATATACATTTCTCTTGTTGAGTGAACCGTTTTCGAGATATTGCTTGTTATTCCCTTAAATTTTCGAATACGTATACTTTTTCTCAAATTCGTTATTCATTTTTTTATGTCCTGGACTTGCAAAGAGAATGGAATGCGCCGCATAGCAACCAGCGTTAAAATATTTGACCATCGCTTAAAAGCTACCATATTCCCCTTGCATCTACAAGAAAATTAGCAATAAGATTGACATCTCGATATCTCGATTAACATAAAGCATATGGAGAATAGGCGTTTGTAAAAATAGTTTGTACAAGAGTAGAGAAAGTCTTGTGAGTGTAACACATCAGATTTTTTTATGTCCTGGACATGCAAAGAGAATGGAATGCGCCACATAGCAACCAGCGATAAAATATTTGACTATCGCTTAAAAGCTACCATATTCCCCTTGCATCTACAAGAAAATTACAAATAAGATTGACATCTCGATATCTCGATTAATATGAAGCATACGGAGAATAGGCGTTTGTAAAAATAGATTGTACAAGAGTAGAGAAAGTCATGTGAGTGTAACACATCAGATTTTTTACATTAAATTGAACTTTTACGTTCAGTTATTTTCCGTAATCCAGCAGTAATTATAACTTTTGGCCCTGCAATGAGCATATGAAAAATGTAACTGCGTACATGTTCAGTGTAATATACATAGTGATCCAAGAGACTACGAACCGCCTGCGCGATGCTTTTCCTGTCCGCGTCCTCGGTGCTCGTTGCCGTCTATCACTATCATAGAAAGGCGCGGATGAAACCATACAATTTTTAAAACTACTTTTAAAGGCTTTACTTATCAACTTTATTAAAGCAGATGCTGAAACTGGTTACCGTTGTTGTCCATACATTTTTGGCACCTCTTTAGGAAACTATCCATCATTCGCTGTAGTTCACGTTGGAAAATTTCCTGGCGGATATTTTGTTTTAATTCTTCCAGGGTGAGTGGGTTTGACTTGTACACTTTGTTTTAATTTACCCCGGAGGGGTATTTTATGAACAATATTACCGGCTGCGCGGTGTTTTTCCATTGGGCGTGTGGAAATGATTAAAACATGATAACGCGCTGCTGCTATAAACAAAGTCACGCTGTTGTGGTTTTGCTGTGCAGTATTGAGTTGACGGTGGTGTGATGTAGTTCAGTTATTACGAGTTATTTATTATTTTGTCCTGTACTTAGTCACAAAGTATATTATGGCTCAGTATATGTTTTCTACTGCACAGCGTGTATTTATTTATGATTCGTATGTGTTAACTCGGTCAGCTCGCCAAGTGAAAGTACGATTTGCAGAAAGATTTCCAAGTGTAAAAGTTCCAGGCCATACAACAATTCATGAACTTTACAGTAAATTTCAGGCCACAGGAGGTGTTTAGGCTAAGAAATCTAAAAGACGGCGTTCGGTTCTTACCGAAGAAACATTAGACGACATCGGTCATGGTGGATAGTTTCCTAAAGAGGTGCCAAAAACATATGGACAACGACGGTGGCCAGTTGCAGTATCTGCTTTCATAAAGTTGGTAAGTAAAGCCTTTAAAAGTGGTTTTAAAAATGTTGTATGTTTTCATCCGCGCCTTTCTAAGATAGCGGTAGACGGCAACGAATGCCGAGGACGCGGACAGGAAAAACATCGCGCAGTCGGTTCGTAGCCCTTTGGCTGACTCTGTATAAAGTATTTCGACTTAGTATGAAAAAAATATTGTACGTAACTGCAAAAAAGTATTGCATTCCACCCAAAAATTGGATACTGATATTTCAGCGGAAATACATGCTTTGATCCCCCTGAATCCAGAAGCGCATTTTTAGAAAAGATCCGAAGGGATGAGGTAAGAGGAGACAAGACCAGGAGGCACGACAGGGTCCCTACATTTTACAGATTGAAAGTATCCGTATGGCTGCTGGTGCAACCGGGTCCCCCTCCCCATACAGGCTTGCACATCCCTCAGGGGGGGGCTGGGACTGCGAGACCGCCCCCATTCCAGGGACGAAGTGTTACATAGAGCATCCTTTTCCCCTGCTGAGACTCCCGCCGACACTTTCAACCTTGAAACAGACTAAGCAGGTGAAATGGAGGGACAGGAAATTCGAGGGATGTAATGAACCTTCCCAGCATTCGCCTAGCGACCCGGGAAACCCCCGAAAAAACCCATGGGTCAGAAAGGTCTGCCGCGGGAATCGAACTCGCAACCTCCCAAATGCGGGCCGCAGACGTTACCGCCTGAGCCATTCCGCTCGGTAAGACACGAAGGGAGTGAAGTGAACGGAGAATCGAACTAGTTCATCTTAGTGAAGTGAACTTCCACTGAAGCTGAACTAGATAAAAACAAAACATGAAAAATTGGACAGTAACAACACAAGACAACCAGACTTTATAAGGACCAATGAATTCACTGCACTGTGAGCATCTACTAGAACGTCTTCAAGAATAGATATTTCTTTCCTTTCCATACACATTTCAATTTACACGTATACTATTTGACATCAGTTTTAGTTTATAAGTCAACCAGCATTGGTATCTACCACCATGCTCCCATCCAGCAGCAATAAATCTATATATTTAATTAAAATAATTACTCAGAATTGAATTTTAAGTAGCATAAAATATTGTTTGTCACAGAGATTAAAATAAATTTAAAATTTATGAAAATTATCACCTTCAGCAAGCCTCGGGCGTTACATTGTTCACGCGGTATTAAAATATTGTTTTAATTTCTTATATCATAAATTAATATTTACTGTAACAATTAATAAGGTCCACTACAAACTCAGCTTGGTTTCTGTGCCTCCGCCTATGAACCACCAGTCACTTAGTGCGATAATCTTCATTATGACCACTTTTATTTTCAAGTCCAATCACTTAGCAATTACCATTTGTATTCGCACATGTTTAATAACTCGACTTGGTTTATCAAAGTTGAAATAGGACAATATTAACAGTGAAGAGTCAATTGATAAAATAAATGAGTCGAATGATATTAAAAAGCTTCACTTATATCATGGTCATAAAATATGGACGATCGTTTCGAGACTTCAAGGTCTCATCATCGGCACAGAAGACGACTGAATATTGCTTCATGTGACAGATTCATTTTGTGTTGTGAAGCAAGTTTCAGTCGTCCTCTGTGCCGATGATGAGACCTTGAAGTCTCGAAACGATCGTCCATCTTTTACGACCATGATGTAAGTGAAGGCTTTTAATATCATTCGACTTGATTTGATTAGGTTTTACTTTACACCGTGTCTTTTTACATGATTAATTTCTCGTGGCGCTCTCATATCTGTTCACAATACAAATCGTCATTCTTCAATTTATCGCAATTCGCTGTAGAGTTAACCTTGTAGCGTTTTTCTCTTCGTCGATGGTGAAGTGGGTTTATTACCTGTGATAGTATCGTTGTTGTGCCCGGTCCAGTAGAGTCGTCACAGTTGTAGGCTCCAGGTTCAATCTCAGGGTCGACCCTTCTCTTCTCGGCTATGAAAAGTAATTGTGGCTAATGTCCAAGGATGCGGGATGCAGGTATATGGTGCACTTAAGGAAAACACGATAATTCACTTTCAATGATGCTGTCAGAATCGCTATGCCACTTGCAAGTTTATTATGCCGCACTAATAAACATTCCCTTTGCTAATCTGCCATTCTTTTGTTTTTTTACTTCCCCGACATACTCGTGTTCTTAACTAGGTTCTCGCGCGCCGATTTTTGATCTATCGCTTGACTTCTTTTCAACGCCAGAAATAATCATATACTTAGTACTTCACTTGTTTAACTGCTTATAGATTACAATACTTTCCTATGTCTTATTGTTTTCTACCATTGATATAGACTGCGAGGAATTAAAATCTCGACTCGCGAAACGTAACTGTTACATGATTTCTGAGCGCCACGGGACTCGACTTGTTACGCACAGATTTAGACGTCGAACTCAAACTGACAAACCTGGAATGACTGACTTGTTCATTCCCCCACTAATCTTTATATTGTTAGCAGCAAACCTTTGTGATATCTCACGTCGCCAATCTTTATCATCTTCTCATTGGTTATTTTCCTTTCTGCTATTTTATTGTGATTTCTCATTGGTTACTTCAAACATTTTGTATTTTTAACTGCCTTTTAAAAGACGTTATGTATCCCCAAAGGCGGCGAGCTGTAACTCCTAACTGTAGACAACGACAATGCGTTAACCACGCCACCGCGTTTGAAATATAACAATGACAGGAACGGTCTCTATACTTTATTTTCTGCGGAAAATCTTGCAAGTAACACTGCATGATTACGGGCTCATTTATTAATCAATATATACAAGGTTTATAACATAGTGGTAGTTTTCTACGGGCTTTCTAATGGTGCTAATTTCAATTCTATAATGCCAAAACTGTGGAATTTGGTCAATTTTGATTTCAGTTAATGTTTGATAATATATTAATGAGTGATATTTAACTATTTTCTGACCATCAGAATTATCGCCTCAACCTATATATTATATTGGCATCCTTCTGCTTTCTTTGATCTAAAACGTCATTCTTTTATTTAGTATAATCTACATAAAGATTAAAATAACGGAAATTATGAATTCAAAAGAAACAAATAGAAGAGCCAGGTGACATTACAAAAGCAGCAGAAAGAATAACACTAGAAGTATTTACCCTAAAAATCCAGAAAGCAATATGATATATCATTTAATTGCTTCATTAACTGGTGTAAGGCAAAACTTGAAAATAATTTCACTGAAAATGACTGCTAACAAACCAATAAAATATCTGACATATCACTTATTTAACGTTATTTCTCTGTTAGTTTCAGGAATCAATATAATATTATTGATATTTTACAAATTCAAGTGCTGTCTAAAAATAGTATATGCCACACGTGCTAAAAGTGGTTTAACGCCTTATATAATAATCTACTATTATCATTATTCATTAGCATTCTCTTGTGCCTCGGGCCGGCCTTTTCTGTTTCAGAATTCCTTCCAGACATGTGTTAGCACTTCTCACCCAATGTTCCATTCAATTTTATTTCCTGTTCCTGATCGTCTCAGCACAATGCCATTCTTTCTTAACAGCATTATTACTTCTGTCTGCTTCCATATTCCAATGTTCCATATACCTTCATTTCAATTGTTTCTAGTCTTTTTACTTTTTCTACTACGTATAGTAAGTACGGGAAGTATTGTATTCCACCCAAAAACTCGATACCGAGATTTCACCGGAAATACATTTTTGAGACTCCCTGAATCCAAAAAAAGCATTTTTGGAAACGTCCCTGTGTGTGTCTGTGAACAGCATAACTCAGAAACGAACAGTCGGATAAGCACCAAACTTGGTATTTAGGTTCAGTATCTTCCAGAGATGCGACACGAAGGTTTTCAAGAAAATCCCCCCACCCCAGAGTACCCTTTACATGGAAGATTTTTCGAAAATTTTAATTTTCTCAAAAATGGCTCTAACGATTTTGATGAAAATATCATATGTTTAAGATAATGTCATTAGAAATTAAATGTATATCTGGAATTTTCTGGGAATGTCTCCAAAAGTATTCTTCATTGTGAATGACTTTTGCATAACTGGTAAACCATAAGAGATAGACAAACTTTTACTACACAAAAAATGTAGATCGCGTTAAAATACACAATTTATGTCATATACATTTTTTTTGTTGAGTGAACCATTTTCGAGATATTGCTTGTTATTTCCTTAAATTTTCCAATACTTATACTTTTTCTCAAATTCGTTATTCATTTTTTTTATGTCCTGGACATGCAAAGAGAATGGAATGCGCCACATAGCAACCAGCGTTAAAATATTTGACTATCGCTTAAAAGCTACCATATTTCCCTTGCATCTACAAGAAAATTACCAATAAGATTGACATCTCGATATCTCGATTAACATGAAGCATATGGAGAATAAGCGTTTGTAAAAATAGTTTGTACAAGAGTAGGGAAAGTCATATGAGTGTAACACATTAGATTTTTTTCTCACTTCGTCATAATATCCAGTCGATATTCAAAGTTACACTCTGCTCAAAGCATTGCATTAATCCCTTGCTTAGCTTTCTTCAAGGATCCTGAAGGGTTTTGTTAAAAAATATCTTTGTCTATAGGTATTTTCTGTTCGACTTCTTGAAAACAGCCCATATTGCTGGTTGTGATTAGACATCGGATTTGTACGCAAATGCATATTTAGTTTGTTTTTACTTATGATATGGAATTAAGTTTTGCAATACGCTTCATGGTCTTCTGTGCATCTTGGTAAAGTTTTATAGTGCATATAATTGCATACTTCCGACGCTGCTGCATATTTCATCATTTTTCCATGCATCGCTCATATAATACATTTATTTTTAAATATTTACTTTTAACAATAACACTTAAACACATTAGTAAAAACTATGATGTGTTACACTCACATGACTTTCTCTACTCTTGTACAAACTATTTTTACAAACGCTTATTCTCCACTTCATATTAATCTTACTACTAATTTTCTTATATGTCCATTCTATTTGTATGTCCAGGACATAAGAAAACGAATAAGGAATTCCCATATGAGAAGAAGTATAAGTGTTGGAAAATTCAAACAAATAACAAGGAACATCTCGGAGATGGAGTCACTCGACAAACAAATGTATGACATAAATTGTGTGTTTTAACGAGATTACATTTTTTGTGTAGTAAAATTCTGTCTATCTCTTACGGTTTATCAGTTATGCGAAAGTCATTCAGAGTGAAGAGGACTTTTGGGGACATTTCCAAAAAAAATTAAGATATACATTTCATTTGTTATAAAAGTATCTTAAACACATGATATTTTAATCAAAATCGTTGGAGCCATTTTTGAGAAAGTAAAGATTTTCGAAACATTTTCCAAGTAAAGGTTAGTATCGGGGGATTTTCTTGAAAATCTTCGTGTCTCATCCTTGGAAGATACTAAACTGAAGTACCAAGTTTGGTATTTATCCGACTTATCGTTTTTGAGTTATGCTGTTCACAGACAGACCCACAAATGGACGTGTTTCCAAAAGTGCTTTATTTGGATTCAGTGCGCCTCAAAACATCTATTTCTGGTATTGAATTTTTGGGTGGAATGTGCAATACTTTTCCTAATTACTATACTTAGTAGATAAAGTAAAAAAAAATCTGATGTGTTACACTCACATGACTTTCTCTACTCTTGTACAAACTATTTTTACAAACGCTTACTCTCCATATGCTTCATGGAGATATCGAGATGTCAATCTTATTGGTAATTTTCTTGTAGATGCAAGGGGAATATGGTAGGTTTTAAGCGATAGTCAAATATTTTAAGAGCTGGTTGCTATGTGGCGCATTTCATTCTCTTTGCATGTCCAGGACATAAAAAAATGAAAAATCTGATGTGTTACACTCACATGACTTTCTCTACTCTTGTACAATCTAATTTTACAAACGCTTATTCTCCATATGGTTCATGGTAATCGAGATATCGAGATGTCAATCTTATTGGTAATTTTCTTGTAGATGCAAGGGAAATATGGTAGCTTTTAAGCGATAGTCAAATATTTTAACGCTGGTTGCTATGTGGCGCATTCCATTCTCTTTGCATGTCCAGGACATAAAAAAAATGAATAACGAATGTGAGAAAAAGTATAAGTATTGTAAAATTTAAGGAAATAACAAGCAATATCTCGAAAACGGTTCACTCAACAAAAGAAATGTATATGACATAAGTTGTGTATTTTAACGCGATCTACATTTTTTGTGTAGTAAAATTTTGTCTATCTCTTATGGTTTACCAGTTATGCAAAAGTCGTTCACAATGAAGAATACTTTTGGAGACATTCCCAGAAAATTCGAGATATACATTTCATTTCTCATGACATTATCTTAAACATATGATATTTTCATCAAAATCGTTAGAGCCATTTTTGAGAAAATTAAAATTTTCGAAAAATTTTCCATGTAAAGGGTAGAATGGGGTGGGGGGATTTTCTTGAAAACCTTCGTGTCGCATCTCTGGAAGATACTGAACCTAAATACCAAGTTTGGTGCTTATCCGACTGTTCGTTTTTGAGTTATGCTGTTCACAGACACACACACACACAGACACACACACAGACACACAGACACACACACAGACACACACACGGACATGTTTCCAAAAATGCTTTTTTTGGATTCAGGAGGTCTCAAAACATGTATTTCCGGTGAAATCTCGGTATCGAATTTTTGGGTGGAATGCAATACTTCCCCTACTTACTATACGTAGTAGAGAAAGTAATAACGAATTTGAGAAAATGTATTGGAAAATTTAAGGAAATAACAAGCAATATCTCGAAAACGGTTCACTCAACAAAAGAAATGTATATGACATAAGTTGTGTATTTTGACGCGATCTACATTTTTTGTGTATTAAAATTCTATCTATCTCTTACGGTTTACCAGTTATACAAAAGTCGTTCACAATGAAGAATACTTTTGGAGACATTCCCAGAAAATTCGAGATATACATTTCATTTGTCATGACATTACCTTAAACATATGATATTTTCATCAAAATCGTTAGAGCCATTTTTGAGAAAATTAAAATTTTCGAAAAATCTTCCATGTAAAGGGTAGTCTGGGGTGGGAGGATTTTCTTGAAAACCTTCGTGTCGCATCTCTGGAAGATACTGAACCTAAATACCAAGTTTGGTGTTTATCCGACTGTTCGTTTTTGAGTTATGCTGTTCACAGACACACACACACACACACACACACACACACACACACAGACAGACACACACACGGACATGTTTCCAAAAATGCTTTTTTTGGATTCAGGAGGTCTCAAAACATGTATTTCCGGTGAAATCTCGGTATCGAATTTTTGGGTGGAATGCAATACTTCCCCTACTTACTATACGTAGTAGAGAAAGTAATAAAGTCCTTGCTGTGGAGACACCCACACGGAGGTTCAGAGCAAATTTGATAGTACTCGTTTAAAGTATGCAGGGAAACTAAGCGGTAAATTGTGCATTGTTTAAGAGAGAAATCCTGACGTTAAAGTTTAGTGTCCTATGGATAAATATCTTCAAGGTGAAAACATAGTGCTTCCTAAAGAAATGTCTCGGAGTTAGGAAGCCCTTTCAAATTATGCTAACATCTAAGGTCATATCGACGGCTTTACCTTTGGAGCGATTACTCATCGGCAATAATGTTCACTTGTTTTACTATCGTGTTACTCTTTGGATTTGCTTAACTTGGTTTTTCTTTATAAGCATTAAATTCTGAATTTGATATTGTCTTTAAGTTGTTAGCACCACGCCTTGTGCGTCAATTTGTAGTAGTTTGTATTGAAGGAGTTGTATTATATTTCAACTGTTGGGGAGCTGAACTTGTAGTAGTTGCAACCGCACGTATAGTAAACAGTTTCCGGTAGCCTTCGCCCCAATTATATTTTCAGGTGGCCTTTGCCCCAAGTTAAAAAAAATATTAGTAGGATATATAGGAGAGATCGAGCGCAGTTTTTTGCGTTTATATGGGAAAGGATAGGGAAAACGAGGCTAGATGCGACGGTTCAAGGAGGAAAATGCGTTTATATGGGCGAGATAGGGAATACGAGGACTGACGCTAGGCTAGACAGTGGTAGGAGGGGAGTGCGCTTTATATGAGAAAGATAGGGAATACGAGGGGAGGTGCTAGGCTAGACAGAGGCTGAGTAGAGTATAGTTTATATGAGAGGTATAGGAAAACGAGGGGAGGTGTTAGACTAGACAGAGACTTGAAACGTAGTGCATGGTTTATATGAGTGGTATAGGAAAACGAGGAGAGGAGTTAAACTAGACAGAGGTCGAGGAGCAGAGTATGGTTTATGTGTGAGGTATAGGAAAACGAGGAAAGGTGTTAGGCTAGACAGAAGTCGAGGAGTAGAGTATGGTTTATATGAGAGGTATAGGAACAGGAGAAGAGGTGTTAGGCTAGACAGGTAGTGTAGCAGTAGGAATATGGACTTATATACAGGAGAGATAGGGAATACCAGGGCTGATGCTAGGCTAGTCAGATGCTAAAGGAGGGAGGGATATGCTTTATACGAGAGAGATAGGGAATACAAGGAAAGATGCTATACTAAACAGGACTTGAAGGGTAGAATATGAGCGATTAGCGAACCGAGGAGAGGTGCTAGTATAGGAGTTTTTAATGATGGAGTAGGCGTTTATATGCGAGAGATAGGGAATACGAGGGTCGATGCTAGGCTAGACAGTGGTAGGAGGGGGAGTGCGCTTTATATGAGAAAGATAGGGAATACGAGGGGAGGTGCTAGTCTAGACATTGTTTGAGGATTAGAGTATACGTTTATATGGGAGGTATAGGAAAACGAGGGGAGGTGTTAGGCTAGACAGATGCTGAGTAATGTATGGTTTATATGAGTGGTATAGGAAAACGAGGAGAGGAGTTAGACTAGACAGAGGTCGAGGAGCAGAGTATGGTTTATGTGAGAGTCATGGGTAAACGAGAGAGGCGTTAGGCTAGACAGAGCTAGAGGAATAGAGTATGGTTTATATGAGAGGTATAGGAACAGGAGAAGAGGTGTTAGGCTAGACAGGTAGTGTAGCAGTAGGAATATGGACTTATATACAGGAGAGATAGGGAATAGGAGGGCTAGACTTGAAAGCGACTTTAGACGTGAACTTAGTGGAAAACTGTTTCATGTCAATGTTAGAACGCTAATTCTAGACATGCCCATCACGTAACCTATTCAGGGAAAAGGTGACTCGTTCAGGGGAAAAAGGTGACTGCTCAGGGAAAAAGGAGGCCCACAAAGGGAAAACGTTGACTAGCAAAGGGAAAAACGTGACCAGCAAAGGGAAAAATGTCGCCAGCAAAGGGAAAAAAAGGCGACCACCAAAGGGAAAAAGGTGACCTGCAACGGGAAAAGCTAACCCACTAACACTAACAGGTAAGTAATTCAGGTAGTATCACAGGAGGCTAGATTCCAGGGTTGAGTATAGCATAGTTTCATATTTCAAGGTAATTCAGAGGGTATCGTAGGTATTTAGGATAATTCAAGTAACATAGGTGTTTAGAGTAATTAAGCAAGCATTACAGGAGGGTAGGTTCCAGGGGTTGGTTATAACCTAGCTTCGTATTTCACAGATAGTTCAGGTAATATCGTAAGTATTTGAGGTAATCGACAGAGCTTCACAGATATTATTGATAATTTCGATCAGAGATTTGTATCACAGCTATTTAAGGTAAATGCAGATGATTCAGGTTGTATCAATGGTATTTGAGTCATTTTAACAGGTAATTCAGATAGCATCACAGGTGCTCGTGCTAATTTAGAGCAGGAATTCGTATCAGAGCTAGTTAAGGTAATTTCACATGATTCGGGTAGTATCACAGGTATTTAAATCATTTTCATAGCCAATTCAGCTAGTATCGTGAGCATTTAAGCTAATTCAGCTAGTATCACAGGAGGCTAGATTCCAGAGGCTAACTGCATCATAGCTATGCATGATTTCACAGCTAATTCAGCTAGTATCGTAGGTATTTAGGCTAATTCAGGTAGTATCACAGGAGGCTAGATTCCAGGGTTGGGTATAGCATAGTTTCATATTTCAAGGTAATTCAGAGGGTATCGTAGGTATTTAGGATAATTCAAGTAACATAGATGCTTAGAGTAATTAAGCAAGCATTACAGGAGGGTAGGTTCCAGGGGTTGGTTATAGCCTAGTTTCGTATTTTACAGATAGTTCAGGTAATATCATAAGTATTTGGATAATCAGCATAGTTTCACAGACGCTCGTAATAATTTCGATCAGAGATTTTGTATCACGGCTATTTAAGGTAAATGCAGCTGATTCAGGTTGTATCAATGGTATTTGAGTCATTTTAATAGGCAATTCTGATAGTATCACAGGTGCTCGTACTAATTTAGAGCAGGAATTCGTATCTGAGCTATTTAATGTAATTTCACACGATTCGGGTAGTATCACAGGTATTTAAGTCATTTTAACAGGCAATTCAACTAGTATCACAGGTACTCATGGTAATATAGAGAGTAATTCGATTATAAAACTTTTCTCATCCAACGTTACAACAATTTATATACTTTTTTCTAAATCTTACAAACTTATTATATGTTAAACACTTATTGTACGATGCGGAGAGGGATAAACTGCATATTGGTTCACAAACTGAAAAGCTTTACGTCAACATACCTTTATTTTAGTTCGTTATAGATGTCTCTCCCCTTTTATCTAGGCTTGAGACTAGCACTAGGATTGCTCCTAATGGCAGGGTTACCACCTTCCCTTCCATCTTCTTCTTTCTTCATCAGGCGTCAGCTCTCTGCATATACAGCACACAGATACCTTCTTTTTTAAGATTGTAGACTCACTAGAAAATCTTTATCTTTAACTTACATTCTTTTAAGCACTGTTTGTAATGGCGTAATGTCCATACGCATATGTTGTTATCCCGTCCTCAGCAATAATTCTTTTATCATCAAACGGAGTCAATGCAATTTTATTCACTTGTACTGTAGCAAGGGCATGCTTTCGTGATAGGATCAGATTCGTAGGTGTTCTGATGATTTCACTGGTTTTAAGACAGTCTGTATAGCTGTCAAACGAAATGTACTGCTTAATAGCGCTACGTTTTATACCTTTAATCTTTTTTATCATTGACCCTTGAATATCTAAGGCATACATCTTAGGACGTAGTCCAACAAAGCGTAGGATGATTTTGCTGTTAGCCTCATCTTTAAATTTTCCCAATACCTTCTTGTTCTGAGTAGAGTAACATATATGGTTGGCAGGGTAATCAGCTGTATCGAGATGTTCAAGAAAACGTAGCTTGTCCTGGTACACATCTTCAGTTGTTACACGATGAATGAACGAATCAGTGTCCATATACATAAGCTTCAGGTTTTCAGCTCCATAATAAGGCAACAAAACGTCGTAATGATAGTTATACATTAATGTCTTGGAGATGTCCAACACACTCATACCAATGTATATAGGCTTGTTGAATACAATCTGACGAGAGGCCATATGTACAGCAGCTAGATTATCAGCATATATCGTCCTGTCGATAAACGTAGGCTTGGCGATCAGCTTCTCTAGAGTTTTTTCATTGGTCACCAGTCGTATATCCATACGATTACGCAGGTTCTCCATAGTTTTTCCAAACATAGCGTTGTTAAAGAGTTTGTAGAGATACTTCTCGAAATCATTTGCAGCTTGTTGTCGTAGCCTGTTGTTAAATTCCACATAAGGTTTCAACCACTGAGACTGTCGGAATTGTAGCACACGATGGATTTTTGTTAGTCGTAGTCCATGACTAAGAGCTTGCTTCAAAGCCATGTAATGCACTACATACTTCTTTCGAGGTCCAAGATGAGGTATCAGTTTCTTTGTAGATGATTCCAATGGTTTCATATACTCTGGCAGGAAAGGTAGATAGTTGTGTAGATCGTGAAGTTCTGCAGGATACTCGATGTCGACTTCTAATATGTACCCATGAGGATCATCTTCTTGTAGTGTTTCTAAGTTGATTTCTTCAGGTAACACCCACTGAAATCCACCAAAAGGAAGGGCGTGACACATTGCCCACCCATATTGGTTATTTGCGTCCTCGTATGTGATAAATTGGGTTGGTCTCGTCGGATCAAACTTCTCCATATAAGTGTTATTAGCCTCAGCATACCGATGAGAAACTTGGCATAAACCTCCTCTTATACCTGATTCCACCATGAGTAGTTGATCATAATCTTGTAACAGTTCCAGCTTAATTCCAGTATACAGCAACATGGCGTCCCATGTAAGACCTGGAGAGGTAAAATAATGGGCAGGATCAACTTTGTGTGTTTTAAGGGTTTGCTCTCTGAACGTCTCAAAGACGTCAGCTAGAAGAAGTACATCCGAAGTTAAGTAGAGATCGCTGTACTCTCCCAGGTTTCTCACATTAAACAGCTCCCATACATTTCTAGCATGATCGTAGTCAGCATCAGTAATTTCTTCTTCATTTAATCTATTGTAGAAGGAGTCCTTAGGAGGCAAGCAGGTCTCGTTCAGGGCATCCCATGACGTAACAAAATCATATGGAAATACACCCTTACGGGTCATCAACTTCAATTTGTCTTCTCCAAAGTACTTTAGCGTTTCAGGATACGAGGTTAGATTTTTTACCAACTTATCCAAGCTTGTACTGAGGAATCGGAAGCTATCCACAAATCGAAGCTTTATATCTCCTACATACTTGGTGAATGAGATATAACTTTCCTCAGAGTTAGGAATTACCTCCACACGTTCACTTGTACAACCCAGCTCCTTAACAATGAAATGAGAGTCATATCCGCTAAGGTTATGCATGAAGACTGGTATATATTTAGGTGTTTTACAGGCTAAATTACATTCATTATGAAGACTTCCACGATATTCACCGCTGATGTGATCATGGTCGCGTACTTTATAATTCTCTTCTGTAAAGGGTTTTCTACACAAGTAGCATGTCGTAGAAGACTCGAAATCCTTTTGCTGTTGATCCGTAAGTTTCAGAGGCTTAGCAGATTTGTATATATTACCAATCATTTTTGCAAGAGATGTAAGGTACAGCATAAACGTCTGAGCAGCATCAGCACTACGATACACATAGGGATGCTTAGGAAGATCAGTTTCGAGATGCTCAACACTGGATGTAGGTTTCACGTAAACACAGAAGCTCATTGGTGTGTGCTCTTGATAAGGTGTTGTATAGGAAGTTTCAGGATTGGGTGTACACGTATGGCATGGAGTGAGAATACTCTCAAAATCCGCATAGATGACATAAGGTACTTTCAGCATCCTCTCAACATTTTTAAACTGTACAATTGATTTCTCCTTGGTAGGCATAACTACCCTTGCAACACCATGTTGAATACAGACGGCTGCATGTTCTTGTAGTTTTTCCTGTCCACTTCGTCCATATCGATCATCAAAATGTGTAAAGCAGCGCTTACAAGTATAAACCCGTCCATTATGGTTAGTTTTCTGGCGTCGAACGAGTTTCTCAAAATTCCTTATATACACGTAGTGATGTTTTCCACTGCTATCATTCAATAGTAGCAGGTCGCGATGTTCAGGTAGTTCAATATCAGCAACCTTTATCGGATACACTTCATGCTTCTCATCCAACCCGAAAACGTTAATAGACATATTGTTAAACTTCTCAAATTTAGGTATTTGAGAAAGTGGAGTAGGGTAGGAAACACAGCTGAAGTCGTACTTGTCTTGAAGTTGTTTGTATTTGCTCACACGTTGCGCATCCTTCCCTATGAATTTAGCTAATATAGAGTACATGAAACATTTATCGTCGGTAAAGTTCTGAATGTTTATACACGCTTCTTTAGCTCCGACAGATGACGGTAGTGGTATGTAGCTACTTCCTCGTAACGGGTTGTACTTGTTGATACGAATTCGAACTCCTTCCACAGCAAGCAAAGCCCAGCTGCTACCCTTAAGCTGAGACTCCTCCATTTCAGTCACCAATTTCTTGAATTTCACTTCCATCGTTGACTCCAGATCAGTTTCCAGGAAAACAGCTTGATTCCGTGTTTTAAATGTTTTGTCACAGGTTTCTCCAATACTGTTAACAAATCGACACTCAGCCAGCAGATTAATTTTAACACTCTTATGAATGCTAAGCTCTTTATGCACAGCCCGGATTATACGTTGTTTTGCCTGTTGCAGATACATATTTAGGTCCTTAGCTGATTCGCATCGTATAAAATACGATTTCAATCGTCCTTCGAATGAAGTTTCGTATTCTTTCATATCACAGTCCTCCATTGTTGACAGTAACTGATGTTTAGTTGGCTCCAATCTTATTTTCTTCTGAGGGCTGCTTATTTCACATATATCTTCGTGTCGCTGTCCCTTATAACAATCTTTGAAGGTTACATTACAATGTTTACATTTGAAGAGCTTCTTGCAGCTCATCTCGTGTCTTCTCTTGTCATAACCTCGGAGGAACTTCTTCCCACATTTTCCGCATGCATATCCAGTAGCGCTTGGAATAATATCCTTATACGCTGAGTTATTCATCTTTATTCTTGATGTAATAACGTATTAATCACTGATCAATGAAATGTAGACCTCTTCACCTTGACACCACTTTAGAAAGCTGATTATTCTTGGAGAGAACACGATGTTAACACCTCAAGACTAATTAGCACAATGAAGTCCAATGCCCTAGATCACCATATTTATAGAGGGAGCACGAACCTTTTAGATCAATCATAAACTCGCTCCATAACCACCTGTATATGATCGCTCAACGTGTACTAACCCCCCAGCCATATAACCTCAAGTCTAGAGACAGGATGTTTATGACGTCACACCCAGAGACAGGATGTCTGGCAGCATCAAACACGTTTAAACTCGCCTCATAACTACCTGCTTATGCTGTCACACCAGCAAGAGAAGTATTCCCACACGCTCATTCAGACATATATTTCAAATTCAAGCCCACCACCACCATCACCACCTATTGTACCAAGGTTAATTCAAGCTGTATTATCACAATACTTAAAAGTAAAAGCTTAAAAGGAAACCTAGAAGATTTTCCCCCTTATTTACTTAATTATTTCATGTTTTTATTCCCTTTTCAATTCTTCCTTTCCATCTTCTCACAGAAAGACCATTACATTTCACTACAATCATGAGAAAAGCAATTTTTCCAGAGTTACACAGATTCTAAGCTTCTAAATCGAACCCGGTAATACTTTTAATAAATGTATTTTAGCTCCCCAATATCAGCATCTACCATTTAATCTTTACTCGAACCTGATATGATCCATAAGCTTGAAGATATATGAAATCACCCTTCGGGATTCGATCTGAGTACTTTAAAGTAATATTTGTCACGATAACGATATTTAAGGACTAGATACTCTGTTTGCGTTTACCTTGACATGTTTATCTAAATTAAATTACGAGTTATTAAATTTTTGCAAGTAAATTTCATTGAATCGGTATTCGAACCCAGAACACCAGGAACAAGATAATTTATAATATTAGTCTGACATGTTAAACAAAGTTTTATGCAGTTACATCATCGATCTAAGTGATATATTCTAGTGTACAGAGGAAAATTAAGAAAGTCATTAAAAAATCGGGAATCGAACCAAGCACAACTGATTGGCAATTATATACAGCATTAATCACCCAGTACAGAACCTATCAATCATGCTTTGCTGCACTACTCTACCTCACTTAGTTCCCGAGATAATGAAAATTTAAAAATTAAGGATCGAACCCAGGGCGGAGCTTGCCGGCATAGATCAAAGAACTTTATCAGATGTCGGCATCTCTCTGTGGGCCAGAATATACATTTTATTTCTACTGTTTAATCGCTTATATCTCCTGAATGAAAAGAGATAGAACAATGGGATAAAAACTAATCAATTCTTTGGAATGCGCCGCGTCATTAGGGTATTGTTCCAAGTTGACCGGGATGCCTGGGTTCGAATCCTAGGAGTGAATGCAAATTCATCTTCTAATAACTCAGAGACTAATTAGGATAAAGACGTCAAATAAGCTTTATTACATTAATGTCATTAGGTAGTTTCTTGCGGATGTATATTTTGGTACCTGGTGTCCTGGGTTCGATTCTTAATTTTAAAAACTTTATTATCTCGGAAACTAAGAAAGCTAGAGGAATGGACCAAAGCATGATTGATAGCTGTTATAAGGGTAATTAATACTGTATATAATTTTTAATCAGTTGTCTCTAGTTCGAATCCTGATTTTTTAATGACTTGCTTAATTTTACTCTATACTCTAGAAAATATCAGTTAGATTGATGCTGTAACTACATACAGCACCTTTAAGCATACCAAACTCATATTATAAATTATTTTGTTCTTGGTGTTCTGGGTTCGAATACTGATTCGATGGAATTTACTTATAAATTTAATAACTCCTAAACCAATTAAGATAAAGACGCCAAATAAACTTTATTGCGTTTATGTTATTAGGTAGTATCTTGTAAATGTGTAATTAGATACCTGACGTCCTGGGTTCGATCCTTAATTTTTAAATTTTCATTATCTCGGGAACTAAGTGAGGTAGAGTAGTGCAGCAAAGCATGATTGATAGGTTCTGTACTGGGTGATTAATGCTGTATATAATTGCCAATCAGTTGTGCTTGGTTCGATTCCCGATTTTTTAATGACTTTCTTAATTTTCCTCTGTACACTAGAATATATCACTTAGATCGATGATGTAACTGCATAAAACTTTGTTTAACATGTCAGACTAATATTATAAATTATCTTGTTCCTGGTGTTCTGGGTTCGAATACCGATTCAATGAAATTTACTTGCAAAAATTTAATAACTCGTAATTTAATTTAGATAAACATGTCAAGGTAAACGCAAACAGAGTATCTAGTCCTTAAATATCGTTATCGTGACAAATATTACTTTAAAGTACTCAGATCGAATCCCGAAGGGTGATTTCATATATCTTCAAGCTTATGGATCATATCAGGTTCGAGTAAAGATTAAATGGTAGATGCTGATATTGGGGAGCTAAAATACATTTATTAAAAGTATTACCGGGTTCGATTTAGAAGCTTAGAATCTGTGTAACTCTGGAAAAATTGCTTTTCTCATGATTGTAGTGAAATGTAATGGTCTTTCTGTGAGAAGATGGAAAGGAAGAATTGAAAAGGGAATAAAAACATGAAATAATTAAGTAAATAAGGGGGAAAATCTTCTAGGTTTCCTTTTAAGCTTTTACTTTTAAGTATTGTGATAATACAGCTTGAATTAACCTTGGTACAATAGGTGGTGATGGTGGTGGTGGGCTTGAATTTGAAATATATGTCTGAATGAGCGCGTGGGAATACTTCTCTTGCTGGTGTGACAGCATAAGCAGGTAGTTATGAGACGAGTTTAAACGTGATTGATGCTGCCAGACATCCTGTCTCTGGGTGTGACGTCATAAACATCCTGTCTCTAGACTTGAGGTTATATGGCTGGGGGGTTAGTACACGTTGAGCGATCATATACAGGTGGTTATGGAGCGATTTTATGATTGATCTAAAAGGTTCGTGCTCCCTCTATAAATATGGTGATCTAGGGCATTGGACTTCATTGTGCTAATTAGTCTTGAGGTGTTAACATCGTGTTCTCTCCAAGAATAATCAGCTTTCTAAAGTGGTGTCAAGGTGAAGAGGTCTACATTTCATTGATCAGTGATTAATACGTTATTACATCAAGAATAAAGATGAATAACTCAGCGTATAAGGATATTATTCCAAGCGCTACTGGATATGCATGCGGAAAATGTGGGAAGAAGTTCCTCCGAGGTTATGACAAGAGAAGACACGAGATGAGCTGCAAGAAGCTCTTCAAATGTAAACATTGTAATGTAACCTTCAAAGATTGTTATAAGGGACAGCGACACGAAGATATATGTGAAATAAGCAGCCCTGAGAAGAAAAGAAGATTGGAGCCAACTAAACATCAGTTACTGTCAACAATGAAGGACTGTGATATGAAAGAATACGAAACTTCATTCGAAGGACGATTGAAATCGTATTTTATACGATGCGAATCAGCTAAGGACCTAAATATGTATCTGCAACAGGCAAAACAACGTATAATCCGGGCTGTGCATAAAGAGCTTAGCATTCATAAGAGTGTTAAAATTAATCTGCTGGCTGAGTGTCGATTTGTTAACAGTATTGGAGAAACCTGTGACAAAACATTTAAAACACGGAATCAAGCTGTTTTCCTGGAAACTGATCTGGAGTCAACGATGGAAGTGAAATTCAAGAAATTGGTGACTGAAATGGAGGAGTCTCAGCTTAAGGGTAGCAGCTGGGCTTTGCTTGCTGTGGAAGGAGTTCGACTTCGTATCAACAAGTACAACCCGTTACGAGGAAATAGCTACATACCACTACCGTCATCTGTCGGAGCTAAAGAAGCGTGTATAAACATTCAGAACTTTACCGACGATAAATGTTTCATGTACTCTATATTAGCTAAATTCATAGGGAAGGATGCGCAACGTGTGAGCAAATACAAACAACTTCAAGACAAGTACGACTTCAGCTGTGTTTCCTACCCTACTCCACTTTCTCAAATACCTAAATTTGAGAAGTTTAACAATATGTCTATTAACGTTTTCGGGTTGGATGAGAAGCATGAAGTGTATCCGATAAAGGTTGCTGATATTGAACTACCTGAACATCGCGACCTGCTACTATTGAATGATAGCAGTGGAAAACATCACTACGTGTATATAAGGAATTTTGAGAAACTCGTTCGACGCCAGAAAACTAACCATAATGGACGGGTTTATACTTGTAAGCGCTGCTTTACACATTTTGATGATCGATATGGACGAAGTGGACAGGAAAAACTACAAGAACATGCAGCCGTCTGTATTCAACATGGTGTTGCAAGGGTAGTTATGCCTACCAAGGAGAAATCAATTGTACAGTTTAAAAATGTTGAGAGGATGCTGAAAGTACCTTATGTCATCTATGCGGATTTTGAGAGTATTCTCACTCCATGCCATACGTGTACACCCAATCCTGAAACTTCCTATACAACACCTTATCAAGAGCACACACCAATGAGCTTCTGTGTTTACGTGAAACCTACATCCAGTGTTGAGCATCTCGAAACTGATCTTCCTAAGCATCCCTATGTGTATCGTAGTGCTGATGCTGCTCAGACGTTTATGCTGTACCTTACATCTCTTGCAAAAATGATTGGTAATATATACAAATCTGCTAAGCCTCTGAAACTTACGGATCAACAGCAAAAGGATTTCGAGTCTTCTACGACATGCTACTTGTGTAGAAAACCCTTTACAGAAGAGAATTATAAAGTACGCGACCATGATCACATCAGCGGTGAATATCGTGGAAGTCTTCATAATGAATGTAATTTAGCCTGTAAAACACCTAAATATATACCAGTCTTCATGCATAACCTTAGCGGATATGACTCTCATTTCATTGTTAAGGAGCTGGGTTGTACAAGTGAACGTGTGGAGGTAATTCCTAACTCTGAGGAAAGTTATATCTCATTCACCAAGTATGTAGGAGATATAAAGCTTCGATTTGTGGATAGCTTCCGATTCCTCAGTACAAGCTTGGATAAGTTGGTAAAAAATCTAACCTCGTATCCTGAAACGCTAAAGTACTTTGGAGAAGACAAATTGAAGTTGATGACCCGTAAGGGTGTATTTCCATATGATTTTGTTACGTCATGGGATGCCCTGAACGAGACCTGCTTGCCTCCTAAGGACTCCTTCTACAATAGATTAAATGAAGAAGAAATTACTGATGCTGACTACGATCATGCTAGAAATGTATGGGAGCTGTTTAATGTGAGAAACCTGGGAGAGTACAGCGATCTCTACTTAACTTCGGATGTACTTCTTCTAGCTGACGTCTTTGAGACGTTCAGAGAGCAAACCCTTAAAACACACAAAGTTGATCCTGCCCATTATTTTACCTCTCCAGGTCTTACATGGGACGCCATGTTGCTGTATACTGGAATTAAGCTGGAACTGTTACAAGATTATGATCAACTACTCATGGTGGAATCAGGTATAAGAGGAGGTTTATGCCAAGTTTCTCATCGGTATGCTGAGGCTAATAACACTTATATGGAGAAGTTTGATCCGACGAGACCAACCCAATTTATCACATACGAGGACGCAAATAACCAATATGGGTGGGCAATGTGTCACGCCCTTCCTTTTGGTGGATTTCAGTGGGTGTCACCTGAAGAAATCAACTTAGAAACACTACAAGAAGATGATCCTCATGGGTACATATTAGAAGTCGACATCGAGTATCCTGCAGAACTTCACGATCTACACAACGATCTACCTTTCCTGCCAGAGTGTATGAAACCATTGGAATCATCTACAAAGAAACTGATACCTCATCTTGGACCTCGAAAGAAGTATGTAGTGCATTACATGGCTTTGAAGCAAGCTCTTAGTCATGGACTACGACTAACAAAAATCCATCGTGTGCTACAATTCCGACAGTCTCAGTGGTTGAAACCTTATGTGGAATTTAACAACAGGCTACGACAACAAGCTGCAAATGATTTCGAGAAGTATCTCTACAAACTCTTTAACAACGCTATGTTTGGAAAAACTATGGAGAACCTGCGTAATCGTATGGATATACGACTGGTGACCAATGAAAAAACTCTAGAGAAGCTGATCGCCAAGCCTACGTTTATCGACAGGACGATATATGCTGATAATCTAGCTGCTGTACATATGGCCTCTCGTCAGATTGTATTCAACAAGCTTATATACATTGGTATGAGTGTGTTGGACATCTCCAAGACATTAATGTATAACTATCATTACGACGTTTTGTTGCCTTATTATGGAGCTGAAAACCTGAAGCTTATGTATATGGACACTGATTCGTTCATTCATCGTGTAACAACTGAAGATGTGTACCAGGACAAGCTACGTTTTCTTGAACATCTCGATACAGCTGATTACCCTGCCAACCATATATGTTACTCTACTCAGAACAAGAAGGTATTGGGAAAATTTAAAGATGAGGCTAACAGCAAAATCATCCTACGCTTTGTTGGACTACGTCCTAAGATGTATGCCTTAGATATTCAAGGGTCAATGATAAAAAAGATTAAAGGTATAAAACGTAGCGCTATTAAGCAGTACATTTCGTTTGACAGCTATACAGACTGTCTTAAAACCAGTGAAATCATCAGAACACCTACGAATCTGATCCTATCACGAAAGCATGCCCTTGCTACAGTACAAGTGAATAAAATTGCATTGACTCCGTTTGATGATAAAAGAATTATTGCTGAGGACGGGATAACAACATATGCGTATGGACATTACGCCATTACAAACAGTGCTTAAAAGAATGTAAGTTAAAGATAAAGATTTTCTAGTGAGTCTACAATCTTAAAAAAGAAGGTATCTGTGTGCTGTATATGCAGAGAGCTGACGCCTGATGAAGAAAGAAGAAGATGGAAGGGAAGGTGGTAACCCTGCCATTAGGAGCAATCCTAGTGCTAGTCTCAAGCCTAGATAAAAGGGGAGAGACATCTATAACGAACTAAAATAAAGGTATGTTGACGTAAAGCTTTTCAGTTTGTGAACCAATATGCAGTTTATCCCTCTCCGCATCGTACAATAAGTGTTTAACATATAATAAGTTTGTAAGATTTAGAAAAAAGTATATAAATTGTTGTAACGTTGGATGAGAAAAGTTTTATAATCGAATTACTCTATATTACCATGAGTACCTGTGATACTAGTTGAATTGCCTGTTAAAATGACTTAAATACCTGTGATACTACCCGAATCGTGTGAAATTACATTAAATAGCTCAGATACGAATTCCTGCTCTAAATTAGTACGAGCACCTGTGATGCTATCAGAATTGCCTATTAAAATGACTCAAATACCATTGATACAACCTGAATCAGCTGCATTTACCTTAAATAGCCGTGATACAAAATCTCTGATCGAAATTATTACGAGCGTCTGTGAAACTATGCTGATTATCCAAATACTTATGATATTACCTGAACTATCTGTAAAATACGAAACTAGGCTATAACCAACCCCTGGAACCTACCCTCCTGTAATGCTTGCTTAATTACTCTAAGCATCTATGTTACTTGAATTATCCTAAATACCTACGATACCCTCTGAATTACCTTGAAATATGAAACTATGCTATACCCAACCCTGGAATCTAGCCTCCTGTGATACTACCTGAATTAGCCTAAATACCTACGATACTAGCTGAATTAGCTGTGAAATCATGCATAGCTATGATGCAGTTAGCCTCTGGAATCTAGCCTCCTGTGATACTAGCTGAATTAGCTTAAATGCTCACGATACTAGCTGAATTGGCTATGAAAATGATTTAAATACCTGTGATACTACCCGAATCATGTGAAATTACCTTAACTAGCTCTGATACGAATTCCTGCTCTAAATTAGCACGAGCACCTGTGATGCTATCTGAATTACCTGTTAAAATGACTCAAATACCATTGATACAACCTGAATCATCTGCATTTACCTTAAATAGCTGTGATACAAATCTCTGATCGAAATTATCAATAATATCTGTGAAGCTCTGTCGATTACCTCAAATACTTACGATATTACCTGAACTATCTGTGAAATACGAAGCTAGGTTATAACCAACCCCTGGAACCTACCCTCCTGTAATGCTTGCTTAATTACTCTAAACACCTATGTTACTTGAATTATCCTAAATACCTACGATACCCTCTGAATTACCTTGAAATATGAAACTATGCTATACTCAACCCTGGAATCTAGCCTCCTGTGATACTACCTGAATTACTTACCTGTTAGTGTTAGTGGGTTAGCTTTTCCCGTTGCAGGTCACCTTTTTCCCTTTGGTGGTCGCCTTTTTTTCCCTTTGCTGGCGACATTTTTCCCTTTGCTGGTCACGTTTTTCCCTTTGCTAGTCAACTTTTTCCCTTTGTGGGCCTCCTTTTTCCCTGAGCAGTCACCTTTTTCCCCTGAACGAGTCACCTTTTCCCTGAATAGGTTACGTGATGGGCATGTCTAGAATTAGCGTTCTAACATTGACATGAAACAGTTTTCCACTAAGTTCACGTCTAAAGTCGCTTTCAAGTCTAGCCCTCCTATTCCCTATCTCTCCTGTATATAAGTCCATATTCCTACTGCTACACTACCTGTCTAGCCTAACACCTCTTCTCCTGTTCCTATACCTCTCATATAAACCATACTCTATTCCTCTAGCTCTGTCTAGCCTAACGCCTCTCTCGTTTACCCATGACTCTCACATAAACCATACTCTGCTCCTCGACCTCTGTCTAGTCTAACTCCTCTCCTCGTTTTCCTATACCACTCATATAAACCATACATTACTCAGCATCTGTCTAGCCTAACACCTCCCCTCGTTTTCCTATACCTCCCATATAAACGTATACTCTAATCCTCAAACAATGTCTAGACTAGCACCTCCCCTCGTATTCCCTATCTTTCTCATATAAAGCGCACTCCCCCTCCTACCACTGTCTAGCCTAGCATCGACCCTCGTATTCCCTATCTCTCGCATATAAACGCCTACTCCATCATTAAAAACTCCTATACTAGCACCTCTCCTCGGTTCGCTAATCGCTCATATTCTACCCTTCAAGTCCTGTTTAGTATAGCATCTTTCCTTGTATTCCCTATCTCTCTCGTATAAAGCATATCCCTCCCTCCTTTAGCATCTGACTAGCCTAGCATCAGCCCTGGTATTCCCTATCTCTCCTGTATATAAGTCCATATTCCTACTGCTACACTACCTGTCTAGCCTAACACCTCTTCTCCTGTTCCTATACCTCTCATATAAACCATACTCTACTCCTCGACTTCTGTCTAGCCTAACACCTTTCCTCGTTTTCCTATACCTCACACATAAACCATACTCTGCTCCTCGACCTCTGTCTAGTTTAACTCCTCTCCTCGTTTTCCTATACCACTCATATAAACCATGCACTACGTTTCAAGTCTCTGTCTAGTCTAACACCTCCCCTCGTTTTCCTATACCTCTCATATAAACTATACTCTACTCAGCCTCTGTCTAGCCTAGCACCTCCCCTCGTATTCCCTATCTTTCTCATATAAAGCGCACTCCCCTCCTACCACTGTCTAGCCTAGCGTCAGTCCTCGTATTCCCTATCTCGCCCATATAAACGCATTTTCCTCCTTGAACCGTCGCATCTAGCCTCGTTTTCCCTATCCTTTCCCATATAAACGCAAAAAACTGCGCTCGATCTCTCCTATATATCCTACTAATATTAACTTTGTAATTAAACTGTTTCTTTAAATATTTAATATTTATGTTTGCCTCGGCTGTGTCATTATTAATTTAGAGACATGGATATCTTGGCAGGGCGTGATGCGACAAGAATGTAGGCTTACACACACTATTTTTTTACTTCACTCCTTTTATTAATACTTGATACGATTTAAATAACACTTCATTGATAGGGAGCTGTGAGATTCGTTTATTAATTACTTGTACTTTTTAACAGTAAAACTATTTTTCGTCTCACACGAATACATATTAAATCTCTCGAGGACGCATCTTGCATCCGGTTACAATCACTGCCTGCAGGAAACTGAACTGATTTCAACCGTCTAAACTTGTAAATTTCTGTATTTCAAGTCTCTGATTGGCTATTTTTATAAACTGTCATTAAAATTACATTATTGTTACTCCAAGAATAACAAGTAGTACTGTTAAACTTTCTTACTCATTATTGACTCAAGGTTACCTCATTGTTAGCAACGTTTAACTTATTATTCTCACAGCTCCTACATTATTAAATTACGTAATATATTCACATAACATTATTACACATGGATACAATAATATAAGCATATGCAATAACTGTTACATACATTTTACAAATTATTACATACACATATTGCTTCAAGGTAGGCTGTTATTGAATTTACATATTATATAATTAGACTGAAATTATTTAAGTGTTAAAAATACTGCCTCAATTCACACACATTTACTCTGTCATTCATACTTCCCGACTCTGGGAAGGATGGGGAATAATCCTGAGTAAAGAAGAATTCCCTTCCTCCAGCCGGGAATCGAAACCGGGACCTCTGGATTATGAAGCTAGCATGCCAACCACCAGACCACCCATACAAACTTGTGTGAACACATAAACGTCACGAACTTGCATCTTAGCAATATGGTACCTACATTGCGAGTACCAAAATATATGAGCCTAAAGTTAACACTTTTAGTGCATGTTTATGCATACTTCCGAAATTATATAGAGCGTATTTTAAATATTTCGACACCATAGATGAAGGCATTTTTAGATATTTTTAGCTCATACAAGTCGATATCTACTAATAATACTTCCCATGTACCTGAAGATGTCCTCTTACTAGGTCTTGTCTTGTTTGCCTTTCTTCCATTTCTTTTTTGCCATCTTCATCCTGGATTCTTATCTTTGTAATTTATTCATAGTAACGTGCTGTTTAGAAGTGTTACTTTTCTGTTAGCAGTGCCATATCATCCGCAAATCTTATGCGGTTATCTTCTGAGGCAATTATATAATATATAAATTTAATAAAATCCGCCTTAAAGCAATATGTGTATAAAACAATGTATAAGAAGTGTATATTGCAGTCATATATGCTTATATTATTGTATACACATGTAATAATGTTATGTGAATTTATTACGTAATTTAATAATGTAGGAACTGTGAGAAAAATAGGTTAAAAGTTGCTAACAATGAGGTAACCTTGAGGCAATAATGAATTAGAAAGTAATAATACTACTGGTAATTCTTGGAGCAACAATAATGTAATTTTTGTAACAGTTTATAAAATAGCCAATCAACAACCAGAAAACGTTTTAGTTAAATGAAGGTATTCTATTGGAGTAGGATTAGCCAATCAGAAACTGAAATATAGCAAAATTTACAAATTCAGAAGTCAATTGCTTGTAAACAGTGTTCCTAACCGGGCGCGAGATGCGTCCTCGAGAAATTTAATACGTATTCGTGTGAGACAAAAATAGCTTACATGTTAAAAAGTGCAAGTAATTAATAAAAAATCTCACAGCTCTCTCTCTCTCTCTCTCTCTCTCTCTATATATATATATATACATATATATGCATATGCTTCATGTTAATCGAGACATCGAGATGTTAATCTTATTGCTAATTTTCTTGTAGATACAAGGGGAATTGGTAGGCTTTAAGCGGTAGTCAAATATTTTAAGAGCTGCTTGCTATGTGGAGTATTCCATTCTCTTTGCATTACCAAGACAAAAAAAATGAATAACGAATTCCCATTTAAGAAAAAAGTATTGGAAAATTTAAACAAATAACGAGGAATATCTTGAAAATGGTTCACTCGACAAAAATTGTCACAAATTGTGTGTTTTAACGAGATCTACATTTTTATGTAATAAAATTTTGTCTATTCTCTTGCGGTTTACGTTATGCGAAAGTCATTCAGAATGAAGAGGATTTTTGGGACATTCGCATAAAATTGAAGATATACATTTCATTCGCCATGAAAATATCTTTAACATATAATATTTTAGTCAAAATCGTTACAGCCATTTTTGAGAAAATCAAAATTTCCGAAAAATGTTCCATGTAAAGCGTAGTCTGGGGTGGGGGATTTTCTTGAAAATCTTTGTGTCGCATCCTTGGAATGTACTAAATTCAAATACCAAGTTTGGTATTTATCCGAACTTTCGTTTTCGTGTTATACTATTCACAGCCACACACACACGGGCCTCTTTTTAAAAATGCTTTTTTTTATTATTATTCAAGGCGCTTCAAATCATATATTTCCGGTGAAATCTCGATATCGAATTTTTGGGTGGAATGCAATACTTCTTCCTCTACTTACTATACATAGTAGAGAAAGTAAAAATAAATATTGATTTAGCAGTTTAAAACGGTAATGAGTATTTGACTATTCAAACCAATTGTAAAGAATATCTTGGAAGTGGTTAATGTCGTAAAACATTATTGAATATAGATTGGGTGTTTTAAACAAATCTAATTTTTTTTTGTAATAAGTTTCGTCTATCTCTTACAGTTTGCCAGTTTCGTAGCAAATTCAAGATATACATTTTATTTGTCATGCAAATATCTTAACGTGTGATATTTTAATCAAAATCGTTAGAACCATTTTTTATGGTATTCGCGCATGCATTCTTTTCTAAAGAGGATTTTTATTTTTTTTTTTCAGTACGCTTTAAATGATGCATTTCCGTTATATCTTAACACGAATTTTTGGTTGAAATGCAAGCATTCTTTGTTAAATGTAGGTGGTAGAGAAAGCGTCTAAAGGTTTATTAAAACGTTCACATTTATATTATCTTAGAAGTGTGCCCAAGGCCAAGGGTGTTGGAGATGCGGTAAGCTTCCGATTTAAGCTGTCAGGTCAGCCGTCTAAGGCAAATGAATACGGCGCCAGGTGCTGCTGTCCCAAGAGCTAGGTAGGTACTGCATTAAAATTCTGTCATCACGCGTTTATTGCCAGCTATTCTCAGAGTGCTGGTTTTTGCACGTGAAGGAGATTACAGTAGACACGTCTAATAGCGGGGGCGAGCAAACTCCCGCGAACAAACTTCGGTTTCCTTCCTTTCCCTTATAGTTAAAACATAAGTGATAGACTTGGTGTTTTGTGCGATGCATTTGGTAGAGATTTGGGTTAAAAATTGATTTTTTGTTGTAATCGGTTATAAATCGCATAAGGTATATACGTATGTAATTTGTTTTTATTTGGACCTTTAAAGAGGTCTTAAGGTCAAGAGATGTTACGTCTATTGGCATGTAACAATGTGTTCACCATGTTCTTTTGCCATTTCCGATGCTATTTTATTTTTTAACTTCAGATACACTTTTCTTAAAATCTATTTAACTTAACAGTTTGACATTTTTTATGATTATAAAAAATGTTTAGCTGCATTAGTAGGTTAAAGATTTTAATCCTAAATTACATGCCTTCCACGAATAAAATAAAATACACACCAAAAGCTATTTCTTGTGACTATTTTTTTTAAACATTGAATTAGTACCTCAAATGGACAAATAGTTAACCAGCTATCTTAAGATACTTATAAAAACTCATAATAAAAATTAACGGAATTGTGATCTTTATTTTCAGAGAAAAGTGCACTTTGAAAATAAAAATAAATTAGAAATTATCTCACGATATTTAAATATTTTATAATTAAAAATTTTAAAGTAGCTAAAAACTCTTGATACCAGTATACTCAGAAAACCTTCTTTAATAAGCAGTAAAAAGTTCATTGTTCTAGATGGTGTGATTCTAGAGAAAACTGACTTTCTTTCAATTGTGAAAAAGTGTAAAAACACCCTGCGATCTCTACGAAGTGTTGTTAAAAGAACTATTCTGGTGGCGTATTGACACCTTCATAGAGGTAAACTTCGAATAGTAGGATATAGAAGAATGGATAGGAAATAACAAAATAAAACAACGGTTAAATATTGAAGATGTAAATACGGCAATAGCAAACCGAGTCAGGTGGCGCCGCGGTAATGTGTGCGACTCGCATTCGGAAGTCCCGGGTTAGTACGTAGGCAATCACCCACTCTGACCCATGGGTTTTTCGTGGTTTCCCCGGGGTCGGCAGGCGAATGTTGGAGTGGTTTCTCCTCTACCACGATTTCCTTTCTATCATTCCGTTCCTTCTTATCCTTTAAGAGCGCTTCTAGGTTTCGTAGCTTATGGCGGTGCCGGACAGATGGCGCGGATGCATGCTCAATGGAAAGAGTTCTCCCCATGCGACCTGGCTGCTTGATTGGTGATTCGTTCTCCGCCCTCTCTCGAGGTTCCAGCAGTGGGACGGATCTGCGAGCTTGGGAATGTTAGAGACTTCTGCGCGTCTCTGTGGCTTGTCTGCCTCTGCTGTAGTTTCCTGTAGTTCCTTCACCTCATCCCTTCCTTTGGTGTGGTAGCCGTAATAGATCTGTGTAGGTCGCAGCGCGCGCGGTGTTCCATTCCGTTGAATCACCTATACCACAGTATCAAAGTACAGGGAAAACGGCAAGCAACATTTAGATGGAAAGGTAGATATCAGAGTACCTCGAATTATTTTACTTATTTATTAGATACACTCTGAGAGGACATAATGCACATTACACTATAAAAGTAACAATAAAAGTAGCACTTAAAAATCTTACGAAAGGATATTGATGCAGTATTTAAATGAAATGAAAAGCAACATATGTATTAAAGAAGCTTAAAGCCACATTGTAATTACAAGTTCAAAATACTATAGAAAAAGTATATCTGCAAAGAAGCTTATATTGTGAAAAAATAACACTAGTCTGCATGATATCGGATGACTGAAAACTAATAAGTGATTCTGACTCACTTTTTATGCTGATTTCAGAACTGCTTTTAATTTCTTTCCTATCACGTACAGTTTTTTCACAATTTCACTTAAAAAATATAGAGATATAAAGATATTGCTTCCGCCACTACACATAAAATTGGGTTTGATGAAGCAATTTGTAAGGACTCTACCACAGGATGGACCCTGCTTCAAGTACTTTTCCAAGAAATTTCCCTTCATTACACAAGACAAATTAAAGGCTGGAATTTTTGTTGAAATGCTGGAATTGATGGATGAAGATTTTGAGAAGACAAGGGATGAGAGAGAAATAGAAGCATGGACTGCCTTCCGATCAGTTACTGAAAACTTCATAGGCAATAACAAAGATCCTAATTACAAGGCCATTGTCGAAACAATGTTGGAAAATTTCAAGAAGGTGGGTTGTAACATGAGTGTAAAGGTGCATTTTCTGCATTCACATATCAACTACTTTCGAGAAAATCTGGGACATTATAGTGAAGAGCAGGGTGAACGTTTTCACCAAGTATTAAGGAAATGGAGAGGAGGTACCAAGGGAGATGGAATGAAACTACGATGTTGAGGAGGGGCAGTCAGTCATCTTCAAGGATCTGCAAGGAAGTCAAAGAAGAGAAAGTTTGAAAAAAATCAAATGAAACAATTTGACCTCTTGTTTTTTTTTAAAATGTAGTCATGAAATAAATTAGGATAGTTCTTGAGAGTATTCTTAAAATGTTTCTTGAATAAAAACTTACCTTGTGTGAAATTGTATTTGAATACTTTTCTACGCTCATTAGTAAAATTGTCAAAACATTACTTTTTATGTTGTGTAAAAATCTGACGTGATAGAAAAACGGAAGTTATTTCTGTAATCAGCATAAAAACTTGATTCAAGAATACCAACTTTTAAGAAATCATGTGATAAAAAGTTTGAAAATACAGACTAGTATAATTAAACATTGTACTGTGTATAAAGAACAAAAGAAACAATGAATAACTTGAAAAAGGGGAAATATGTTAAAAAGAATGGACGGAACACATTGCATTCGTAATATTTTAAACATAGTTTGAAGTAAAAAATGTCAATGAAAGAGAAAACTATAGATAATAGAAATATGCTAAAGAACGAATTTGTATTGTAAATATGTTGTTTATTTCAATATGTAATTTCTTTAACTTATAGAAGTGTATATAATTTGATGCTTAACAACCAGGCTAGTAAGTAAACAACGTTCAATTTTTTTTTATTACCTTAAGAAATTTTCTTAAAGAAGAAAATAATCTTGATCAACGTTCCATAGAAATAATTTAATTGCAACGCATACTGTGTCACATTATATGCAAAAGAGATTTTCATTAATGAACTGTGAAGCAATATAAAGAATCAACAAACAAAATTAGAAAAGTTTGAGTAAGTAAGATTGAAGTAAAAAGGTAAATATCATTCTACTTTATTATTCTCATTGCCTATAAGAAAATAAATAACTTTTTTAGTGAACATTATTATTGATATTGTTTAAAATGCCCTACCTCAAAACACATAACAAAACCCTAGATGAGTAGATTGCTATTAATTGAGCTATGCGTATTTTAAATTCACGTAAAATACACCGGACAAACCTAACAAATTAAAATAAAGCTTTAACAAAATTCTAGAGCGTAACACAAGCTACAAAAGTCCAACAATCACTGAGTGGATTAGATATTCCGGCTATAATCACTTCTGCCACTCCAGGCAGAGCTATAGGATCAACTGATTTATTGGAGCGGTAACTTCAAATCGGTTACAGTTTACGGGACGACCACATCAATGGAGAGCTTCTAGATCCAGAGCCAGACCAGGAACCATCAACGAATCCCGTCGAATATTAAACAGAGACACACATTATAAATCTAATAACTGGTGTGAACATTTATTGGCTGTTTTAATAGCCATGACATCAAAGTTCTTGCAGTTTTTACTTAGTCTACTAAAAGGAATTTGAAACATATTTTGTAGTCTTGTCTTACAGAAGCGCAGGTCATTTCTTATTACTTTCTCTACTACGTAAGTAAGTAGGGGAAGTATTGTATTCCACCCAAAAATTTGATACCGAGATTTCACCGGAAATACATGTTTTGAGACCCCCTGAATCCAAAAAAAAGCATTTTTGGAAACATGTCCGTCTGTGAACAGCATAACTCAGAAACGAACAGTCGGATAAACACCAAACTTGGAAATTTAGGTTCAGTATCTTCCAGAGATGCGACACGAAGGTTTTCAAGAAAATCACCCACCCCAGATTACCCTTTACATGGAAGATTTTTCGAAAATTTTAATTTTCTCAAAAATGGCTCTAACGATTTTCATTAAAATATCATATCTTTAAGATATTTTCATGACAAATAAAACGTATATCTTGAATTTTCTGGGAATGTCTCCAAAAGCATTCTTCATTGTGAACGACTTTTGCATAACTGGTAAACCATAAGAGAGAGACAAAATTTTACTACACAAAAAATGTAGATCGCGTTAAAATACACAATTTATATCATATGCATTTTTGTTGTTGAGTGAACCATTTTCGAGATATTGCTTGTTATTCCCTTAAATTTTTCAATACTTATTTTCTCAAATGGGAATTCGTTATTCATTGTTTTTGTCTTGGATATGCAAAGAATATTAATCTGTGGGAAAGGGAATGGTGCTGCACATAGCAACCAACTATTAAGAGATATGTATGTGCTTAAAGGCTACTGTATTTCTATATTGCCCTTGTAAATATATATTCCTCTTACATCTACAAGAAAATTAGTAATAAGATAGAGTCTGCATATGTTTATCTCGATTAACATGGAGAATAAGCGTTTGTAAAAATAGCTTGTACAAGAGTAGAAAAAGTCATGTGAGTGTAACACATCAGATTTTTTTAAACATATACGTTATCATTCACAAATAACAATAAACCCAGTATATATATAAACACATAACACTAAGACATTTTTTCTTTCATACAAAGCGGTCGAGTGTTCCCTGAAACTAGAATCTGTCATTATTGTAATAGTGTTTTTTCAGTAGTTTAAACCTTGTGCCCATAATAAGATACCGTATTTCAAAATGCTATTGAAATAAGCTCAATAAACTATCGACCCCATGAAGACGGAAGGCTGCGAGACCAAAGTACGAATTTAAGTAAAGTAGTGCAACAGGACGAGACAGGCCATGTCTTACCGCACGACCTCTGCATTCTCTGCCTCTGACCACAGAGGACATCTACCGTCAGAGAGCAGTATAGAGTTGCCATGTGGTCAGTATGCCACCTCCGACCACATAGGAGCGGTTAACAGACCAGACACATTCATAGCATGCTATTGAACTCTTTCGTGTTCTGAGAGAAACGACATGGTTCCATTTGTATCAACATTCAAACGTGAAGGACAGATAGTTGGTATGTGGGTAGCCTAACCGAATCCGAAATAAATGGAATGAAGGGCTGAAGTGTGGCGATAGAACGATGTTTAGTCATAAAGGAGCGCCGAGGTTGCCAGACCGCAGCAAAGCAAATGACATCCAAAATCAACTACACCGCCGTAATGATAGAAATGGGTCTGAGGTTAACTGTTAGCATTTTTTTCTAGTGATTCCTATATGAATTTCATTCTCTTACTTTATTGATGGCACTTCAGTTAGCAGGCCAATTGTGTTAAATATTTGTTTTTATAACACATACTTTCGTGCATTTATTTCGGAATTACAGGTGCAAAATTGTAAATGACTGGCCCCGTAAGTCAGTCGGTAGAGCACCTGTTTGCTGTGCGAGGGGTCCGGGTTCGATTCCCGGCTGGGGATGGGAATTTTTCTCTAGCCAAGGTTATTCCCTATCCTCCCCTGAGTCTCGAAGTATGAATGAGTGTGTGAATGTGTGTGTTTGGTTTAATGTTTAAAAGCCAACAACAAGAGAATTCGAGTTAATAGGCAATAAGCTCCAAAGGAAAGGCCGCCGATAAGGAATTAAGCTCACAAAGGAATTAAAACATCTGTAGCATAAAGGAAAAAAATCTGATGTGTTACACTCACATGTCTTTCTTTACTCTTGTGCAAACTATTTTTACAAACGCTTATTCTCCATATGCTTCATGTTAATCGAGATATCGAGATGTCAATCTTATTGCTAATTTTCTTGTAGATGCAAGGGGAATTGGTAGGCTTTAAGCGATAGTAAAATATTTTAAAAGCTGGTTGCTATGTGGCGCATTCCATTCTCTTTGCATGTCCAGGACATAAAAAAATCGATGTGTTACACTCACATGACTTTCTCTACTCTTGTACAAACTATTTTTACAAACGCTTATTCTCCATATGCTTCATGTTAATCGAGATATCGAGATGTTAATCTTATTGCTAATTTTCTTGTAGATCCAAGGGGAATTGCTAGGCTTTAAGCGTTTAAGAGCTGGTTGCTATGTGGAGTATTCCATTCTCTTTGTATTACCAGGACAAAAAAAATGAAAAACGAATTTGAGAAAAAGTGTAAGTATTGCAAAATTTAAGGAAATAACAAGCAATATCTCGAAAATGGTTCACTCAACAACAAAAATGTATATGACATTAACGCGATCTACATTTGTTGTGTAGTAAAATTTTGTCTATCTCTTATGGTTTACGAGTTATGCAAAATTCGTTCACAATAAAGAATACTTTTGGAGACATTCCCAGGAAATTCAAGATATACATTTTATTTGTCATAAAAATATCTTAAACATATGATATTTTAATCAAAATCGTTAGAGCCATTTTTGAGAAAATTAAAATTTTCGAAAAATGTTCCATGTAAAGGGTAGTCTGGGGTGGGTGGATTTTCTTGAAAACCTTCGTGTCGCATCTCTGGAAGATACTGAACATAAATACCAAGTTTGGTGTTTATCCGACTGTTCGTTTCTGAGTTTCGCTGTTCACAGACACACACAAGGACATGTTACCAAAAATGCTTTTTACTTTCTCTACTACGTATAGTAAGTAGGGGACGTATTGCATTCCACCCAAAAATTCGATACCGAGATTTCACCGGAAATACATGTTTTGAGACCTCCTGAATCCAAAAAAAGCATTTTTGGAAACATGTCCGTGTGTGTGTCTGTGTGTGTGTCTGTGTGTCTGTGAACAGCATAACTCAGAAACGAACAGTCGGATAAACACCAAACTTGGTATTTGGGTTCAGTATCTTCCAAGGATGCGATACGAAGGTTTTCAAGAAAATCCCCCCCACCCCAGAGTACCCTTTACATGGAAGATTTTTCGAAAATTTTAATTTTCTCAAAAATGGCTCTAACGGTTTTGATTAAAATGTCATATGTTTAAGATATTTTTATGACAAATAAAATGTATATATTGAATTTCCTGGGAATGTCTCCAAAAGTATTTTTGTTGTGAACAACTTTTGCATAACTGGTAAATCATAAGAGATAGACAAAATTTTACTACACAAAAAATGTAGATCGCGTTAAAATACACAATTTATATCATATACATTTTTTTTGTTGAGTGAACCATTTTCGAGATATTACTTGTTATTCCCTTAAATTATTCAATACTTTTCTCAAATGGAAATTCGTTATTCATTTTTTTGTCTTCGATATGCAAAGAGTATTAATCTGTGGGAAAGCGAATGGTGCTGCACCTAGCAACCAGCTAATAAGAGATATGTATGTGCTTAAAGGCTACTGTATTTGTATATTGCCCTTGTAAATATATATTCCTCTTACATCTACAAGAAAATTAGCAATAAGATAGAGTCTGCAAATGTTTATCTCGATTAACATGAAGCATATGGAGAATAAGCGTTTGTATAAGTAGTTTGTACAAGAGTAGAGAAAGTCATGTGAGTGTAACACATCAGATTTTTTTTGGATTCAGGGGGTCTCAAAACATGTATTTCCGCTGAAATCTCTGTATCGGATTTTGAGTGGAATAGAATACTTCCCCTACTTACTATACGAGTAGAGAAAGCAAAAATTATGGATGGATCATTTAAATAAACGAATGATAGAATATCCAAAATAATATTAAAATAAAGACCGAAAAATGTAGAAGACTGAGATCCCAATGAGAGTCGGTAACGGCAAAAGTTCCTTATTTGGAATGTGAAGATGTTTCTTTGTTTCCCTAAAAGGTTTTATTTGTTGAAAATGACGCCAATTTTTTATCAAACTACTATGTATGTAAAATATTTGTATGTCATAAGCCTGTGAAGTCGTCTTCATTCTTAAAGAATTTTAAATTATTGGTAAAATATAAAAGGTAGCCTAAAACGTATTGCACAAAAACTATAGATATTTAAAACACACAATTTTTTGTGGTATTAACTATTTTCGAGATATTTATTGTTATTGGTTTGCATTCTTCAATAGTGTGTAATTTTTTAAGTGATGTCACTATTCGGTTGTTTCTCCAGATGTCATCCGAGTATCGATTCGATTTTCTCTATCCCTCTTTACCTTCAAAGAATTGTGTAATGAAAGTATTTTTGCGAAGGTTTATCTCGATGAATACGAAATAGATAGAAAAATATATTTTCGTAAGAATAGTTTGTAGAAGGTATATAAAGATAAACCATAGCGGATAGAGAAATTCATGTGAATGTAACGCATCAGTAATGTTTCTCATATTGACATTTCTTCTCATGTCTTGCCACCTCGTGCTCATAGTGGGCGTGCACCTAGCCAGTCATCGAAAAGGAGTAGGGATTTTCAGTGTTTCGTAGTACCACCGTTTCTTATAATCCGGTAATACCTCGAGTATATCAGCGTTGCTTGGAGTTCTCTATGGATCTGTTCAGTCTTGCGCTCACTCTCCCGGGGACTCTCATTCATTGTCTGTCTTAAAACTCTCGCATCGGAGGGTTCTATTCTTCGTGTTTTCCTGTTCTCTCAATATCCAGGTCTTACTGCCAAGTTTCAGGGAATATGTTTGCGATGTTATATCATGTAACAACAGCTATTCCGATATTACACCTTTGTTTACAAGCAAGGGGCAAGTTGCCTAACCTTGGCACATGTGAGGGACAGTTCGTGAATGCCTCTTTCAAAAATAACACTTTGTTTTTATGAACTGTAAACCAGACACTTATTTTATTGGCGCTTCCCAGTCTCACATCTTTTCCTGTTATGAATGCAGAGAAAAAACCCTTGGGAAGGGTAACTCACCTGGTCATGTATTCCCCTCTCTAACTGCCATGATCGGGCATGCCTCTTCTACTTTGTCTCGAGTCGCTGCTTAAGCACCACACGTCATAATTTCGCCTAGCCCATGTTTTATTTCATTTTCACAAAATCGTTTATCACACCACTGTTGTAACTATCCAACTGTAGAGGCCGGACTAAAGACACAAGAGCATTGCGACAAAAATGCTGTGTTTATAGTTTGCTGTGACAGGCCACGCAAAGAGCAAGGTGCAGCGAGTGTAAAAACAAATGTTTGCATATAACTAGCGATAGCATTCCACATACACTATATGATCAAAAGTATCCGGACACCCCACAAACATACGTTTTTCATCGCAGGTGCATTGTGCTGCCACCTACTGTCTGGTACTCATTATCCGCGACCTCAATAGTCATTAGACATCGTGAAACAGCAGAATGGGACGCTCCGTGGAACTCACGGACTTCGAAGGTGGTCAGGTGATTGGGTGTCACTTGTGTCAGAAGTCTGTACGCGAGATTTCCACACTCCTAAACATCCCTAGGTCCACTGTTTCTGATGTGATAGTGAAGTGGAAACGTGAAGGGACATGTACAGCCCAAAAGCGTACAGGCCGACCTCGTCTGTTGACTAACAGACACCGCCGACATTTGAAGAGCGTCGTAAAGTGTAATATGTAGACATCTATCCAGACCATCACACAGGAATTCCAAACTGCATCAGGATCCACTCCAAGTACTATGGCAGTTAGGCGTGAGGTGAGAAACCTCGGATTCCATAGTCGAGCGGCTGCTCATAAGCTACACATCACGCAGGAAAATGTCAAACGACGCCTCGCTTGGTGTAAGGAGCGTCAGCATTACACGATTTAACAGTGCAAAACGTGTGTGGAGTGACGAATCACGGTACACAATGTGGCGATCCGATGGCAGGGTGTGGGCATGGCGAATGCCCGGTGAACGTCATCTGCCAGCGTGTGTAGTGCCAACAGTGAAATTCGGAGGAGGTGGTGTTATGGAGTGGTCGTGTTTTTCCTGGAGGGGGCTTGCACCCCTTGTTGTTTTGCGTGGCGCGATCACAGCGGAGACCAACATTGATATTTGAAGGATCTTCTTGCTGTCCACTCTTAAAGAGCAACTCGGGGATGGCGATTGCATTTTTCAACACGATCGAGCACCTGTTCACTGCGCGGGCTGTGGCGGAGTGGTTACACGACAATAACATCCCTGTAATGGACTGCCCTGCACAGAGTCCTGACTTGAATCCTATAGAACACCTTCGGGATGTTTTGGAACGCCGACTTCGTGCCAGGCCTCACCGACCCACATCGAAACATCTCCTGATTTCCGCACTCCGTGAAGAATGGGCTCTTATTCCCCAAGAAACCTTCCAACATGTGATTGAAAGTATGCCTGCGAGAATGAACGCTGTCATCAAGGCTAAGTGTGGGCCAACACCAGAATTACCGATGGAGGGCGCCACGAACTTGTACGTCATTACGTCATTTTCAGCCAGGTGTCCGGATACTTTTGATCACGTAGTGTACATGCAGTATTATCACAGGATGTCTTCCAAAAGTTAATTCACACTTTTTAGGGTAATTCATAGCCTTCACTCCCCCATCTGTCTCTTCAAGGATAAAAGTTCCTCGCTGATTGATTTTCATAATGCAAATTATTTCAATTGGAGTTTTACAAACAAAGCTAGGGTCTTTAATTTTTTTTATAGGGAGACGAATCCCGCATTATCATCTCGAAGCTGTGCTCTTTAACATGCCTCTTACAGAACTGAAATAAACAAGATCGTATTAAATTTTTCTACACTAAAAAATTGCTGTGTTCACAACAGTGACGTGACACTTGTTTCCCGCGTATCAGCCCACTTCCTCTTTAACATACGGCATTGTATAACTCAGTAGCTAAAGGCAAAAGACAGGTAGAGTGGGGGCGATTTATGCCTTCTGAGTACTCGCGCAGTCCCTAGACCGAGGGAAGTTAGTAAGTTGTTATACAATGGATTAAACCCTGTTTCTTATAACCTTGCCCCACTGACATGTATATTGTTCCGCGCTTCCTTTCCTTCCCCTATTGGATTAATTTACACCATTGGATGGCGATGTATATAAAATAAGTCACGTGCAATGCAAGGTAAGCGATAAAAACACTGTCATGATAGATACACGTGCTTTCGTCATCCTGAGAGGCAGATTTAAACCGAAGGATCGTCCTACCTATTTGTTGATAATGTACATGCATTCCAGATGCACTAGCACTATTACGTAATGTATTTGATTCATACTATTATGAAAATGTAAATGTGACAATTCCCTTCGAATATGTTAAGATAAATTATCATGTTAAATATGGACCTAGTTTGCACCGCACAACAACCTTTCCCACGACAGCAGCTAATAAGAGGTGACTGGTGTACATGGCATTTAAGAGATGTGGGGCAATGGTATATGGATCAAGTTTAGTATGCGAATAGCGAGCGTTCTTCTTCCTCATCCTCTTTCATGCTTTGAACATTCCTGCTTCTTGCAGGCTACATTTCTTGTTCATGACATCTTTTAATAGTTCATAAACTTCTCTTTCCTCTTGGCTTATAATTCATAATGTAATGTGATAATCTTGTACATGTCATTCTTTGGACATGTGTTATCCACTTTTGTTTTGTATACTTTTATTTTATCATTCAGGTTATATGTTCCTATTCTTCTCTTATTTCTTCATTTGTACTATATTCTGCAATTGTACCTAGGACTTTCATTTCACTTGGAGACTTTATAGAATCTTATACTGTGCATCTTCTTGCTTTATTTAAAAAAAATCTGATGTGTTACACTCACATAACTTTCTCTACTCTTGTACAACCTAATTTTACAAACGCCTATTCTCCATATGCTTCATGTTAATCGAGATATCGAGATGTCAATCTTATTGGTAATTTTCTTGTAGATGCAAGGGGAATATGGTAGCTTTTAAGCGATAGTCAAATGTTTTAACGCTGGTTGCTATGTGACGCATTCCATTCTCTTTGCATGTCCAGGACATAAAAAAAATGAATAACGCATTTGAGAAAAAGTATAAGTATTGGAAAATTTAAGGAAATAACAAGCAATATCTCGAAAATGGTTCACTCAACAAAAGAAATGTATATGACATAAGTTGTGTATTTTAACGCGATCTACATTTATTGTGTAGTAAAATTTTGTCTATCTCTTATGGTTTACCAGTTATGCAAAAGTCGTTCACAATGAAGAATACTTTTGGAGACATTCCCAGAAAATTCGAGATATACATTTCATTTCTCATGACATTACCCTAAACATATGATATTGTCGCAACTAAAGTTGGACACAGGGGGGAATAACTGGGAATCAGATGATAGAGATTCAGAACTTGGATTAGCAAAACTATTGTATTCTAGAACGTTACGTTTTTTCCCGTGCGTACGGATATGATTACATGTATTCAGCAATTACGATTTTTCTGATTGATATCAGTCTTTCTTGAGAATCTGATATTACAGTGAATTTCAGTTTGTGTGTGTGTAGAGACACACATGATTAGTATCAGGATATTGGTACTGAGCTATTTGATTTATGCTGAAATAAATGATTGAGATATAGAGTGTTTGGCTATGAATTAAAATGCATAGCACTAATTTTTCTTTTACGTGGCATTGGTTCCACGATGGGCTGATTTTCTAAATACCTCATACTGATAACCTCTAGGATATAACGATATTGCTTATTTTTCTCCCAGAGTGCCAGATATTAAAATAACAGTTGTGTAATGTATGATGTAATCTATTTAGTATTGTTTTAATATACAATATTGTATAAATTGCAATTAGCTCTCCTGAGCATTTTATCTGTTCTCTGCATGGTTTCACTTAGGAAGCCATTGCATTGTTGTGTTATTCGTTTGATCTCCTATTAAAAGATAGGCTGTTTCCTTATACTATTTACCTCCAATTGAACACAGGTTTGTAGGCTTGAGAAATGCCAGGTGTATTTTATTGTGTATGCTAATAATTTTTTTAATCATTGTCATTCCCTACAGATTTGGCAGGCCTGCCTCCTTTTTACTACGCAACTTTTACCGACCGTTTCCCATTGAATACCCGGCGCCTCCACCATATATGTCGCAACTAAAGTTGGACACAGGGGGGAATAACTGGGAATCAGATGATAGAGATTCAGAACTTGGATTAGCAAAACTATTGTATTCTAGAACGTTACATTTTTATAGTGCGATTGTCAAGTTTACATTAGCAGGGATGATGATTATACTGGCTAACATTATTATTATCAATTATCTTAAAAGTCTTACCTGGGGAAACATGTCTCGTCGTGGATGAGGAGAGCCAAACTCGACGCGACTTCGTCGAGCCGTTAGTAGAGGAAGCCATCCGGAGCGGCCGTGCCGCAGCCGTCGACGGGGACCATCGCGGTCCCGGTCAATTTACAACAACAAAAAGTCCCCCGAGTGGGACTATGGGCTTCTTTATATAGGGCTAAATACCCTGGCAGCTATTACCAAATATGGTCAGCCACCGCCCTGGATTTGAAATATAGCAGCCAATCATAACTTGCTACGTCAATGTTCTAGAACATTCTATGTGACGTAACGCGGTCTAAGGTGCAGCTAAGAGCCTGCAGAAAGACACGTACACCTCAGGAAGTAATGCCACAGTAACATCCTTTTGAAATGTCAAAGGACATGACAAAACCACCGTTTCCTGTCATATATACAATTTACTAAGACTTTAGCAGAATTAAGAATATAAAATATGTTTCTATATGAATTCAGAAACTTATGACAGGTTAATAAAATAATGGCGATTAATATAAAATAATTACAATACGGATCTCCTCAGTCACGTTCGTGACAATATTTTCATCAAAATCGTTAGAGCCATTTTTGAGAAAATTAAAATTTTCGAAAAATCTTCCATGTAAAGGGTAGTCTGGGGTGGGGGGATTTTCTTGAAAACCTTCGTGTCGCATCTCTGGAAGATACTGAACCTAAATACCAAGTTTGGTGCTTATCCGATTGTTCGTTTTTGAGTTATGCTGTTCACACACACACACACACAGACATGTTTCCAAAAATGCTTTTTTTGGATTCAGGAGGTCTCAAAACGTGTATTTCCGGTGAAATCTCGGTATCGAATTTTTGGGTGGAATGCAATACTACCCCTACTTACTATACGTAGTAGAGAAAGTAAAAAACTGGTCGCTATACGCTGGTCTTCAAATTCCATACTGTTTCCGTGACATCGCGAGAAACAAGTGAATGTTGACAGGACTTTAAATAACAATTAATAACTGATATCTCGGAATCGCTGATGCCAGAACAAAGTTATTTGAAATAAATGTGTGTTTTAAACAGATCTACATTTCTTGTGTAGTACGTTTTCGTCTATCGTTTAACATTTATCAGAATGAAAGAGATTTACACGACAACATGTATATCTGGAATTTTGTGGGAATAGCCTAGGTAGTCCTCTTCATTCGAAAGAAATTTTGTATAACTGGTAAACGCTAAGCGATAGACGAAAATGTACCACACAAAAAATGTATATCTTTTACATGGAACATTTTTGGAAAATTTTGATTTTCTCAAAAATGTCTTTTAACGAGTTTGATTAGAATGTTTTATGTTTAAGATACTTTCATGGCAAATGAAATGCATATCTTGAATTTTCTGGGAATGTCCCGAAATGTCCTTTCATTCTAAATTACTTTTGCATAACTGGTAAACCGTAAGAGATAGACAAAATTTTACTTGAAAAATATAGATCTCGTTTAAAAACATACAATTTATGTCATATAATTTTTTTTTTTGGGGCCCAGTGAACCATTTCCGTGATATCCCTTGTTATTTGTTTGAATTTTCCAATACTTACACTTTTTCTTAAATGGGAATCCGCTGTTGGTTTTTTATGTCCTGAGCGTGCAAGGAGAATTGCATGCTTTGCAAATGTTTATCTCGATTAACATGAAGCATATGGAGAATAAGCGTTTGTAAAAATAGTTTGTACAAGAGTAGAGAAAGTCATGTGAGTGCAACACCACGTTTTTCGTTTAGGATTTAAAATGTTTTCTTATCTCAGTTCAAGATGTGGGTTATATCCAACGAGTTCTTTGCAGATATAGACAGTAAAATCTATACTTAATGAACTAATCACTTCACAATTATTGTGAATGAAAATTGTTGAAGTAGTTCATAAAGTTAAGCTTGTTCGACCCATTACTATTAAGGGGTGCGAGCTTAGTGGTGCAAACCTGGATTATCCGCCTGTTGTAACACGCAGCAGCATTTTCAGATTAAACTTAAATCGCCTACTGTCAGTTTGATTACGGCGCTTATTGAAATGTTGGGTTTAAATGTAGTGTTAAAGTCAGTGGCTGGCTAAAATGGAAATGCTGCCTAAATCACGCGACGGTAGGTCGATGCTGCATTGTCTATATCCGGAAGGCGTCTCAATGACGCTTGCCATTGCGCTCCACCTTGCCTGCATTTAAATCAATAGAATGTCAAGGTTTTCTTCATTCGGGCTTATTTTGTTAGATGCGGCAGCCTTCCTCGACAGTGATTTATAATGGGGAGGTATACTACAAAGTTGTTAAATCTTTCTTTCCGTAGTTCAAAAACTTATCGTCTTTTTCACTTACTCTACCACATACCTAGAAGGTAGAGGTTTTGTATTCCACCCAAAAATTCTATATCAAGATTTTACGTGAAATACATGTTTTGAGGCCCCCGAATCCAGTAAAATCATTTTTAGTAAAAGGCGCACGCCCCAAAACACGAAAAGTCCGAGAAATACCAAACTTGGTATTTAGGTTCAGCGTCTTCCAAAATTGCGACGCAAAATTTTTAGGAGAACCCCCTTCCACTTCAATCTAGCCTTTACAAGGAATATTATTTAAAATTTTCGATCTTCTCAAAAATAGCTCTTACGATTTTGATTAAAAAGCATATGTTTAAGATATTTACATGAAAATAAAATCTATCTCTTGAATTGCCTTTGAAGTCCTCTTCATTCGTAAGGAATTTTGTATAACTGGTAAAAACACACAATTTATCTCAAATAACTTTTTGTGGCATTTGCTATTTCTGACATATACGAGTACGTTGGTGTTAGTTTGAATGTTTCAACAATTTGTCGTATATTTTAAGTGTTATCGCTATTCAGATGTAATGTGAAAAGTATGGAATTTATAGGCCAAGCATATAGCGACTATTTTGTACTTTCTCTACTACGTATAGTAAGTAGGGGAACTATTGCATTCCACCCAAAAATTCGATACCGAGATTTCACCGGAAATACATGTTTTGAGACCCCCTGAATCAAAAAGAAGCATTTTTGGAAACATGTCCGTGTGTGTGTCTGTGTGTGTGTGTCTGTCTGTGTGTGTCTGTCTGTGAACAGCATAACTCAGAAATGAACAGTCGGATAAACACCAAACTTGGTATTTAGGTTCAGTATCTTCCAGAGATGCGATACGAAGGTTTTCAAGAAAATCCCCCCACCTCAGATTACCCTTTACATGGAACACTTTTCGATAATATTAATTTTCTCAAAAATGGCTCTAACGATTTTGATTAAAATATCATATGTTTAAGATATTTTTATGACAAATGAAATGTTTATCTTGTATTTTCTGGGAATGTCTCCAAAAGTATTCTTCATTGTGAACGACTTTTGCATAACTGATAAACCATAAGAGATATTAATGCTTCGATTTGTTCATTTCTTGGTCATTCTTTAAAGTCCGTCAACATTCAGTTGTTTCTCGCGATTGCATGGAAACAGTATGGTATTTTAAGACCGGACTATAACGTCCAGTTCTTAAACATTTGACTATCGCTGTTCCCTTTGTATTTATTACGAAATGTGTAATGTAGCTATTTTTGCAAAGCGTGATTTGGATTAAAATGACATAAAAAATAAACTTTAATAAGAATAGTTTGTATACCCACTAATAAACGAGAGGGTATAAAAAGTTATGTGAATGTAACACAGAATTTTTTTAAAAACGTTCGGGTATATCCGGGTTAACCAGGAGGTCATGTCGAATGGTGAATGAACAAAATGGTTGAAATGCTCAAATGGACCCGGGGTCCCTAGAGCTTAGAGTTACCAGACATTTGTCTTCTCGGGATAAGGGAAAACCCCAGTAAGAACCTTATCCAGGTAATTCACCCTAGCCGAGATTCGAATTGGGGACCTCTTGAATCTAAATACGGGACCGGGTCTGCCAACGCAGAGACCACACCCTCGCAAACCCAGGAGTAAACTCGTGGGGCTTTCCATTAGGAGCGGTGCCTATTTTATATACCGCCCCCCCTGCCTGGTCGAAATCGGGCCAGAAAGCTCTAGCACCGACCCTTCCAAGCAGGGACGGAAGTGGATACGCCACTTACGCGCGTCAGGCCAGCAGGGCGAACCCTAACTGGGGGAGACTACCGAACAACCTCGGTGGGGCCGACAGTTTCTAGCAACCGTCTACCAGCTATCCCTCATGGCTGGTGCCGGAGATTCTCGAGGCGTCTCACAACCCCGCCTGGGTAGAATTAACATAGCCAAGCGTACCCAATAACCCATGGGTATCGGGAACCACTGCCCCGCCGAGTCCAACCCAATTCGAACAACTCCCATTCGGGAGGGGCTCAGATGTTCGGCCCAGCGTACTTCTGGTAACGTCGGAAGTACCACGAGTGCTAAGGGTCCGCAGCGCCCGCACCACGGCAGCTGAAGGGGTCGCAACCCCCCCTTACGGGGGGGACCTCTTGAATGTAAGGGAGACACGGAGGTGGGCAAGAGAGCTGTTGTAAGGATTGCAGTCCTGCGTTAATGCCCTTAAAATTGATCCGCTTAATGGCCAGTTTTCTCGGCGTCGATGCTGAACAATTTCAGAATTGTGCTGATGTTTCACAATCGTCTTAACTCATCATCAATTGGCTTCCAGCATTTCGTCACTTTCAATTCACTTTAAACCTCAGCTTTATAACGTAAAAGCTGTTACATTAAAACTACCTGCTTCACACCCGTTGGCTTTATTGGGTGAGCGGTTAAGTTCCACAAAAGCACCAATATCTTTACCTCTGGTATAGAAACTCTCATCGCCGCTTTAGTTATCTATTATTAGGCATTTGGATAGTTAGTATTATGTACATCTTCATCTTCCCACTTTTCTTTTCCCATCTGGCTGTAACAAGGAAGAATATTTGTTAGCCCTTTTCCTATCTTCTGGAGAGATCCGCGCCATATACTTTGATCGTCTTGTAATTTTTCGTTTAAATTAAATTTATCTCGGATCCAGCCACCGAAATCAGAAATCTCATCTCTGAAGACTGACCTCTCAATTAAGGGTGATAACTCTAAACACAACTTTGGCGCTACTCGGTTTATGGTAGAGTTTATAGCGTTAGCGATAAGAATAGTAAAATCGCAAATAATCACACTTTTTCTTTATTTTAAGTAAAATTAAAAAGTCAGCGAATATCTTACAGTTAAAGTCTGAGACAGACTGGCAAAAATTATCTTATCGGACTCGGCACCGATCCAGAGGATATTGTACCTACGCCCCACGAGGGGAGTCTCCGGGAGGGAGGGATGAGGAGATAGGGGTGATGGCACAGCAATGACAGGGTTCTAAGGTTACAGATTGGGACACCCCGGCAGTCGGACAGGCAGATCAGGACTCCCGCCCCATACAGAGGGATCCAAATCTCCTCAAGAGGTTCGGATACCCGGGCAACAAGCCGAAGGCCGAGGGACGAAAAAAGGTCCAGATAGTATCCTTCTTCCCTGCCACGTCGCACCGAAACACCATCGCAGACACCTCTAACCTTGAAATATACCTGAGGTGAAAGGATGAATGGAACGAAATGGAGGGACAGGAAATTCGGGTTCTGTAAGAAACCACCCTAGCGTTCGCTGATGTCCCGAGAATACTCCGACAAAAACCGTGGATCAGAGTGGGCGTCGCCGGGGATCGAACTCGACACCTCCCGAATGTGGCCCACAGACGTTGCCGTCTGAACCATCCCGCTTGGTGGCAGGAATTAACTCGGTACACCAAGGGTAGCGAAAACGACTTCCAAATATGCAGCACGCATTGCATCACTCAGCAGCATGTGAAAAACAAAGGGACGGTTGCAGAGAGGGAACGGCGCCTGCGAGTCAAAATAACTCGCGAGTCACGTTTTCGCCACCTCTGCGGTACACAATCTTCTGTGAGGCACATGTGATGCCCAATTTACAATGGAGCGTCACTGTCGAAACAAGACGATTGACCAATAGAAATTCCGTATGAACGGGATAAAATCCTTACAACGAGAGTTTAAATGGAGTTAACTTTACCGCGTGGCATTAAGACATCCACAGAATTGGTGTATGTATGCGCGCGCGCGCGCGTGGGTTCTAGTTCGGATGGCATCAAATGCATCCTTTTTCGGGGGAAATATTAAACTACCCCGAGTTGTATGAATTGAGTTAAAATACAACAAAAAGGTGTATGGTTTGGCCTCGTTGTGAGCACTAGATTTTAAGAGCAATATCGTGTTGCTCATGTCGCGTCGCCAGTGTCGCTGCACTCTGAATTGCGCAGGAGACAGATATTACTTTTGCACTTGGGTTAAAATACTATTCAAAATCAAATTCCTCTTGTCAGCTTTCTATTTCATTCGGTGCAATCTTTAAGAAGCGCTCAAGAAAATATTTAAGATTGTTTTCAAATGAGATGATGTATGTTACCTTGAGCACTACAAGACCATCAATCAATGGGAGTCTTACAACGTTATCGTATTGTGTTACCGCTAGTAGGAAGTACCGCGCGTCAAGTGAATCCGTCTCTAATAAATTCCAAATATTCTAATTTCGCAAGCATTAAATGGCATACCTTTACCAATTGGCGAAAAATTCTGGTGCATGTGTTTAACGCACTTAGAGAAGAATCTGTCTTTGCCAGTGAGAGGAGCAGCAGCAGCAGCAGCAATTCTGTTCTAAACTTACAGGTGTAAGTGTTCAGTCCGGAGGCTTTAAGGCGCTCACAATATTGGGTCCATAGGAACAGCTGATAAACTTAACAGCGAATCCGACTAATAGGGTTCCGAGATGGAGGGGATTATTCCATTACCGGATTCTCCATAAATGTGTCAGTTGCATGCTTTCACATCTTTATTTGAATGTTTATATTTATCTTTCTGCCAATTATGGCGGTTACTGCAGTTTGGCATGTGGTCTGAAATCAACACCTCTGGCACAAAAAACACGGGAAAGGGAGCGCGGAAGAATACATGTCAGCGAGACAAAGTTATAAGAAACAAGATTTAGCTGCTAATTTCAGCTTCAACAGATCCTAAGTTAAGACTCAAAGAGCTAATGATTAGAGGTGAGACAAACTGTTATCTTCATGTAACGGTTATGTCATAGTTACTTTGCGTTAACGATTGCAAGTAACAGATATAATAACAATTAACACATCTTAGATTGTAGGTACCTGTTACCAGTAGCATTATTTTATGTACACCTAGACTCTTAGCTTCTCTTCTAATTCTTTCTTTCTCTCTCTCTCTCCCTCTCTGTTTTCTTTAGTGATTTTATTTACTTATTTTTGTTTAGTTAGTTATATCGCGGCGGCGTGGTTAGATTGCTCGCCTCTCACCGAGGCGGCCCGGGTGGCATGTGAGATTTGTGGTGGACAAAGCGGCGTTTGGGCGGGTTTTCTCCGGCTTCTCCAGTTTCCCCCGCCATTCATCCCACCAACTGCTCCATCATCACCTTTACTTTCATCCATTTCACCATTATTTCGTTTCATCTACTTCCTCCCATACCAGGCATCGGGCTGATCACCCATCCTGGATATTCTGTCTGATCCATGAGTGTCTGCTCCTCGACGGGCCTCTGACCCAGGCACCCGCCTGTAAGTCCTATTTAAGAGGAGGTTAAACAGAGAATGAATGAGTGAATAGTAGTTATATCCGAAAAAATAATGATTTAAGAATTATAGGTATATGTTTTTAGTTTTGGGGAAATTGAACTTTAGACTAATATGTTTTAATATGTTTTCCTAATTACTGATGCAGTATTTTAGGAGCTAACAAATCCAATTTTGCTTTTTTATCTGCACATGTAAAATAATTCCACATGGAACTAGTTTGCATGCGTTTATAGAGTTTAGGCTAGAGACTAAAAGTTTGGATCTGAAGCGAGGCGGATGATGAGCTGAGAGGCATTCTAATACTTACGTTATAAATACATGCAATGGGCTCCTAAAGAAAATAACACACTATTGCTAACCCAGCCTCCTGGTCTAGGGGTAACATGCTAGCCCCAGTTCCCGAGATCGCGGGCTCAAACTCGGCAGAGGGTGATGGATTTTTTTCAGACGTAAAAATACTTAGCATGGCTTCTTTCGGAAAGAAAGCAAAGCAAATGGTCCCGTATTTTACGGCACGTAAAAGAACCTCAAGCCTGATAAAGAGGCCTCTGAGCAAAATTCCCGGTCTTTCACGCCCAATATAGAATGTGATTTGAGGCAGTATTTTTAACACTTAAATGATTTCAGTCTAATTATATAATATGTAAATCCAATAACAGCCCGCCTTAAAGCAATATGCCTATGTAACAATATATAAAAAGTGTATATTACAGTCATTGTATATGTTTATAATATTATTGTATACATGTTCAATAATGTTATGTGAATGTATTACGTAATTTAATAATGTAGGAGCTGTGAGAATAATAGGTTAAAAGTTGCTAACAATAAGGTAACCTTCAGGCAATAATGAGTAACAAAGTTTAACAATACTACTTACGATTCTTGGAAGCAATAATGTAATTTTGAGACAGTTTAAAAAATAGCCAATCAACAACCAGAAAAAGCTTTAGTCAAATGAAGGTATTCTATTGGATTAGGAATAGCCAATCAGGGACTTGAAATACAGAAATTTACAAATTTAGGCGGTAGCAATCAATTCAGTCGCTTGCAGACAGTGTTTGTAACCGGATGCGAGATATTTAATACGTATTCGTGTGAGACGAAAATAGTTTTGCGTGTTAAAAAGTGCAAGTAATTAATTAAAGAATCTCACAGCTCTCTCTATATCAGTGAAGTGTTATTTTAATCGTTTAAAGAATTAATAAAAGCAGTGAAGTAAAATTATAATCTGTGTAAGCCTACATTCTTCAGTCGCACCACAACCCTGCAAAGAGAAACATGTCTCTAACAATAATACTGACGCAGCCGAGGCAAACATAAATAAATAATATTTAAAGAAACAGTCAAATTACAAAGTTAATATTTTTTTAAATTTGGGGCAAAGACCACCGGAAAGTACATTTGTGGCGAAGGCTACCGGAAAGCGGGTACTATACGTGTGGTTGCAACCAACTTCAAGTTCGGCTCCCAACAGTTGAAATATAATACAACTCCTTCAATACAACCTACTTCAAATTGACGCCCAAAACGTGGTGCAAATAACTTAAAGATACTATCTACTTCAGACGCTAAGAACTATAGTAGTTGCAGAGCGTCCATAAATAATGCAGTGTAGTTTAGATTTATTGCATGATGCACAGCACTAGTAGTTACTTCTATCATCACATGGTATACTCAACGGTAATGCCACGCTATCTTGTGGAACAGTATAATATTACGCAACGGCGTTTAGCTAACTAATTTCAGCCAACTGTAACACCAGCTTCTAGGTCTGCGCATAAGTGATGTTAGTGCATAGAGGTTACCTTCTGTTCCCGTTACTTTTCTAATTACTTGCTATCCCTGTTACCTCGCTAACTGTTATGATAATGCAACAATTACAAAGTAGCAATTACTACATCGCTTAGAACAGGCATTCCCAAGCTTTTGGATTCTCGGAGCCCTTCTTAAAGTGATTTATATGGCGGAGCCCTTTAGGCTTTACCGGGGAGAAAGAAGGGAGGAATTAAATGTAAAGGGTTATTTAAATGGAATTAATTGTTCTTCCACACAGGCCGTGTGTTGGACAGGGTTGGAAAGGTAGAATCAGACGACTGAAAAATTCAATGCCAATGCCGGAGACCGGGAGATCCGTGGTTCAAATCCCGGCTATGGCATTGAATTTTTCAGCTGTCTGATTCTACCTTTCCAACCCTGTCCAACACACGGCCTGTGTGGAGGAACAATTAATTCCATTAATTGACCTAATAGTGGTTGAAACTATGAAGCCCGGGATTTAAAGTACTTACAACATTGTAAGTCGCCATTGGGGTATGTCATCTCAATACAATTTGAGATCTCCTTGTGGTTTACCGGGAAAAATACGAATCAGTTGGAGAATTTAGTGTTGTGCCGGCGTGTTGCCATGGTAGCTCAGTGGTTAGAGCAACCGGACGGAGACCGGGAGATCCGTGGTTCAAATCCCGGCTATGGCATTGAATTTTTCAGTAACCTGGTTCTATCTTTCCGGTTATTTAAATGTTTGCACTATATCCATGCATTGGAATATAGTTTTTAAAACTTTGAAATTTCCTACAATCTCACAATATATTCTCAGCTGTCACAATACACAGTTCCATCCAAAGCTCAATAAAGCAAACCAGTTGTTTCACTATAGATGCTGAGAGCATATTAATCTCTATACAATCAGTCCAATTTAATCATTACCTTCAGTTAAACTGAAATACATCTTCGTTCAATATTCTTCGAAATGTTTACTAACCTGGCATGCTGCGTATACAGCCTTGTCATCTAACTGCCTCACGATAATCTTGGAGCTAAGCACGTGATCCACTCTTTAAGACCACAATGAGCATCCGAAAGTAGATGGTAGGAGAGCATGGACGGATTCTAGTGAATACTATTGTCTTCATGCCCCTTTCACTTCGTTATCAACAAGTATCCTACCCCAGCCAACCTCAAACTTACTCCCTTAATTTCACTGGTGGTATAAACAACGTTTTCAGTCACTTCCTTTATCAGACGCTTGAATTGAGCCATATTTAAATTGATATATTTTTACTTTATCTACTACGTATAGTAAGTAGGGGAAGTATTGTATTCCACCCAAAAATTCGATACCGAGATTTCACCCGAAATACCTGTTTTGAGACCCCCTGATTCCAAAAAAGGTATTTTTGGAAACATGTCCGTGTGTGTGTCTGTGAACAGCATTAACTCAGAAACGAACAGTCAGATAAACACCAAACTTGGTATTTAGGTTCAGTATCTTCCAGAGATGCGACACGAAGGTTTTCAAGAAAATCCCCCCACCCCAGACTACCCTTTACATGGAAAATTTTTCGAAAATTTTAATTTTCTCAAAAACGGCTCTAAAGATGTTGATTAAATTATCATATGTTTAAGATATTTTCATGACAAATGAAATGTATATCGCGAATTTTCTGGGAATGTCTCCAAAAGTATTCTTCATTGTGAACGACTTTTGCATAACTGGTAAACCATAAGAGATAAGACAAAATTTTACTACACAAAAAATATAGATCGCGTTAAAATACACAAGAAAATCAGCAATAAGATTAACATATCGATTGACATGAAGCATATGGAGAATAAGCGTTTGTAAAAATAGTTTGTACAAGAGTAGAGAAAGTCATGTGAGTGTAGCACATCAGCTTTTTTTAGTATAATTTATAGTTTTCTTACATTTTGATAATACTTTTTATTTTTCTTTAATTTAATTTATTTTATTTTCATGGAGAGGCCACGAAGCCCTTGGAAGATTCACATGGAGAGAAGTGAGAAGTGCACACGGAGCCCTTTGGGAAACTGAGCAATAGAAGAAGATTATAATAAAGGGCTTTTAAGTAAAATATGTTTGTTCCATTTACTATCATCTATCACCCTTAAAAGTGTGTCACAAGCTTACTCGAAAACGTTGTACATTCGTACTCACAGAAGCAGCTGCATTTATTTCACAATGAGGTTTAAAAGACAAATTTTAGTGCCTTGCTGAGTATAGGTTACGGATGGAGAAGAATTTAGTACTACGGGCATGTTGCGCCTATATATACAGAGTTATTCTAAAAGAAGGAGCAGACTTTAAATATGTATTTCTACTGAACGACAATAGATAAGACAAGCTTGTCAAACATCACTGGATAGAGGAAAGTTCAAAGTTTCATTTTATGTTTTCAACATGAGCACACCTTTTGTTATGCGATTACGACCAGTGTTTTTCCTTTGCATAATGCGACCATCATCTGCGAGCTTCTTGTAGCAATGGTAAGTCTACGAGGGCTGATCAATAAAGACGGAGACTGATTTTTTTTCACAGATATTACTCCATTTCAATGTTGACATGATTTTTTTCAAAGTACTCCCCTCCTAACTGAATGCACTTTTTATAGCGTCTCTGCCAGTCCTCGAACGCATGGTGCAGGCCATTCTTGGTCAGGTCTTTGAGAATCGCCTCACTTTTCTTTAGCACTGCTTCAGTGCTCTCAAATCGAATGCCCCGGAGCTTTGCCTTTAGTAATGGGAATAAAAAGAAATCACAGGGGGTAAGACCGGGGCTTTAAGGCGGATGCGGCACGCAGGTAATGTTGAATTTAGCCAAAAATTCCTGGACTTGATTTGCGACGTGAGGCCGCGCGTTGTCGTGATGAAGTCGCCACCCATTCCGATGATGTTCTGGACGTTTCCTTGTAATGTGCTTCCTCAGTGTAGCCAATACTGACTTGTAGTAACTGCTGTAACATAGTGTGAGGGGGGAACTGCATGCTGGTAAATCATTCCATTCCGAAACACCAGGCCCACCTTGCTTAGCACAGAGGACTCGCCCGTCTTTGAAGTCCTTGAACCACCTAAACACCGTTGCACGAGTTGTGCATCTTCACCGTATGCTTGCTTTAGCTTTTCGAAAGTTTCAAGGCTGTATGATTTAAACGAAAATAAAATTTTATTGCGCTGTATTGCTCCTCTCGTGTCACCTCAATTTTGTGGTATGCGAAATTCAAGTAGGGTCAACAATATACAGCATTACTACCAACCTACCGTTACGAAAGTGCTGTCGCTTATGGACATTATACATGAAACCCTGCTCTTTTCAAGTATTCGTGGTAGAGACATAAAACTATCAAGGAAATTACAGAAAAAAATCAGTCTCAGTCTTTATTGATCAGCCCTCGTATTTATGACGAGAGAGCTCTTCGTTGAACGTACAACGAAATGCACGCTGCACTGAAACAACGGATTCACTCTTTGCATACCTCAGCACCAAATATATTTTTCTGTGGCGTCACCATTTTCTTGTAAATAAATCACAGTGCCGCTACAGGCATTGAATGGAACTAATAGGCGTGGGCTTAAAACTTCAAACTTTCCTCTAACCAGTATCGTATGTGCCGCTATCTATTGTCGATCATTAGAAATTAATATTTAAAATCTGCTGCTTCTTTTTGAATAACCCTATACTTGTCGCAAAATTTAGAAACCTGACATCTTGAGGAGAATTGCAGTTGGATGATGTCAGTGATCTTATATATTTAGTAAAGTCGCTGCGCCTACGTTGCTGAATGTTTTGTTCAACTCGTTAGATCATAAATTGAGCACATTTTATGCTACATTTAACGGCAGATCCTGAAGTAACGTTTACAATGGTCTGCTGAAAACTGGATAAATTGACAACACAGCAGTTAGGAAAAGCAAGGAAAGGAAGGAGGGAGGGAGAGATAGAGAGAATAATTTTGAGGAAACATGTGACCACATTACCCTCAGCTTGTTTTGAATGCAGGACCCACCCGATACAACAGAATCGTGACTTTGAAATTTCGCTGTTACAGCCTCTTACAAACAAATCTTCTATATATTTTCTGAATCTTGCATGAAGTATACTTCTGAGAGGAAGGATCAAGTGGCGACAGAACAACGCAGCGGGGTCGCTAACGTTTCCAGATGGCGCATCCTGACTCCGATGACAGGGTAGATGCTTTTACCTCGGGACTTTTACATCCGCCCGCTGCGCTGGATCTTGCAACCCTGAAAGAAAAAGAGTAAGGTACATCAAAATGCATCCTAGCGGAGCCTGAGGCATCCCGTTGGATCTGTGTTCTCATACCTCATCTTAAATGCTAAAAACTGTAACCATAAAGCGTCCACTCCTACAGCTGAAGCTGACATTGGAATGAAGAATGTTCGGGGAATGTATTATTCAAATAGTGTTACATTTTCCTGTCACATATTGACATTTACATGCATAAGCACGCGCTGTAGACATGTGCTGTGTACTACATACGTTCAAGGGGGGAGAAGGCCGAACTGCGACAAATAGTTATTCAAAGTATTTGTTTGCCCAGGCCAGAGTGTACGTTTCTGCTGCACCCTCTAGCGCTTAGGTTTGTTTGCTTTCAACTTTTTTATTTTATCTACCACCTATCTATTATGCAGAGGAAGTATTGTATTCTACCAGAAAATTCAATGTCGGAATTTCACCGAAAGTACATGTTTTAAGGCCCCTGCATAAAAAAGGCATTTTTAGAACACGGTGTGTGTGTGTGTGTGTGTGTGTGTGTGTGTGTGTGTGTGTGTGTGTGTGAGAACAGTATAACTAATAAGCGAAAAGTCTGAAAAATACTAAACTTGATATTTAACTTCAGTATCTTTCAATGTTGCGACATTAAGGTTTTCAAGAAAATCCCCCACACCAAACCACCCTTTACATGGAATAATTTTCGATAATTTTTACTTTCTCTACTACGTATAGTAAGTAGGGGAAGTATTGTATTCCACCCAAAAGTTCGATACCGAGATTTCACCGGAAATACATGTTTTGAGACCGCCTGAATCCAAAAAAACCATTTTTGGAAACATGTCCGTGTGTGTGTGTGTGTGTCTGTCTGTGAACAGCATAACTCAGGAACGAACAGTCGGATAAACACCAAACTTGGTATTTAGGTTCAGTATCTTCCAGAGATGCGACACGAAGGTTTCCAAGAAAATCCCCTCACCCCAGACTACCCTTTACATGGAACATTTTTCGAAAATTTTAATTTTTTCAAAAATGGCTATAACGATTTTGATGAAAATGTCATATGTTTAAGATATTTTCATAACAGATGAAATGTATATCTCGAATTTTCTGGGAATGTCGCCAAAAGTATTCTTCATTGTGAACGACTTTTGCATAACTGGTAAACCATAAGAGATAGACAAAAGTTTACTACACAAAAAATAATGTAGATCGCGTTAAAATACACAATTTATGTCATATACATTTTTTTTGTTGAGTGAACCGTTTTCGAGATATTGCTTGTTATTCCCTTAAATTTTGCAATACTTATACTTTTTCTCAAATTCATTATTCATTTTTCTATCTTGTATATGCAAAGAGTATTAATCTGCGGCAAAGGGAATGGTGCTAGCAACCAGCTATTGAGAGATATGTATGTGCTTAAGGCTACGTATTTCTATATTGCCCTTGTAAATATATTTTCCCCTTACATCTACAAGAAAATTAGCAATAAGATAGAGTCTACAAATGTTTATCTCGATTAACATGAAGTAGATGGAGAATAAGCGTTTGTAAAAATAGTTTGTACAAGAGTAGAGAAAGTCATGTGACTGTAACACATCAGATTTTTTATTTTATCTACCACGTATCTATTATGCAGAGGAAGTATTGTATTCTACCAGAAAATTCAATGTCGGAATTTCACCGAAAGCACATGTTTTGAGGCCCCTGCATAAAAAGGCATTTTTAGAATACGGTGTGTGTGTGTGTGTGTGTGTGTGTGTGTGTGTGTGTGTGTGTGTGTGTGTGAACAGTATAACTAATAAGCGAAAGGTCGGATAAATACCAAACTTGATATTTAACTTCAGTATCTTTCAAAGATGCGACACTGAGACTTTCAAGAAAATCCTCCACCCCAAACCACCCTTTAATGGAATAATTTTCGATATTTTTTTATTTTCTAAAAAATGTCTAACGATTTTGATTAAAATGCCATATATTTAAGATATTATATGGCAAATACAATGGGGATAACCTGTGAAGTCCTCATTCTGAAGGAATGTTGTACGATTTTGTATAACGGTTAAACCATGGTAAATAGACAAAAACGTATTTCACAAAAAAGGTAATCTCTTTAATAAACACACTTTGTTTCAAGTAATTTTCTTGTAGCCTCGGTAATTTTCGAGATGTCCGTTACTATTGGTTTGAGTTTTTTTTAATACTTCGTAATTTTATTAAAGCGCTGTCGCTATTCACTTGTTTCTCATCGGACAAGTCAAATTCCGCACAAGATTTTATCAGTAATTCTTTGCCATAGGCAAACTCCGCATACATTGGTTGGATGTGCTCTGTGGTAGTCGTTTTGTCGTCATGGAAGTGAAATATTGTATGTCTGAAAAGGGAAAGGACCCGCTTATCATTGATGCTTGTAATTATTTTAAGAATATTTTAAAAAGTGGTTGAAATATGTGGAGATGCAGTACGCCGTGCGGTATAAACACGTAATACTTAAGTGTTCAGAGTTTCGGACAGCAATATTATTTCCACAGCGATGCACATAGTTGCAGTGAACTTGATAAGTTGATAACATACTTAGGACTAGAATAATGCTGCAAAAAGTAAGGCGCGACAAAATATATCGTAACGTCTATAAAAATAATTCTCGCGCCAGTTTAATTTGACTGGTAGTAAAGGTGCGTAAAAATCAGATGTGATACATTCGCATGACTTTCTCTACCCTCTATCGTTTATTAGTGGGTATAAAAAGTATTCTTACTAATGCTTATTTATCATTTACTGCATTTTAATCCAAATAAACCTTTGTAGAAATAGCTACATTACACATTTCGTTATAGATACAAAGGGAACAGCGACAGTCAAATGTTAAAGAACTGGACGCTATATGCTGGCCTTAAAACTCGCGAAAAACTGAACGTTGACAGGATTTTAAAGAATGACCAAGTAATGGAGAATTCGAACCACTAATAACGGATATCCCAGAAATGGCTTATGCCACAAAACAAACTTATGTTAAATAAATGTGTTTTAAAGAGATCTACAGCTTTTATGTAGTACGTCTTCATCTATCTTTTAACGTTTAACCAGTTATACAAGATATTATATAAAATTCCATCCGAATTATGAGGACTTCAAAGATTATTCCTAGAAAATTCAAGATATACAGTTTATTTGTCACGTAAATATCTTAAATATATGGCATTTCAATAAAAATGTTAGAGCCACATTTTAGGAAATAAAAATTTCGAAAAATATTCCATGTAAAGGGTAATTTGGGGCAGGGGGATTTTTTTTAATTCTTCGTATCGCATTTTTGGAAGCTACTGAACCTAAATACCAATTTTGGTATTTATTCGTTTCGTTTTTGAGTTATGCTGTTCACAGACACACGTGCGCACACGGACCTTTTTCTAAAAATGCGTTTCTTGGATTCAGGGGTCCTGAAAACATGTACAGAGTTTTTGGGTGGAATGCATACCTTCTCTACCTTCTATATACATTGTACAGAAGGTGAAAATATGTACAACGAAAAGTAAAATAAACGGCCTGCACTGCCAAAAAGCCGACGCAGTTAGTAAATTGGAAAGTGTGGATTTAATACGATAAGAGGAGAGCATTTTTACTTTCTCTACTACGTATAGTAAGTAGGGGAAGTATTGTATTCCACCCAAAAATTCGATACTGAGATTTCACCAGAAATATATGTTTTGAAACCCCCTGAATCCAAAAAAAGCATTTTTGGAAACATGTCCGTGTGTGTGTCTGTGAACAGCATAACTCAAAAACGAACAGTCGGATAAACGCCAAACTTGGTATTTAGGTTCAGTATCTTCCAGAGATGCGACACGAAGGTTTTCAAGAAAATCCCCCACCCCAGATTACCCTTTACATGGAACATTTTTCGAAAATTTTAATTTTCTCAAAAATGGCTATAGCGGTTTTGATTAAAATATCATATGTTTAAGATATTTTCATGACAAATGAAATGTATATCTCGAATTTTCTGGGAATGTCTCCAAAAGTATTCTTCATTGTGAACGAATTTTGCATAACTGGTAAACCATAAGAGATAGACAAAATTTTACTACACAAAAAATGTAGATCGCGTTAAAATACACAATTTATGTCATATACTTTATTTTGTTGAGTGAACCATTTTCGAGATATTGCTTGTTATTCCCTTAAATTTTCCATTACTTATACCTTTTCTCAAATTCGTTATTCATTTTTTTGTTGTCCTGGTAATACAAAGAGAATGGAATACTCGACATAGACACCAGTTCTTAAAATATTTGACTATCGCTTAAAGCATAGCAATTCCCCTTGCATCTACAAGAAAATTAGCAATAAGATTTAATATCTCAATATCTGGATTAACATGAAGCATACGGAGAATAAGCGTTTGTAAAACTAGTTTGTACTAGAGTAGAGAAAGTCATGTGAGTGTAACACATCAAATTTTTTATTTTGTGCTGAGAACGAATCTGCAATTGTAGTGTTCTCTTGCGGGTCCTAAATATGGATAAAGTGGGTGAAAAATGTCATTTCTTTCAGTTTCCTGTTCAACCTCGTGCGGAATTTGCCTATGGATATTGATATTGACATTTTTGATGTTGCGGAATTTACCTATGCGTTATCGTTCCGCCCAACTTTTATGCGGAACTTGCCTTTGAAAATGTGGAATTGATCCACTTCTGTTTCTCATGATTCCATACGGAATTTTAAGGCCGGTATATGCATACAATTTTTACTTTCTCTACTACGTATAGTAAGTAGGGGAAGTATAGTATTCCACCCAAAAATTCGATACCGAGATTTCACCGGAAATACATGCTTTGAGACCCCCTGAATCCAAAAGAAGCATTTTTGGAAACATGTCCATGTGTGTGTCTGTCTGTCTGTGAACAACATAACTCAGAAACGAACAGTCGGATAGACAGCAAACTTGGTATTTAGGTTCAGTATCTTCCAGAGATGCGACACGAAGGTTTTCAAGGAAATCCCCACCCCAGATTACCCATTACATGGAAGATTTTTCGAAAATTTTAAATTTCTCTAAAATGGCTCTAACGATTTTGATTAAAATATCATATGTTTAAGATATTTGCATGACAAATAAAATGTATATCTTGAACTTTCTTGGAATGTCTCCAAAAGTATTCTTCATTGTGAACGACTTTTGCATAACTGGTAAACCATAAGAGATAGACAAAATTTACTACACAAAAAATGTAGATCGCGTTAAAATACACAATTTATGTCATATCATTTTTTGTTGTTGAGTGAACCATTTTCGAGATATTGCTTGTTATTCCCTTAAATTTTCCAATACTTATACTTTTTCTCACATTCGTTATTCATTATTTTTATGTCCTGGACATGCAAAGAGATTGGAATGCGCCACATAGCAACCAGCGCTTAAAATATTTGACTATCGCTTAAAGCCTACCAATTCCCCTTGCATCTACAAGAAAATTAGCAATAAGATTAACATCTCGATATCTCAATTAACATGAAGCATATGGAGAATAAGCGTTTGTAAAAATAGTTTGTACAAGAGTAGAGAAAGTCATGTGAGTGTAACACATCAGATTTTTTTAAAATGTGATCTGAGCAACACGGTCCAGGCAATGTCATCTCTACCTCGCAATCTGGAGCACATTGTTATTGAGGTGCCTTTCCCAAATCTATATTATACAGGGCGGACCATTTAAGTTGAGACTCTGCAACATCTCCAAAAGAAAGCGGTGTAGAAAAAAAATTTCTTTAATAAAAGTTGCTTGATATTATGGGGGAAAGCAAATGTCATTAGTCGTGTTTTATTTGGAAGACATTATGATAGTCATTTTAGGTTCAATTTAATTTTGTTAAATGGGAACCTACATTTTGTATCTTGGTTCCTCATTATAACATGATTTATAAAAGCTGTTTATTTTGTGATGAGGAGTAAGGAAACAAAATAAAAAGTCTGATGTGTTACACTCACATGAATTTCTCTACTCTTGTACAAACTATTTTTACAAACGCTTATTCTCCATCCACCAGGGCCGTATGTAGAGGGGGTGGGGTTTTAGGGTTCAACCCCTCCCCCGAAACTTGTGACAGTTTGATTTATTTAAATTCAGAGCAAATCAGTATGGGAAATGTCGTTAGATAACAATAGGTCTATTGATAGTAGCACAATTACAAGAAAAAAAGGAAACTTACATAGGTAAACTGGCCATACATTTCGGTTTTCGAAGCAGTCTCCATGTTTTATGCTGTAAAGTGGAATATCCTCATTCTGGTGAGTTTTTCTTGTCTATATAATGTCTATATACTACGGAGTAGATACATGGTAACTGTGTGCAATACTGTTAAGTTTAGATCTATTTGTGGAAAAATATTGTTAATCTTATTGCTAATTTTCTTGTAGACGCAAGGGGAATTGGTAGGCTTTAAGCGATAGTCAAATGTTTTAAGAGCTGGTTGCTATGTGGAGTATTCCATTCTCTTTGTATGTCCAGGACACAAAAAAAAATGAATAACGAATTCCCATTTGAGAAAAAGTATAAATATTGGAAAATTTAAGGGAATAACAAGCATTATCTCGAAAATGGTTCACTCAACAAAAAAATGCATATGACATAAATTGTGTATTTTAACGCGATCTACATTTTTTGTGTAGTAAAATTTTGTCTATCTCTTATGGTTTACCAGTTATGCAAAAATCGTTCAGAATGAAGAATACTTTTGGAGACATTCCCAGAAAATTCAAGATATACATTTTATTTGTCATGAAAGTATCTTAAACATACAAAATTTCAATTAAAATCGTTAGAGCCATTTTTGAGAATATTAAAATTTTCGAAAAATGTTCTATGTAAAGGGTAATCTGGGGTGGGGGATTTTCTTGAAAACCTTCGTGTCGCATCTCTGAAAGATACTGAACCTAAATACCAAGTTTTGTGTTTTTCCGACTGTTCGTTTCTGAGTTATGCTGTTCACAGACACACACACACACACACACACACACACACACACACACACACACACACACACACACACACACACAGACACGGTGAAATTTCAGTATCGAATTTTTGGGTGGAATACAATACTTCCCCTACTTACTATGCGTAGTAGAGAAAGTAAAAATTAAATTGGTCCAAAGATGATTTTCATATATATATATCGAGAGATAAAGGCGTGTCCAACTCTCAGAAACTACTCAACTACTTTTCACGTTTGAAAACAATGTTATCGCGCACCATGTCCAAAAGACTAAATGTGTGAATTAAGGAATAGACATTCTTCATATCTCCTAACTTTGCTACTATTCTACGAAATGTTGCTGTCAAGGTATTCTTTGATCTCTTAACCTGAAAAATGTTGAGCGTTAACTATAGTAAATAACGATCGGACTAACGGGAAGGTGAAAAACTTGAAAATTCCATCTCTTACGCTAACCTAAAATTTGTCCTTCCACGATTTGAATAATTCCTTCATCGCTAAATTAAGCTCGTAGTCTGTATCACATTTCCAGAGTTTGGAAAGTCGGGGAAATGTTAAAGGAGGTAATGGAAATGTTTAATTGGCTAAACACATACATTAACAGAACAAACATTAACATTTACCTTCCAAAGATGCGACACGAAGATTTTCAGAAAAACCCCCTATCCCAAGCTATTCTTAACATTGAAAATTTTTGGATATTGTTTTATTTTCTAAAAATGGCCCTTACGGTTTTCATTAAAATACCATATATTAAAGATATTTACATAACAATTAAAATGTATATCTTGAATTTTCTGGGTATAGCCTCCGAAATCCACTTCATTCGAAAGTAATTTTCTTTAATCTTATAGGTATAAGTGGTAAACGTTAAGCCATAGTCGAAAACGTATTACACAAAAACGTACATCTGTTTTAAGCACAATTTATTCAAATAACGTTTTTGTGGGATCCCGCAGTTCCGAGATATCTGTTATTAATGTTTCCAATTGTTCAATACTTTGCCATACCTTTAAAGTCCTGTCGATTTTCAGTTGTTTCTCGCGTTGTATGAAAGTTTAAGGTCAGCATATAGCGTCGCTTTGTGTCTATAATGAAATGTGTAGTACAGTTATTTCGGGAAAGAGAAAGTCATGTGAAAGTAACGTTCAGAGTTTTTAGTTACGCTCTTCACAGAAACACGGACACGCACTTGGACGTTTTTCTACAGTTTTTAATTCAGGGGACCTCAAAACGTGTATTTATAGTGAAATTTCTATATCGAATTTTTGGCTGGAATATAATACTTTCTCTGCTTATTATAGGTAAGTCGTAGAGAAAGTAAAAACTGTTGTATTTTGAGGTGCTAAAATCTAGAGGCTACATGATATGCCATGCACCATGTTCATTTCTGCTCAAAATATCTGTTGCTACTTTGCGCACAAGTCCATCAGATACATAATAGCTAAAGAGTGCAAGGATAGAAGAACGGTAGGCAGCGTGTATTTTAAGTACCGCTCCTTTAATATTCGTTAGGCAAGTACGTGCCATAACGCCTCTGGACAGAGGGAGAGAGAGAGTCACTGAACGACCCTGAAGAAGATGAGCAACCGACCAGCTGGAAAATTACCTGGGAAGAGACGTAAGATTCTAACTCATCTACGAACACGTAGTTGTATCTGCGTCCTACTGTTTGGCAGCGCATTTTCAAGAAGTTGTTTGAGGGGTATGGTTAACCCAAAGACTTTGATCCTCAGAGTGATGTCATGTCAGTAATGTAGTGGACGACTAACGGAGAGATCCAAGAGTATTTAACTAACGGAAGATCAAGGTTCAAGAGCAACCAGAACTGACCTCAATCAACACTGTATAAGTTGCCATTGAACTTCTTGAAGGTCACGCGCTTGAGTTACAGAATCTCGAGTTCTGAACATCTCAGATCATAAAGGGAGATTGCACAGGAGTAAGGGATTCATATAAAGAATGATTTGAATAGATTTCTTAAAGCCGCCTGGATGCAGTCCGGAACTCTGCAGTATCTTCCCGCTTCATTATGCAATGAGCAGGTTGTAACCAAATGTTCGGCTGTTAGTATAATATGACAATGGCTGCATAAAGGAGGAGATTCTTTAACTAGTAGGTGGCTATGCCTAAAGGCGACGTGCCCAATTTATAGGCATGTAATGACTAATTGATCTCTTCTGGAAAGATGCTATACTGGGTGACTGATGTGTGAAGTTGGGGAAATATCGTGGTGCTTTTGTGTCACTCCAATTATTTCTCCATTGATAGAGTATACTTCGTTTGATGTGGAGTCTTTAAGAACTAAATAGTTGTCTTGTGGCTTCTTTAGCGGCTGGGTCGGCTAATTCATTTCCTGGTATTCCGGTGTGGGAAGGAACCCAAATAAGAGTAACTTGAACACTCGCAGCCTCAATCTTGTGGTATAGGATCCTGATTTCGTAGACCAGCATATTGAAGAGCTAATAGTGCACTCATAGAATCGGAGACTATTACAGGTTAAGTACATGACAAGTAACAAATGATAAGCTTTTCAAATCTATACATGACCTTTGAGCCTAATATTCAGTATTTGGTGCGGCCTCCATGCGTTGCAATTAGAGCTGCTATACGCTGTGGCATTGAATCAAAAAGGTTCTGAATAAGTTACCGAGGGATTTCCCTCAACGCAGTTTGTATTCGAGCTCATAAATCCGTGACACTGGTTACTGGAGGACCGTGACGCACCAGGTGCCGACCAACCATATCCCAGACATGTTCGATGGGCGACATGTCAGGCGAACGTGCAGGCCAGGGAAGCAATGGTACCCGTCGCTCTTCGAAGAAGGCTTGTACATTCCTCGCAATATGTGCCCGGGCATTGTCCTGTTGAAATGTGGTCTGTGGAGATGCATGAAGCAGGGGGAGTAGCTCAGGCTCTACAACCACCGTTAGATACCGGTTGCTGTTCAAAGTGTCCTCAATTCGTAAGAGGCGAGATAGGTTGTGTTACACCCAATGGCGCCCCAAACCATCACACCTGGTGTTTGTCCGTTATGCCGCTCAGCAATGCAGGCCTCCAGGTTGCGCTCACCACGGTAGCGCTGGACACGCATGCGGCCATCACTGTAGGACACATTGAAGCGGGACTGGTCCGAAAAGACTACATTTTGCCACTCAGCACCCCTGTAACGGTGTTCACGTACCCATTGCAGTCGGAGGAGCTTGTGGTTTCTGGACAATGGAAGCCGACGTAATGGCATGCATCAAACCAGTCCAACTTGCAGCAGACGGCGACGAACCGTTGATGCAGACAAGTTCACACCTGTTGCAATGCTTCAGCGTCGAGCCAACACTGTGGATGAAGCTGTACGGTCCGTTATGACCATGCGGACAAGATGACGGCCATCCCGTGCTGTGGTCATGTTCCGTGGTCCAGCACCCGCTCTTCGCTGTGTACGACCTTCATCTATCCACAAACGCATCACTGTCGTAGCAACATGCCCTGTACGAGTCGAAATGTCACGGTATGACAAACCCGCTTCTCGGCAACCGATCGTTCTGCCCCGTTCGAACTCACATCCGATATGGCTCCCTTTGACGTCGACGAGGCATACTGGCACTCACTTTATTGTTTCCACCTTGTCAGATTGACCTTGTCGGACTGACACGAGAGGGTTCTGCTCGGCCTACGTGTACCCCCATCTCTCTGCAAACCTAATCACTTATTGCTTGCACACTCTTCTACACTTCCACCAAGTTTGGAGCTATTCGGGAAATTCTTTCTTGGTGTTGCAATTTTCACAAACGGCAGTGTAGTTTACATTTTAATGACAGAACGCATAAGGTCCCAACCATCATTTTTACACAACTGCTTGTTTCCTGATGTTTTTTGGAACCATAAACTGTTTATGTGAAGAAAATAAGTATTCCAGGAAGTTTGTATGGTCATAAGCAGACAGAGGGGTTTTAGTAAGTAAACAGAGCAATTCTGTTACCGCACGGAGTATAGGTGAGTCAGGTACTGTGCAGACACTTTCCTCCCCTTCCCTTCTCAACATTGGTTTCGTTGCGACTGTTCCATTATTCGCTACATACAAACCAGCGAAAAACAGTGGCAATATGCCTAAAGTAAAGAATCGCACACCAAAACCTTCATCACAATTAGCATATTTTGTGCCGGAATTTGGCACTTCCAAATTGGCTGAAGTTTTTCCTGCCAAATGGCGAAAACATCAGATGTAGAGTACATCACATAGAGCTCAAAGGACGTTTAAAATATATTGTTAAACAACATTGTAATTCTAGGAACACGTGGCATTATTAAACAAAAAAAAGTGGACTTTCAACCTCCTGAGCCCGAACTACCGATCGGAAGTTCTGTAATATCTGTGTCATACGCTAATACGAGGATTCTTTAAAAGGTTTACAGCTTTCGAAATGCCTGTTTCGTACTTTGTGAACAAATGTGTTAACAGAAAAATGTTTTCGGAAACACAATTACACAAAACGTGCTTGCCAACAGCCTATGGCAAATGCCTAAATAATATAAGAGACGCAAGGGCAGATACGATTTTCCTATCTATAGGCAAAACAAAAAGTGCTGCTAATAGGCTAGTTGCTAATGATGTTATAGGAACCCTGATGCTCCAGGTAAAACATTTCTCTTAATCTCCGAAGAGATAGGGGAGGTTTACTCTTCTACAATTACACGCTTGTTAATTATATTCCTCGTGTCTGTTTTAACCTGCTGGTAGTAAAAAAAGAGAGCTTTTAGCTACTGAATACGGCAAGAGGCAGTGCCTGCAACTGTTCATATTTGTTTACAGAGAACACTGCAAGGTCGCAGTCGCTTCCACCTTCCCTAGCCACTAACCCCCGGTGCGTTCCTAACTTGATTTACTTACTATATCGGCCTGACGCTTAAAAGACAGCACAGGTTAAATGGAGCGCACTGTTGCCACATGTACGCTCGCAAATTTGGTGCCCAGCTGTGATCGCTCTGGCAATTTAATGTCATCTTGTGAATAATACATCGCCAAATAGTGAAATATCTGCACTGCCATTTAAGGCTGTTGTAAGACATTTAATTTTCCCTGCAATTTGTGTCTCCTCCCCTTTGTATTTTTAGTACTTCGAAATACGATTTTACAGGCATAAAAAAATATGTATTATCAAAGTAATATGGAGATATAAAATCTATAATTTGTTAGGAATTATCACTGTTTACCCTTAACAAAATCTCATTCAACATGGAATGTTTTCAAACAGTGAGGCAATATTTTTAACACTAAATGATTTCACTCTAATTATATAATATATAAATGCAATAACTGCCCGCCTTAAAGCAATATGTGTATGTAACAATATATATAAAAAGTATATTACAGTCATTGTATATGTTTATATTATTGTATCCATCTGTAATAATGTTATGTGAATGTATTACGTATTTTAATAATGAAGGAGCTGTGAGAATAATAGGTTAAAAGTTGCTAACAATGAGGTAACCTTGAGGCAATAATGAAATTGAAAGTTTAAATGCTACTAGTCATTATTGGAGCAACAATAATGTAAATTTTGAGGCAGTTTAAAAACAGCCAATCAACAACCAGAAAAAGCTTTAGTTAAAAGAAGGTATTCTATTGGATTAGGAATAGCCAATCAGAGAGTTGAAATACAGAAATTTACAAGTTTAGGCGGTTGAAATTAGTTCAGTTGCCTGCAAACAGTGTTCCTAACCGGACGCGAGACACATCCTCGAGAGATTTAATACGTATTCGTGTGAGACGAAAAATAGTTTACGTGTTAAAAAGTGCAAGTAATTCATAAAAGAATCTCACAGCTCTCTATATCAGTGAAGTGTTATTTAAATTCGTATCAAGTATTAACAAAAGGAGTGAAGTAAAATTATAATCTGTGTAAGCCTACATTCTTGTCGCACCACAACCCTGCTAAGAGAAACGTGTCTCTAACAAATACTGACGCAGCCGAGGCAAACATAAATATATAATATTTAAAGAAACAGGTAAATTACAAAGTTAATATTTTTTTTAAACTTGGGGCGAAGGCTACCGGAAACTGTTTACTATACGTGCGGTTGCAACTACTACAAGTTCGGCTCCTCAACAGTCGAAATACGATACAACTACTTCTAAAATACTCCTTTCTCAACAGCAAAGAATAAATGATGCGCCACTCCGTTTTGCGCTATTCCATCACATTGCATTAACCTAACGGCTTTTCGTTTCCCCCATCCTTTTTGTTTTCCTTTTTTATGGGTCCTTAGAAATCCTCTCATTCGTTCCGTTTTTATCCTATACATTACTGTTCTGAACACCCGGTAGCCTTAGCTGTTCTTTCACTGCCTTACTAACACTCTTTTTACTTGAAAAATAATCTAACGTCATTATTAATTTGCGTTTCTTCTTAGTTTACCAGCATTTCGTCTCTTCCTAGCTTCTCTCTCCATAACCATAAATATTTACGTAGAATGTTAAATAACCTACATAACACCTCAGTGTTCCATACGTTGTAAACATACTCACTTCCTTACGACTGACGTTAACCTATCTGTCTTTTGCCTCGCGCCTGGCGCCTGTTAGTTGAATAGATGGATGACTTGCTTCTCATGCACAATGAATGCAAGACGTTACAGACACCTGGCTGCTTTTAAAAAACTGCCTCTAACCCTCCTCAACATTTTCTCTCGGTCGGTGCCCGTTGTAAACCCAATAACAAAAAAGTTTCTCACTGGTTGACTTTTCTACTGCATAGATATAGAATTTTCCGAAAATATTTTATTTAAAAAATTATTTCCCTTATCTTATTAAAAGTAGAGAATTCAAACTGGACAGGTAACATTCTTCCGTTCTACTCTTTAGTTTATTAGTTACTGCGTGATAGGCATAGAAACAACAAATATTGGACTTTACTGAAGAGCTCGTTTTATTTAGAAATTTGTGTCCAAAGAAATCTATAAGAATGATATACCTAACCTGATAAAGAAAAATATTCTGTATACGTTAACGTGTTCGAAGATGAAATTTATAACAATTGAATATTTACACCATGTTATTAGTAACTTGGCGACAGCGAGGGTAGAAAGAGACGAAGTTAATGGAACATGTAAAGCACCTCTGCCTGCTCATAAGAAAAACTTGCTCTGAAATTGGTAAGATTATGAATGGACTCCTGCTCTGGAAAGCCTTGATTTAATTTTCTCAAAGACAATTAAATGCAGGAGTCTAAAACGTAAGAAATAGATTCAATGAGCATGTGAGTATGCAGTAAACCTATTTTTAACATATTTACAGTACCACCGAGAGAGGTGGCGCCGCGGTAACGTGAGTGGCTGCATTCGAAAGGTCCCAGGTTTAGACCCCGGGGCCGACCAATCTGACCGAAGGTTTTTTTCGCGCTTTTCCTGAAAGCTAGGCGAATGCTGGATTGGATAATTTGATTCCACGAATTTTCCTATCACCTTTTCATCAATACATTTCATTTCTTTCTTCACCGCCGTACCAGGCATTGGGCTGATCACCCATGTTGGTATGCTATTATCAGAGTTTGCTTGCTCCTCGATAGGCTGCTGACCCAAGTTCCTTGCTTGTAAATCCTACAACGAAGAGGGTAATCCGAAATAGAAGAACATTTACAGTACCAATGGAAAGTACAATTAAACATTTAAATAACCAGCATGACCGTTGATATTTTAACATAAAATTAGAATTCACAACATCCATGAGAATAAAAATGAAATGAACAAAAGTTTTAAGTTATCGAGCATAGATACACAGAGTGGACCATTTAAGTCAAGACTGTACAATATCTCCAAAACTAAGCTTTGTAAAAAGAAATGCCTTTGATAAAAGTTGCTTGATATTATGGGTGAAATTTGAAATAGATAGTTTCTTGTAGGAGTTTTTGTTCCACGTATGGACGTCAATTTGAAGAAGATTGTTTGTTACATAATATGCTGCAACGTATGAAAAGCCGATTTGAAGATGTATTTTTGTTGTTACGCTCCAACTTAAAAAAATCTTTATTAACTTTGTTATTAAACTGCTTCTATAGATAGTATTTATGTTTGTTTTTGCCTCGGCTGCGTCAGTATTGTTTTAGAGACACGTTTCTCTTAATCAGGGCGTGGGGGGACAAGAATGTAGGCTTACAAGATTTTAAGTTTTAATTCACTTCTTTTTATTAATCCTTGACACAAATTAAATAGCACTACATGATATCAAGAGCTGTGAGATTCTTTAATTTAATACTTGCACTTTGTTAGCGCGTATACTTAATTTTAGTTACACACGAATACGTAATATTTCTTTAGAGAACACATCTTCCATCCGGTTGCTACCAAGGTCTGCAGGCAACTGAACATATTTCAACCGTCCAAACCCGTAAGCTTCTGTATTTCAAGTCTCTGATTGGCTAATCCTAGTCCAATAGAATACCTGCATTTAACTAAAGCTTTTTCTGGCTGTTGATTGGCTATTTTTAAACTGTCACAAAATTTACATTAATGCTGCCCTAATCATGACTAGTAGCATTCAAACTCTCAAACTCATTATTGCCTCAAGGTTACCTCATTGTTAGCAACTTTAAACTTATTATTCTCACAGCTCCTACATTATTAAATTACGTAATGCATTCACATAACATTATTGAACATGTTTACAATAATATAAGCATATGCAATGACTGTTACATACATTTTACAAATTATTACATGCATATTGCTTCAAGGCGGGCTGTTATTGAATTTACATATTATATAATTTAATTTAAATTATTCAAGTGCTAAAAATACTGCCTCAAAGTAAATGCCATTAGTCGTGTTTTGTTTGGAGGACGTTATGATGGTCATTTTAGGGTCAATTTAATTTTTTAAAATGGGAACCTACATTTTGTATGTTGTTTTCTCATTAGAAAATGGTTTATAAAAACCTGTTTATTTTGTGATGAAGAATAAGGAAACAAAATAAGAAGGTTGGTTCCCAATTACGAAACGTAACTTGATCCTCAAATGACCACCCATGGATGGTCCAGCCATTCATTGCCCTCTTCGTACACAGCCATCCAGAATTTTCGTGGCTATTTACGTTGGTGTAAGAACAAGTGCAAAGTACTTTATACAAATGTTGTTTAATTTCGTATGAGGAGTGAGATATTGTACAGTCTCAACTTAAATGGTCCACCCTGTATACCGGTTGCAAGGGGTTCGGATGTCCATAGCTTAAGGGGTGATTGTACAAGGTACATTGAATGAAATGTTCTAATAACATTGTTTTTTGACTACCAGATTCGCCGTAATAGTGATGTTTGCAACAAGCGGATAATATTGATCATTACGGCTCGAGGGAACGTTTTGGGTGACAATTTTAATGAGTGTCATTTTAAGATTATCTACCAGTTGGATACAACATTTTACGCGATCTTAGCATTATTTATTGTAGGAAAAGTAATTAGGCATTCATAACTGACATAAGTGAGAGGGTCTTCATATTTCTTAATGAGACGTTAGCTTTTATCCCTGTAATTAATTTGTTATTATTTGGCGAGTTGAACCAATAAAAGCAAGAGAACCACTTGCATGCATTCCCTTCTTGAGAAAGAAGTGAGCAGGTGTTACGGGCTGTGATCTAGCCTATTATAATATAATTATCAGCACAGCATGGTAAGTAATTATCAGTTCAGATCTTAATTATTCTATATTAATAAGTTATACAACTTGTAATATCGGTATTACATCACGCGTGTCATAACGAGCCAATTATGCACCATATTGAATAGAGCAACAGCCTGTTTGTAATGGTAGGATTGCATGAAATTATTTTGAATCGGAACTTCATGCTGCGATGTCTGAATATCAAAACGCGCTTAAGGCTACGGAGAGTTAAAAATAAAGTGAACGGATTTTACCTGAGCATCCTTTAGTAAAATTTTTGGGTTTTGCAGAATTTGTAAAAGAAGTTTCCGCACTTATGTGGCAATGTCAATGTGGTCTTCCCCTGGCAATGTGTCACGCAACACTGACTCTTGAGAATATGCAAAGGCTGTTTTTAGATGAAAATAGATCACAAAGCATTGCATAAGGAAACTTGTGGCATCCTTCGCATATCGGGAGCTACTAAACATTATTTTAATCAACTATAAACTAGGATGCACGGCTAGATGCAAGTGGAAGTAAGCTAAATTTGTTACCAAAGCCTCTACAGGCCTTAAATCGGCATGCTATTAATCTACAGAAGGACTGTAAACATGTTGATAAACTCCTAATTGCAATTAATACGTATTCCAAACCTTTGCTGTGTGGTGTAATGGTTTGTGCTCTCGCTTGTCGTGCGGGAGACGGGGGTTCAATTTTACACCAAATTTTAAAACTGTAACCTACCTCAAGCCTTAAAAAATATCCCAGGTCCATCGACATGCCCCGGAAATGCAGGTTTGCCTGAGCATCACTTAAGATATCCTAACAATTAAAACAGTATACAAGTTGTCATTAAAGGTAAATGGGAAATCTCGTAGGTTTACAAAAAATTCTATCATACAACCTAATGGTTAAATCCCATCATGTAGGCAGGTTTGCAAAATGCATATATATGTAAACATATGCAATGAAACAAAATTATATGGACTTTTTGGTCGACCACACTATAATGCACTGATTACTGTGGCGTAACCGAAGTAGAATGGCATCAATTGCTTCAGCCACTCATTATGTTCTTACTCGGCGGCGCGCGCAATCCCCTATCGCCCATACCTTTTAACACATTCAAAGCAGCAGTCCAGTGGGATCCATTTCCCAGATAAACAATGAAATATGTGTATTCAAAGTAAAATTCTGTTTATTGTAATTTTAATATTGTAATAAATTGAGTTCATTTCCTTTGCTTTAATATGTCTGGTTTTCATCTTACAAAAGCGTCAATAAATGCGGTATTGACTCAAAAGTACTGCCATGGGTTGCACTACTCGCAAACACACGAGCATTTAATTACACATAATTAACAAGTTAAGATCTTTTTGTAAAACCTCAAAGTTTTGAAATTATAGTGTGGTTTACCAAAAATAGTCATATGCAACAAGTTATAGTGGTAATTAAGACACTCGTATGGAAATTATGAAACTCGTTTCATAAACATACTCGTGTCTTAATTACTATCATTATATTCTTGTTGCATAATATACTATTGTGGGTATTATTCGTGAATAATGAAATAGGCTACGGCGCGAATCAGAGTTAGTAATAAATGTAGTCCTAAACATGGCTAACCTGAATAGTTCATATATAATTGTACCTTTTCCATTAATTTAACGAGAAATTTGTTTGTTCAGAATACGGATATGCATCGGGCCATGACTGGACTAGAGGATTCAACTGATAACAGTTTGCGTTGTAGCCGGCCAGTCCCGTTAGCCTTATTTAAATGACGAGATAACAAGCGAAGGTGTTAAATAATAGTATGATATACAACAAGGCTATAATGGTAGTAATTAAGATACGAGTATGCTATCGCCTGTTTCATAATTTTCGTACGAGCGTCTTAATTACCATAATAGTCGAGTTGCATACGACTGCTTTTGGTCGCCCACACTAGAATTTCAAAACTTGAGTTTTTACAAAAAGATCTTACCTTGTTAATTGTGTGTAATTAAATGTTGATCTGATAGCAGCACCTTGAGCGTATTTGCATTTATTTTATTTTAAATACACATATTTCATTGTTTATCTGGGGAGTGGATCCCAGAGGACTATCGCTCTGAAGGTGCTTGAAAGGTATGGGCGATAGGGGAGCTGCGCGCGCCGCCGAGTAAGATCTTGAGCAGTCGCTGAAGTATTATGGATCCCATTACAGTAGTCACTGCAATCATATTATAGTGTGATCAACCAAAAGGAATGTTAGCAAATGCTAAGCGAATTTTCATGGGTGTAATTTGCTTGAAATCCTTATAAATTTAAGAGTAGTATATAATATGTGGAATCTGCTAAAAATGTATGGTTTTGAGGGTTGCTTCCTAAAATGTTTATTAAAAGGCAAATTGTGCAAACTTATTAAAATGTATCTCTATGTACACATTAATGGTACACTATTTATGAACCTGTTAGTGTAGATGGGAAAAATGAATAGATTTATTAAAGTGGGACGTAAAAAATATTCCTAAAATAGTAAAATGTTTTTCGAAGAACAGAATGAATTCAGAAAAAAAATCTCCTGCATTGACTGTGTACTTACGAAATTGTAAAATTGCGCAACAAATAGTACGAACAATAATGATATAAGTACCTACAGAGAAAAGAGAGAAACCAAAAGGTGTAAGAAAAGATGATTTCTGTGTCCAATATATGTAAGTTACTAGAAATTGATAAATTTTGTAATAAATGCAGATGTAAATACAGTTTGCGATGGCCAAGTTATTTTAGCCTATACACAGGACAGCGTGCAGGTTGCCATTTAATTGCTTCAGAATTTAATCTGAAAGTGAGACAGTACACATTATGTGCATATGGTATACATAGTGATTTATATGTTTAAATTTTTTAGTTATAAAAATTGTTTAGATGTTTCAGTTTTAAGAAACTGAATGTAAGTATAAAACTGGGATCTAGTGGCGCCCCTAGGCTGACTTTCTGAACACACCTCCTTCAACAGGACACAAGGTTGGACGAAGCAAGTGGGGTAAGAGGCATGACACTTGCCAGATGACTCGAAAATTCCTTGAGTTGGGGGGTGCAAGATTTCCAAAGATGTTTGCTGACGTGAGCCAATAAGGGAAGATGAAACAGATTTTAAATATATGAATGAGCGAATGAGATTCAGTGTATCTAAACTCCCGGGAAAAATAACGTCTGCAAGAGCTATAGCTACTACTGTGCTATAAAAGGGAGTGTGAGGATTAAACTGCACGCATTTTCGTGATTAACGTTCTGCTTGCTTCATGCTAAGTCGTCTGCTTATAACAGGATGTGTATAGAAAAGAATGAGGCGTGTTAAGGAGTTGACGAGTGGCAATGACATCGTGTCAAAGCTAGTAAAGTGTCAATGAACGGTGTTCATTCATTCACCTGCACGACCACATCTGAGATAAGTAAATAGCCGAGGTCAACGAAGACTACATCTAATAACCCACCCACTCATATTTATCGCCTGAAAAAACAACCCTAAAACCCATCCGCCACAAAGATCATCACAAAAACAAAGGCTTGGCTTTTAAAAGAAACAAGCCAAATAGAACAAATTTTAATCAGTAACCATCCACTAAAACTGTTACTGTTCCAATTAAGTAGCTTTAAAATTTGCAAAATTTGTCTGTTTGCAGGTACGATTAAAATAACATTTCTTGAGAAAATAAGAAAAGAAAATCATACTGAAATTATATCGGGTTGTCAGTACCGGCCGGTAATGATTTACCCATCAAAACCATGAGTTTTACCCGCACAAGAAAAGGATAGGCAATTGATATACGATTTTATAGGTCTGTATCAGTTATTCATTCACAAGGGACCTCGGATGTTAATAAAGAGTTGCAAGAATTCATATTTTAGAAACATTAGAGGAATACGCTTGAGGCTGATATGAACATATATTTGGGTAAATCAACACGCTTACTATCGTTACTTTATTCAAGAAAACCAAGAGGAGAAATGCTGGACGATGCCGAAACTTGAGTTATCAATTCATTTGCTCAAGGAGACGCAACAGTGCTGGTGGGCTAAACCACGAGGCCTCTGATAATCTTTAAAATCGAAGCTTTCATGTTCATTTCTTAAGGCTTTTGTCGTGCTTGCTCTTAATATCTGCAGTGCTTCACATCCTATGCTCTGTTTTATTAATTTTCGTGGATGCTGAACGTTGTATTGAGACTCCACTATGAGCGAGCTTGCGGTATTTTGACTTACTTAATAGTATCAATGCAGTAGTTGTCATAAATACTTTTATAAACTACAAAAACAACTGGAATGAATTAGGGTCCGGAAGGGAGGTTAATGCACTTGCATTTTGGCAGAAACAGGCAGGTTAGACTACCAGGATGTTGGATGGTAGAACCAGACTGAAAATTCAATGCCATAGCCGGGATGATCTACCACGGCAACATGCCGATACGACATTAAATTTCCCAACTGGCTGCATTTTTCGCGGTAAACTACAAGACGTTCTTAAATTCATTATGAGATAACAATATCCCAATGGCGATTTAAATAACATAAGGACTTAAAAAGAACCATAATATTTCCTACATCATCTATATCTGTCAGGCAGAAATGGGGAGCAAATTTATATACTTTAAAAATGTTGTTTAACAATTTAGTAAGCTCAATTATCGGTTGATTCTAATTGGCAAAATTCAAGTTAAAATACAGTCGAAGTTAGAATCTACAATTTATAACATAGTGAAGACGTGTCTGGGAATTTCAGGAAATCCTAAAGGAATTTAATGTAACACCACTAAAACTCAGACAGTATTTACTAACTACTTCACCATTTTTGTGAATTCATGGAGGATTCCTCTGCAGAAAACTGGACACACATTTATACAGATGGTTCTAAGGACACAAAAGAGGGAGTAGGAGCAGCAGTATATAACAATTATAAAGAAATGTTAAAAATTAAACTAAATGAACAAATTACGTTAATTTGGATCCCTAGGCATAAAAACATAAAAGTAGATATTTTAGCAGAAAAGCAAGAACTGGTGGGGATAATCTGAATATACAATTATCTATCCAAGATATTATTGGTCACCTTAAAAAAAGAAGTTGTTAAACAATGGAGCACCGAACATCCCTAAGATTCCTGGAGCTGGGAAGAAAACAACAAACCGTGGTTAAAAAAAAGCGTATGGTCCTAAGACAATGTAAGCAGTTAGACTGGACGGCACCTAATGCCATCTGCACGGAATGAGACGGTTACAGGAATGAGACCTAGAAGGCTAACTGTCCATCACATATCGTTCTAAGAGATATCCACCAACAGATACGTCACAATATAACCAAGGAGTTAAAGCGACGTAAAACAAAATAGAATAAAAAAAAGACTTAACAAACATCATAAAAATAAGAATGGACACAACCATGACTCCATTATTGTGGCATAAACTCCTTATTGTGAATGTGGTGAAATAAGTAATAGAACATGTATTAATTGGATGTTACCGTAATAAAAAGAACAACGATTTAATAAATTTACTCTACAAAGATGGTTTACATGGGCCTATAAAAATAACTAATATTTTAAAGCACAACCCCAAACTAATCTTTAAAAAAATTAACAAACAAAAAATGTAAAATTAAAATTTAATTCAGTCAGATGATCATACAACTAAAGGGTACTAAATGAGACCAGTGGTTTCATTATAAAATAAATATACAGGAAACAGACGTTAAATGAAGTAAAATAGACTTCAAGGGCGTCTATCGTCGTATGTCTAACCTGCCAGGAAGTGTTTATCCGAGAGAGATGGTTTCTTTCGACACCTCCCTAAAACAAAAAAAGAGCATTTTTCAGCGTATAATAAATGTACAATAAAAAGTCCAATTTGATTTTAATTTGTGAAAGCCAAAAGAAAAAAAAGACTAAAGTAGTGTTTGTCTTAAAATATAGGGTAGACACACTCGACCCTGTCTCTCTTGTCGCTACGTCACTGCTCCAGAGATGAAGTAAAGGCTTCACAGAGGGCTACACATCCTTACTAATAATTCTTGTCATTCTTCAACACAGTCAGTTCCTCTCATTGAAATAATCGTGGCAGAGACTTGTTAAAAAATAAACTTTTCTGTAACTAATGCCCTAAAATGGAATGCAACACTATATTCGCGTAAGTGGGGGCATCAATTACTGTCTTGGCAGAAAAAATGACTAATTCTTTCTTCAGTGAAGAATAACATACACCTTTTTTTTCATGAAGGAGGGTACTTCCTGAGCGAAAGGTTTCTCAGCGCTCCATTAACGATTGTTTTGTAAACACATGTAACCACGAAGGCGGGACTTAATCTCGCCCAGAAAAAAAGGTGTCAGATACGGGTATTTTTCTCCTTTTTATCCACAGCTCAGACTCCACTCCAAAAATGAGGTTTTACGTACACTAACGTGCATAAAAAGTGGCCCATTTCTCTAGTTCGCAATGGTGCTTTTGTCTCCGTAAGGTAACCAATCCTTTACTCCACCCAGACGTTATCAGTTCTTTATGTGACTGGCCTGAAAAACAATCCTTAGACATAAAACCGAACTTTGAACAATGTTATAATTGATATGAAATGAAGGGGTGGTTCGTATACCGCCTCTATGAAACACTTTCGCTACAGTTGGTACTCAAGTAAAGGCTAAACATAATTCGGCCTTCTAGAGGAAGGGGCGAGGAATTATTTGCATGTGCCATTAAACTGAACGACATGTTTATGAGAGCTTAGATTAAAGTTGTTGGCGCCATCGAACGGCAATAAGAAAATCGATATTAAGAGAACGGTAGTGTAGCATGAAAATACTGGGTTTAAGTGTATTAATTTTCGTCTTTATTCCTACGTTTTTACTATATTGTGGCGAGTACATGAAACACTTAGATGCAAAAACTGACATTTCCACCACTTAATTTTACAGGAAGCCCGCCCCCCCAAAGTTTGTAAGCCAATAATTTATAACAATCCTCTTCAAGTGCCTTAAAACTGTAATAAAATGGCCATTTGCACCTGGCATAGACAAGAATCAATTCGTATTACCTAAAATAATAAGCTCAGATATTGGAAATGTTTGTTTGCTTATAAATGCTTACTCATTCTCTGAAAACCATACAGTTTGAACACGTTTTCGTTTGTTTGTGCTACTCTTATTGTGAAATGGTTACTGCATTATATTCAGCATGTTATTATTGCCTGCATTAAATGGAACAGTTTATCCTTCCTTGTTAATGAAGTGTGAGGCAGTATTTTTAACACTTAAATAATTATATTATAATATTATATAATATTTAAATTCAATAACAGCCCGCCTTGAAGCAATATGTACGTAATAATTTGTAAAATGTATGTAACAGTCATTGCATATGCTTATATTATTGTAAACATGTTCAATAATGTTATGTGAATGCATTACGTAATTTAATAATGTAGGAGCTGTGAGAATAATAAATTAATCGTTGCTAACAATGAGGTAACCTTGAGGCAATAATGAGTTTGGGAGTTTAAATGCTACTAGTCATTATTAGAGCAGCAATAATGTAAATTTTGAGACAGTTTAAAAATAGCCAATCAACAGCCAGAAAAAGCTCTAGTTAAATGAAGGTATTCTATTGGAGTAGGATTAGCCAATCAGAGACTTGAAATACAGAGATTTACAAGTTTAGACGGTTGAAATCTATTCAGTTGCCTGCAGACCGTGATAGTAACCGGATGCAAGATGCGTCCTCTAGAGAAATATAATACCTATTCGTGTGAGACTAAAAATAAGTTTACGTGTTAAAAAGTACAAGTAATTAAATAAAAGAATATCATAGCTCTCGATATGAGTGAAGTGCTATTTAATTTGTGTCAAGGATTAATAAAAAGGAGTGATTTAAAACTTAAAATCTGTGTAAGCCTACATTCTTCAGTCGCACCACGACCTTGCCAAGATATACATGTCTCTAAAATAAATACTGACGCAGCCGAGGCAAACATAAATATAATATCTAAAGAAACAGTCAAATTACAAAGCTAATATTTTTAAACTTGGGGCGAAGGCTACAGGAAACCGGGTACTATACGTGCGGTTGCAACTACTACAAGTTCGGCTCCCCAACAGTTTAAATATAATACATCATCTTCAAACTGACTTTCCATACGTAGCAGCAGCAAACATTTTCTCAAATTGACGCCCAAAGCGTGGTGCAAATAACGTAAAGATATAATAACCATCTTCAAATTGACTTCCATACATGGAGCTAAAGACAATAACTTCAAGTGCATTGGAAGGATTTGGATACTCGATGATTGTGAGAAGGTTATCTCGGAAGTGATGTAGGCACGCAACTACAAGAAATTAAAACTCATTGTATGGGAAATACATGTAAACGAAAACGTTAAGTTACGGCAATATTTCAGTAAAAATACCTAAAGTGCTGGAAAAATTTTATTACAGGGGCTCAACAACGCAACTTACCTTTTTAATTTTGCTTTTTTTCGTTTTGAGTTTTCAATATTTCTCAGCCTCTTCCAGAATTCGCAGGAATAACATTGACCTCCATTATTTACTCTGAATACACGCCTTATAATAGGTGCACACAAAGAAACAAAGTAATTTGGTAATACCACCAAAGAAACTACGTTTCTGACCATTGCTGGCGCGCGAAATTGCCTCTTGACACAATGATAACTGACGTTCATCACGTGATAGTCTGATTCCGCATTGGCTGCATGGAAATGTTACTGTTTGCACTTCAGAATTACAAGGAAATGTCGGGGTTTGCACCTAGACGCTTCATATGGAGATTTAGTTTGGTAAGCCTGACCTGAGTCGACCCTCCCGGAATGGATTGGTAGTCCTGCTCCGGAAGGATCAACTCAACGTTGGCACCAGTACAATTGTTCCAGTAATCTCTAGAATGTTCAGATAACATTTGTGATGTAGAAAGGGTGAGGACGAGTAATTATAAAACAATCCGTTTGGTTTGATTCACTCTCTTTAGCTCTTGAAATTGTAGTGAAAAGTGCTCGCGTCGAGGATGCGTTTTTTGTCAATGATGTTTCTGTAAGCACCACTAATCGTGTTAAGTCAAGGTAAAGCACCTTTTGTTATTAAAATTGTCATTTGTTAAAATTGAAATAACTTCTTTTAGATTTTCACTATTGATCCCGATCAACCTATAAGTTATAATCTTTAGATTTGCATGTCTACTGAGTTTACGTGCTCGTTTTAAGTATGGAAAAGTTAGTGAATTTGTTAAATTAGTCAATGGTCGTGACAATAATTTATTTTTGCACCAAATTCAATGAAGCATTGCCTTAGCAACTCTCCGCTAGTTAGAGCATGGACAACTACCCTTCGGCAGTTGGGCCATATCCGGAGAGGTAAAGTAACCTTCCAATCCAGTAGCTAGAATTAGTCTCGAGGTACAGAGCAGGTTACTCTGGCAGAGGGTGGTGCTAGATTTGTCAGTACTGACATAAACAGCTGGTTCCACTATGATTAATCCTTTATGCACGTCAGTATAAGGGACATTTAATTGATGAGTATGTGCCACAAATACTATATATGGTTTTAATTTTAGCAATTCGACGGTTCTTTACATAGAACCATGGCAAATGTGTTGTAAAAGGAGGTTCTCTTTTTTGTTTTATTTTAAGGGAGTTCCAAACGATGGCCGTTGTGATTGATCTAATGTTTCTTCGGTAAAAATTCTACTCTGTAAGCTTCCTGAGATTGACCATCAACCGTAGCCTGAAATGTAAAGATGCGTTGTGTAGTAGGAAACGTGCATAATCGGCCACGATATAAGTGGGCTCTGTGGGAAGAGGAACTAAATAATTACGGAATAAGTGGACGCAGTTCCGAGTTGCATTTACTAGCGACGTTGAGGCCTGCATATGTAGTAGGTACTGTTTTCACTGCCAACTGCACATTCCCCTATCGCCTTGCCCCTCTGGTATTTAGACCTGGATTACGTTAGGCATGTCAACTAAAACTGTGGCGCGCTCCACCAAGCGCACTCATATCGTGACCGACTAGTACTAAGCTATAATTCACTTTGGATTAATAGTAGAACAAAACACTCTGATAACAACTAATTCCACTACAGTCAGAATACACTGGCAGCCAGAAGGCTAGCGGACCTTGTTCCCGGCAGCGGCTGGAAACACAATGGGAAAACTCAGCAAGTTGGTGCATAGCTCATTGAATCTCTCTGTAGAACACATAGCCAAACTTGTCATCTGGACGGCGGTCTACGGTTTACCCTGTGTGTTGTAATGCCGTGCAGTTTTCAATTTCAAACAAGCCCTTGATGAAGGTTTCAAGATTAGAAAGGTTAACCCGAACTCAGGCATTTAGCAACTGTTATGGTTCTCCTGTGTTCTGACCGTAGCATGTCTTCTTAACGTTTCTGTGTAAGACATTTGGCAAGACTGGTTATCTTCAGGTGAAATCTAAAAATCTGGAAGAGGAAACTGCATTTTATAAAGATTTTCAAGTAAACTTCACCGATGTCAGCAAAGCGTCAAATGTGCCAAAATTTTCTTGCAGCTGCCTATACAAACGGAATGAGAAACAAAGCAACACAGGTGCACAGCACTACTTCTTCTTCCTCTTCTTCTTCTGGCTCTACAACCCTTGATGAGCTTTAGACTCCTGCAGAATCTTTCTCCACAAATCTTTATCTTCCTCTATTTTTCAACCCTCTAATTCCAGTGTTCTTTAAATTTTCTATTGTGTCATCTAACCATCTTGTTTTGGGTCCACCTTTTTTCCCTCGACATTTAGTCTTCCTTTCAACATTATTTTTGGAATTCTATCTTCCGTCATTCTCTCAATATACCCTAGACATCTTATTCTTCGTGCCTTTATAAACCTCACAATACTTATTCCTTTGTACTTTTGTTGTACTTTTCACCTTATACAGGATGTTTCAGAAATACTTTTACAAACTTCGGGTATGGGTTCCTCACGCCAAAAGAAGGAAAAAAGTTCATATGAACATATGTCCCATAATCCTTGGTTTTCGCGTTATTCCTGTCACAATGAAAGTGTGAGTTCAACCGCCTTCGGGGTCCAACCTGAAAACTTCATTTCTCTATGCATTCATAGAAGGCGTTGACCCATTGTACTACATACGGTAGATGGTGAAGTGTTGCCATGGAGACTTGTTTACGTTTGTCCTTTGTCATTAATCTGTCTTCAACGTTTCAATTCTGTACATGTAGTGAGTTAACTGCACGTGTTTTGTTCCACCATGGCTGGATATTCATTTCGTGAACAGGCAGACATGATTTTTTTATGTATGGTCGCGCGAATGGTAATGGAATGGGAGGCTGCCGGCTCTATCAGATGGAGTTTCCAGACCGAAGACAACCGAGTCATCCAACCTTTGACGCTGTTTATCGTCGCCTTGCTGAGACAGGAACCGTTGCACCACGGACTATTGATCGAGGAAGACCAAGAGTTGTTCATACGCCGGAACGCAAAGAACGGATGTTAAAGTGTGTCGAAGACGATCCAGGTATCAGTACAAGACAATTGGCTGTGGCATCTGGTACACCACACGTGACAGAATGGAGGGTACTTCACGAGCAGCTCCTGTATCCATATCATATTCAACGTGTGCAGGGCCTTTCGCCTGCCGATTATCCACCACGGGATAACTTTTGCCGATGGTTTGTAGCACATCATTGTAGTTTGTTTGCCTCGTCAGTTTTGTTTACAGACGAGGCAACGTTTGGGAGAGATGGAGTTTCTAATTTCCACAACGTACACGTATGGGCAGATCGTAATGCTCATGCTGTACTTCAGGCTAGACATCAGCAACAGTTTAGTCTGAATGTGTGGACTGGCATTGTAGGTGACTGTCTGGTAGGTCCATAGGTTTTACCAGCACGTCTTACTGGTGCTGTCTACAGGGACTTTATCCAGCACACTCTTCCTGACTTACTTCACGAAGATGTGCCCCTGCAAATAAGAAAAAGCATGTGGTTTATGCCTGGTGGGGCTCTGGCACATTTTAGTAGCATTGTTCGAGATGCACTGACTGGTATCTACCATGACCGATGGATAGGCAGAGGAGGGCCAGTTCCATGGCCTGTACGTTTTCTTGACCTCAATCCTGTGAATTTTTACCTCTGGGGGCATCTTAAATCATTGGTTTATGGAGCAGCCATCCCGGATGCAGAAACGCTTCATCGACGTGTCATGGAAGCCTGCAAAACCATTCGACACCATCCTGGAGTTTTTGACAGGGTGCGACATTCCATGATTTGACAAGTATAGGCATGCATAGAAGCAAGAGGAGGACATTTCGAGCATTTATTGTGAGTTTTGTGTGTTATAAGTGTACCACTATGTTGAAAACCTCCTAACGAGAAAACAAAGGATTATGGGACATATGTTCATATGAACTTTTTTCCTTCTTGTGGTGTAAGGAACCCATACCCGAATTTTGTAAAAGTATTTCTGAAACATTCTGTATATTTTGTCACTTTATGTATCTTGTATTCTGTATTTTTTTTATAGCGGGGAACTGCTGACCGACTTTTAATTTTAAAAAATCTGATGTGTTACACTCACATGACTTTCTCTGCATTTGTACAAACTATTTTTACACGCGCTTATTCTCCATCTACTTCATGTTAATCTTATTGCTACTTTTCTTGTAGGTGCAAGGGGAATATGGTAGGTTATAAGCGATATTCAAATCTTTTAAGAGCTTCTGCAAATATTTATCTGGATAACACGAAGTAGACGGAGAATAAGCGTTTGTAAAAATATTTTGTACAAGAGTAGAGATAGTCATGTGAGTGTAACACATCAGATTTTATTATTTCTTTCCCACAATAACTACGTCATCTACATAGGCGCGCACGTATTTGGCTAGCCTTGAGGAATATAGTCCCTTTAGAGTCTCTATTTCCTCTATTGTTCTGTGCAGGGCCAAATTAAAAAGCGTCGGAGATAGCCCACTCCCTTGTCTTACCATAGTGTTATATTTGAAATCTGGACTTACATATTTGTTACATTTACTTAAGCTTAAAATTTTCTATTGCCATCTTTATTAGTCTTAAAAATTTTGGATGGGATTTAAAACGTTCCAGGCTTTTATAGAGAATTTCCGTATCAATGGTGCCAAATGCATACTTAAAATCAATAAATAGAAAACACAAATCTATGCCATGCACCTAATTTATCCATCATTTGTCGTATTGTAAATATCTGGTCTGCTGAGGTACACAGACAGCACTGGCTCTGAGAAAATTTAGGAAAATCAATACCTCAATCCTCTATCTCATACTTGATAATATTTTGATAAAAATCATCAGAACCGCTTTCGAGAAAATAGATAATGTAATTCTTTCCGTGTAAAGGACGTAGTTGTAGTTTGAAAAAGGGTGAGTTTTATGCCCAAGCACTGCGACCTTAAAGATCTATTGCGCATCCCCCTTTCATCAGTTAAGTAGTCTGTTGCTCGTTTTGAACTTAACCAGACTGCTGAATTAGGCTTTCGATAGTTCATCTATTTTTGGAAAGTGATTGCCAAAAATACTTGCTCTTTGATTCTCAAGAGCAGGGCAATCACATAGCAGATGAGTAACAGTCTCATCTCCTTCTAGACATCTACTACAGATAGGGTTGCTAAACAATCCCATTCTGTATAGATTAAACTTTAGGGCACAGTGTCCTGTAATGAATCCTGTTGCCCATGCAAGCCTTCTTCTACTAAGACCGCGCAGGTATTTTGCCCGGCTGTTATCCAGGTCTGTAATAAACAACTTGGAATCTCTGCAACCCTCAATGGAGTTCCAGTAGTTCTAGTGTTCTGCTTGAGCCCAGCACTTAATAGCCTGTTTCACTGGTCTGTAGGACACCCCCAGTACAGGCTCCGGACCCAAAAATGGGATTTCGCTGCCAATCTTGGCTGCTTCATCTGCTTTCTCATTGCCTGGTATACTTATGTGTCCTGGCACCCACATAAGTTGAACCTTATTGTGTTCAGCCAGTGTCATTAAGGATTCCCGGCATTCTGAGACGAACTTTGATTTTGTTGATGGTGATTCAAGTGCTTTAAGAGCAGCTTGACTGTCTGAGAGGATAAGAACGCTTCTATTCTTATATCTCCTTTTAATGCTTTACATGACACTGGCTAGGATTGCATAAACCTCAGCCTGGAAAACTGTAGCTAAGGTACCCAGACTATAAGAAATCTTGGTGCCATTACCGTAAAGCCCAGCCCTCGTTCCCAATTTGGTTCTGGGATAGGATAGTATTGGGTAGGATGTAATCCAGTTTCACTTTTTCTCCATAAAAGTGCTGACTAGAATACTAAATTTTTTATTGATCCGAATTTTGGTTTCTGTTTAATGCTATTCTCCTTTAATCGCTAGCAAAAGTGATTCTATTTTCTTTTAATGAATTAATTAATTCAGTTTTAAGGGGGATTCATGAGATTAGTAAAATCTCGATATAGAATTTTGGACGGAATGCAATAGTTTTTCAACCTTAGATAAGCGAAAGAGACAGCAAGAAATGTCAGAAGTGGCAACGTTAGGCGCTTTCGAAGTATTCCATGTACAAACCTTATGCCTCTCCCAAGTGTGTCATCTAACGATTCTCTCTCTCTCTCCATCGCGAAAGCTTGTTACCACGAATTAACATATGAATGCTGTTTCCGCATGTTTTAAGCTTGAGCACTACTTCTTTAATTTGAAATCCTTCCTAAGCAAAAATGTATGTCGTGAGTAACGTAACGCGGACGGAACGAATCATTTTTTCTATGAATATTGTAATATATAACTGATGTATGTGAGCTTATCATTGCTAGAGAAATACGTGTGAATATACCATATCGCTGTTGAGATTTTGACAAAAAGGGGCATTTCAGGTACCCGGAATTAAAAAAAAAAAATTTGCTGGATTCATTCACGTGATTTTCTCTACCTTCTATCTTTATTAGTACGTATAGAAACTATTCTTAATACAGCTTATTTTTCTATCTAATGCATTACACATTTCGTTATAGATACAAAGAGAACAGTGATAGTCAAATGTTTAAGAACTGGACGCTATATGCTGCCTTAAAATTCCACACTGTTTCCATGCAATCCCGAGAAATAACTCAAAATCGATTGGGCTTTAAAAGAATAAGTATTGAACAAATCGAACCTTTAATAACGGATATCTCAGAAACGGCTTGTGCCACAAAAAAAACTTATTTTAAGTAAATTGTGCATTTTTTGTGGCTACGTTTTCGACTATCGCTTAACGTTTACAAGTTATACAAGATTTTACAAAATACCTTCCGAAAGAAGAGGATTTTTAGGCTATTCCGGAAAATTCAAGATATGCAATCTAATATCTTTCATATATGGTATTATGATCAAAATCGTTAGCCCCTTTTTTAGAAAACCAAACTTTTCGCAAAATGTTTCATGTAAAGTGTAGTTGGGGTGGAGGGATTTTCCTAAAAATCTTCGCGTTGCATCCCTGGAAATACTTAACTCAAATGCGAAGTTTGGTATTTATCCAACTTTTCATTTTTGAGTTATGCTGTTCACAGACAGACACATAGATACACACACGGACATGCTTTATTTGGATTTAGGGTGAAATTTTGGTATCGAATTTTCGGGTGGAATTACAATACTTCCCTTACTTAGTGTACGTAGTAGAGAAAGAAGTAACAAAGGGGGGGAAATATTGTATTCCACTCAAAAATTTGATGTCAAGATTTCACCGGAAATATATGTTTAGAGCTCCATGAACCCAAAAAAGCATTTTTGGAGAACGGTTCAGTGTGGTGTCTGTGAACAGCATAACTCAAACGAAAAGTCGATTAAAAATCAAAATTGGTATTTAAGTTTAACATATTCCAAGGATGCGACACGAAGATTTTCAAGAAAATCTATCCACCCCAAAATACCCTTTGCATAGACAATTCCTCGAATTTTTTTATTTTCTCAGAAATGGCTCAAATAATTTTCATTACATACCTTATGTTTAAGATATTTTCAAGACAAATGTACGTATATCTTGAATTTTCTGGCATTACCGTCTTAATTGCACTTCATTCTGAATAATTTTTGCATAATTGAAACCGTAAGAGATAAACAAAGTTTTAGTACACAAAAAATGGACATCTCGTTAAAGCACACAATTTATATCAAATAATTTCTTACTTTCTGTATCATGTACATAGTAGGTAGAGAAGATATTGCAATCAAGCCAAAAATTCGATAGCGAAATTTCACCCGTAATACATGTTTTGAGCCCCCCTGAATCCAAAAAAAGTTTTATAAAAAAGCCTATATCTGCGTGTGTGTGCTGTAAACAGCATAACTCAAAAACGAAAAGTCGGATAAATACCAAACTAAGTATTTAGATTCGGTATTTTCCAAAGATGCGACACGAAGATTTTTATCAAAATACCCCCACCCTAAACTTCCTTTACAAGGAAGATTTTTCGAAATCTTTAATTTTCTAAATAGTGACACTAACGATTTTGATTAAAATACGGATATTAAACATATTTAAATTACAGACAAAATGCATATTTTCTGGGAATAGCCTGTAGTCCTCTTCATTCGGAAGGAATTTTGTATAAATTGTATATCTGGTAAACGTGAAGCGATAGACGAAAACGTACTACACCAACAATGTAGATCTGTTTAAAACACAATTTATTTCAAATAAATTTATTTCTGGCATAAGCCATATCCGTTAGTAATGCTTCGAATTGTTGATTACTTGGCCATTCTCTCGAAGTTCCGTCAACATTCAGTTGTTTCTCGCGATTGCAGTATGGAGTTTTAAGGCCAGCATATAGAGTCCAGTTCTTAAACATTTGACTATCGCTGTTCTCTTTGTAATGCTATTTCTGCAAACGTTTATTTGGATTAAAGTGTAGTAGATAGAAAGCTAGTAAAATAGTTTGTATACCGGCTAATAAACGATAAATGGTAGAGAAAGTCATGTGAATGTCACACCAGACCATTTTTTCAGTTAACCATTGTCAAGATATTTTTTGTTCGTTTGAATTATCAAATATTTATATTTTTTCTCAAATGAATAATCGTTATTCGTTTATTACTTTCTCTACTACGTATAGTAAGTAGGGGAAGCATTGCATTCCACCCAAAAATTCGATACCGAGATTTAACCGGAAATACATGTTTTGAGACCCCCTGAATCCAAAAAAAGCATTTTTGGAAACATGTCCGTGTGTGTGTGTGTCTGTGTGTCTGTGAACAGCATAACTCAGAACCGAACAGCCGGATAAACACCAAACTTGATATTTAGGTTCAGTATCTTCCAGAGATGCGACACGAAGGTTTTCAAGAAAATCCCCCCACCCCAGATTACCCCTTACATGGAACATTTTTCGAAAATTTTAATTTTCTCAAAAATGGCTCTAACGATTTTGATTAAAATATCATATATTTAAGATATTTTCATGACAAATGAAATGTATATCTTGAATTTTCTGGGAATGTCTCCAAAAGTATTCTTCATTGTGAACGACTTTTGCATAACTGGTATAGACAAAATTTTACTACACAAAAAATGTAGCATTTTTTGTTCTTGAGTGAACTATTTTCGAGATATTGCTTATTATTCCCTTAAATTTTCGAATACTTATACTTTTTCTCAAATTTATTATTCAATTTTTTTGTCCTGGTAATGCAAAGAGAATAGATTACTCCACATAGCAACCAGCTCTTAAAATATTTGACTATCGCTTAAAGCCTACCAATTCCCCTTGCATCTACAAGAAAATTAGCAATAAGATTAACATCTCGATTAACATGAAGCATATGGAGAATAAGCGTTTGTAAAAATAGTTTGTACAAGAGTAGAGAAAGTCAAGTGAGTGTAACACATCACAATTTTTTCCCCTTCTTGTAGTGTTCATGCAAAGAGTATGGAATTTTAAATTACACAGTGATACTCTTTAAAAATCTGACTGTCGCTATACTACTGTATCGTACAACGAAATGTGTAACTTTAATTAAAAGTTTATCTGCATTAATATGAAGTAGCTAGAATAACATATTTTGTAAGAATAGCTTAGAAAAATGAGTAGAGGAGGTCATGTGAATGCAACACATCAGATTTTTAAAAACTATAACAATGATTATTCGAGATTTAACGTTTCAGTCGTTAAGCAAGTGAAATACTTTTTCACCTCCGATCAGAAGCCAGGAAGTTGTGTCTGTCTTCGGATTGACACAAGGGTTCTTCCGCCACGACAACCTCACTTATATGTCAGAAGTGGCACAGGTGGACGACTTCAAAGGCTGCACGCAACACCGGAAGACTTATTAATGAAAGGGGAGGGCGAAAGTTGACATAGCGAGGGTAACGTGCTAGTTGAAAAGACAGACCAAACTCGTAACTGCAAGCTGAAGGTATTAATTTTCTCTAAAGTGTAGGCATCCATTTTTTTCCATTTTTATTAAGGATATCTTCATTTTCTTCCTCATAAATACTGACCTACCAAGCGAGCTGGCGCAGCCTTAACGTGTGCAGCTCGCAATCGGGAGGTCCAGGGTTCAAACACCCGGGCCTGATCAAAGGCTTTTTTCACGGTTTTCCTACTGTCCATTCCAAACCAGAGTGCCTTTCACTGAAAACAAACTCTTTCTATTATCCGCGCGAAAGTAGTTCGCAATCCCCGCCCATAATGGCTGCTTGTTCCCCTCCCACGTGCTTGTTGAACACTATTTAATCTATAAAAAGGCGCCCTGCGTGAGAATCATAGTTCAAAATGCAACCTGAGGTAACAATCGATTTTATAAGTATGCGGTAATGAATATTTTACTTGCGTTGATCACAATCCTCGCGCAAAAGTGCAACACCCAAATCCGAATCCTTCGAAGATGACTGAGCTGCCATATCAGATTCAGAACTACTCTCCAAAATAATGACAAGCTTATCCACAATTCCACAGCACTGTCGCACTTAAAACAAGTTCCCACATTTTATCCTCTTCTATGTTGTATTATGTCTGTTTATATTCCCTGCTCGCTTTCGTTACATTTCTCACTGAAACGCCAGTAAAATCCGATATTAGTTTCGTAATATGCAATAATGCAAGTGTCGGGTATTTTTGTAATAGTGAGTTGAATATATGAAGTATTGTTTGTTTTTAGCCACTTTTTAACTGTTTCCCGCTTCTGTGTTTGAACAGTTTATTCGCACTACACGCACCTTCCTCTGCCATGTGAGCTCAAATACCAACTGACTAAATCATAAGATTTGACCTGAGCTGAGCATATGTGTGTCAGTGTATTATGAATGACTGTTCGCTTATCATATATCCTGTGTTACGCAAAGTGTTTATTCGGTACTCAGATGGCACCTCTGGGAATTCATTGCTGCATTTCTTGTGTATGTAAGAGAGTGGCAGTCATGCATACGGTTGGTATTAACAAGCAAGATGCTCTCGGCGTTAGCGCAATAGCAGGCGAAAATCATATTTTGTAATCTCTTAACAGCTAGTATATATCCATTACATTTAACGACGAGTTCTTATGATAACCGCAATAAAATGTGCAGTTCTATACCCTTTCTGCTCTAGTATTTCATAATACAATACATGTATTAAGGGACTATTTACGTTGGCGTTAGAGTATATTCTTGGGTTCGTAACAAGCAGAAGCACGTGCTTCTGTTTACATCAGAGGGAACTCTGGTTTGGAATGGACAGTAGGTCGCTAGGCGAATGTTGGGTTGTATAACTTGATCCTCGAAGTTTCTTATCATCCCTTTCATCACTATATTTCATTTCCTTCTCCTTAACCGCCATATCAGGCATTGGGTTGATCACCCATCCTGGATATGCTATGATCCAGAGTTTGCTTGCTCCTCGACAGGTTACTGATCCAAGACGTTGACTTGTAAGTCTTCGGCGGGGGTGTAAGTCCTACAAGAGTAATCAGTTGAAGAAGAAGACAAATAATAGCTTAGCAAAACTAATTTGTTAAGTAATTTTCTCTAAAATGCAGGCATACAACTTATCCATTTTTACTTTCTCTACTACGTACAGTAAGTAGGGGAAGTATTGTATTCCACCCAAAAATTTGATACCGAGATTTCACCGGAAATATATGTTTTGAGACCCCCTGAATCCAAAAAAAAACATTTTTGGAAACATGTGTGTTTGAACAGCATAACTCAGAAACGAACAGTCGGATAAACACCAAACTAGGTATTTAGGTACAGTATCTTCCAGAGATGCGACACGAATGTTTTCAAGAAAATCCCCCACCCCAGATTACCTTTTACATGGAATATTTTTCGAAAATTTTAATTTTCTCAAAAATGGCTCTAACGATTTTGATTAAAATATCGTATGTTTAAGATATTTTCATGACAAATGAAATGTATATCTCGAATTTTCTGGGAATGTCTCCAAAAGTATTCTTCATTGTGAACGACTTTTGCATAACTGGTAAACCATAAGAGATAGACAAAGTTTTACTATACAAAAAATGTAGATCGCGTTAAAATACACAATTCATGTCATATAAGTTTTTTTTTGTGTGAACCATTTTCGAGATATTGCTTGTTATTCCATTAAATTTTCCAATACTTATACTTTTTCTCAAAATCGTTATTCATTTGTTTTGTCCTGGTAATGCAAAGAGAATGGAATACTCCACATAGCAACCAGCTTTTAAAATATTTGACTATCGCTTAAAGCCTAGCAATTCCCCTTGCAGCTACAAGAAAATTAGCAATAAGATTAACATCTCGATTAACATGAAGCATATGGAGAATAAGCGTTTGTAAAAATAGTTTGTACAAGAGTAGAGAAAGTCATGTGAGTGTCACGCATCAGATTTTTTTTAGTAAGGGTGTATTCATTTTCTTCCTCATGAATACTGGCAGCAATACTTTGTATTTTAAGTAGAGGACGTTGCATTTCACCCAAAGATTCGATACCGAGATTTCACCGGAAATAAATGGTTTGAGGCTCCGCGCACGCGCGCGCGCGCGCGTGTGTGTGTGTCTGTGAACAGCTTTACTCAAAAAAGAAAACTCGGATAAATACCAAACTTGTTATTTCGGTTCAGTTGCTTCCAAAGTTGCGACACGAACATTTTCAAGAAAATCCCCCATCCCAAATTACCCTTTATATGAAATATTTTTAGACATTTTTTATTTTCTATAAATGGTGTAACGATTTTGATTAAAATACCATATATTTAAGATATTTACATGGCAAATAAAATGTATTTTGAATTTTCTGGAATAGCTTGTTAAGTCCACTTCATTCGGAATGAATTCTTTATAATCTTGCATAATTTGTAAATGTTAAGCAATAGACGAAAACTACTACTCAAAAATGTATATCTCTTTAAAACACACAATTTGTTTAAATATATTTTTGTGACATCAACCATTTCCTAGATATCCGTTATTAATAGTTCAAATTGTTCAATTCTTTATCATTCTTTTCGATATTCAATTGTTTCTCGCGATTGCAGGCAAAGAGCATGGCATTTTAAGGCCAGCGTGTAGTGTCCAATTCTAAAACATCCGACTATCGCTATTCCCTTTGTATTTGAAACGAAATGCGTAATGTAGATGTTTATCTCGATTAAAATGAAGTAGTTAGGAAACTAAAGTCTCGCAAGAATAATATGTATATCCACTAATAAGCGATGGAGGGTAGAAAGTCGTCTGAATGTATCACAGACTTTTTTTTCGTATTTATTTTCAAGCCCGAGCCCAACAAAGATATTTCAAATTAAGGCCGAACCTGAACTGCGGGCCTGGCCAGGCCTAACCCCGAAGGCTTGACCGAAGCCCGAGCAGACCACTAGCATTACTACGACATGTAGGACCAAGATCATATTGATGTACAATTATCAAGTTATCATTTCTATTAATCGTATGTTAGTACATCAGTCATTATCACAAAATTGCACTCATGCATTTTTACTTTCTCTACTACGTATAGTAAGTAGGGGAAGTATTGTATTCCACCCAAAAATTCGATACCGAGATTTCACCGGAAATACATGTTTTGACACCCCCTGAATCCAAAAAAAGCATTTTTGGAAACATGTCCGTGTGTGTGTCTGTGAACAGCATAACTCAGAAACGAACAGTCGGATAAACACCAAACTTGGTATTTAGGTTTAGTATCCTCCAAGGATGCGTCACGAAGGTTTTCAAGAAAATCCCCCTACCCCAGAATACCCTTTACATGGAAGATTTTTCGAAAATTTTAATTTTCTCAAAAATGGCTCTAACGATTTTGATTAAAATAGCATATGTTTAAGATATTTGTATGACAAATAAAGTGTATATCTTGAATTTCCTGGGAATAACTCCAAAAGTATTCTTTATTGTGAACGACTTTTGCATAATTGGTAAACCATAAGAGATAGACAAAGTTTTACTATACAAAAATGTAGATCGCGTTAAAATGCACAATTTATGTCATATACATTTTTTTTTGTTGAGTGAACCGTTTTCGAGATATTGCTTGTTATTCCCTTAAATTGTCCAATACTTAATACTTTTTCTTAAATTCGTTATTCATTTTTTACTTTCTCTACTACGTATAGTAAGTAGGGGAAGTATTGCATTCCACCCAAAAATTCGATACCGAGATTTCACCGGAAATACATGTTTTGAGACCTCCTGAATCCAAAAAAAGCATTTTTGGAAACATGTCCGTGTGTGTGTCTGTGTGTGTGTGTGTCTGTGTGTGTGTGTGTCTGTGTGTGTGTCTGTGAACAGCATAACTCAAAAACGAACAGTCGGATAAGCACCAAACTTGGTATTTAGGTTCAGTATCTTCCAGAGATGCGACACGAAGGTTTTCAAGAAAATCCCCCCACCCCAGACTACCCTTTACATGGAAGATTTTTCGAAAATTTTAATTTTCTCAAAAATGGCTCTAACGATTTTGATGAAAATATCATATGTTTAAGATAATGTCATGAGAAATGAAATGTATATCTCGAATTTTCTGGGAATGTCTCCAAAAGTATTCTTCATTGTGAACGACTTTTGCATAACTGGTAAACCATAAGAGATAGACAAAATTTTACTACACAAAAAATGTAGATCGCGTTAAAATACACAACTTATGTCATATACATTTCTTTTGTTGAGTGAACCGTTTTCGAGATATTGCTTGTTATAACCTTAAATTTTACAATACTTATACTTTTTCTCACATTCGTTATTCATTTTTTTATGTCCTGGACATGCAAAGAGAATGGAATGCGCCACATAGCAACCAGCGTTAAAATATTTGACTATCGCTTAAAAGCTACCATATTCCCCTTGCATCTACAAGAAAATTACCAATAAGATTGACATCTCGATATCTCGATTAACATGAAGGATATGGAGAATAAGCGTTTGTAAAATTAGATTGTACAAGAGTAGAGAAAGTCATGTGAGTGTAACACATCAGATTTTTTTATGTCCTGGACATGCAAAGAGAATGGAATGCGCCACATAGTAACCAGCGCTTAAAATATTTGACTATCGCTTGAAACCTACCATATTCCCCATGCATCTACAAGAAAATTAGCAATAAAATTGACATCTCGATATCTCGATTAACATGAAGCATATGGAGAATAAGCGTTTGTAAAAATAGTTTATACAAGAGTAGAGAAAGTCCTGTGAGTAACACATCAGATATTTCAGAACCGACCAGTTGATGTCCTGCGTCTCTACCATAATGCAATATCGCATATCCGCAAGCAGGCGTGGGTTTGTATTCACCGATTACAATTGGAAAACGCTCTCTCAGTCAGTCTACAATCCATTGGAGTCCTCAAACTGAAAAATGACAATTAAATCACAATTAGTATGACACTAACTTGAGGCATTCGAGAAAATTGGTATCCCGCAGCTACACCATTGAAAACGTCATTAACCTCGAATGATGTGTAAATAGACTGCAACGATAAAAAGCGTGGCAATTAAGTGACCCTAGATTACTTCTGGGATTATCTTCGTAATCTGCAGCAGATAATTACCTACGCAGGTTGTTGTAATGCAGGAGACTAACTTAAACGTTAACTGTTCAAAAACAAACGGTATGAAGTGATATGAAATAAACAAATAAAGACAAATAACTTTACAAAGCAGACATTGTACCTAACCTCTGAAACTTAAAACGCACCTGCAACGGCTGGTATTTAGGAAACACCAGAAAAAGTAATTTCATATAAATTGTATGTTGTAGTATTAGCCTTAATATCATAAATTCGATGCCGAAATTTTACCGGAAAGACATGTATAGAGGCTTCCTGAATAAAAAAAAGAAAAGAAAGGGAAACCTTCGCCCCCGCGCGCAAGTGTGTGTCTGTGAATAACATAATTTAAAAATCTGATGTGTTGCACTCACATGACTTTCTCTACTCTTGTACAAACTATTTTTACAATCGCTTATTTCCATCTACTTCATTGAGCTGGTTGCTATGCGGAGCATTCCATTCTCTTCGATTGTCCAGGACATAAAAAAATGAATAACGAATTTGAGAAAAAGTATAAGTATTGGAAAATTTAAGGGAATAACAAGCAATATCTCGAAAATGGTTCACTCAACAAAAAAAGTATATCACATAAATTCTGTGTTTTAACGAGATCTACATTTTTTGTGTAGTAAAATTTTGTCTATCTCTTACGATTTTCTAGTCATTCAGAATGATGAGGATTTTTGGGGACATTCCCAGAAAATTCCAGGTATACATTTCATTTGCCATAAAAATATCTTAAACGTAGGATATTTTAATCAAAATCCTTAGAGCCCTTTTTGAGAAAATAAAAATTTTCGAAAAATATACCATGTAAGGGGTAGTCTGGGGTGGGGGACTTTCTTCAAAATCTTCGTCGCATCCTTGGAAGATAGTAAAGTTAAGTACCAAGTTTGGTATTTATCCAACGTTTCGTTTTTGAGTTATGCTGTTCACAGACTGACAGACACACATACGAACCGAACATGTTTCCAAAAACGCTTTATTTGGATTCAGGGCACCTCAAAACATGTATATACGTGAAACCTCGATACCGAGTTTTTGGGTGAAATGCAATACTTCCCCTACTATAGTAGTAGAGAAAGTAAAAATTCAGTATCTTCCGAAAATGCTTCACAAGATTTTCAACAAAATTCACAATACCAAACTGCTCTTTACACGGAACATTTTTCGAAATTTTTTATTTGCTCAAAAGTGGTTCTAACGATTTTGACTAAAATGCCATGTATTTAAGATAATTTACTTGGCAAATAAAATGTATATTTTGCATATTTTTGGGAATAGTGTATTAAGTCTTCTTTTCGGAATGAATTTTATATAATTTTGTTTAACTGGTAAACTGTGAGAGATAGACAAAAATGCACTACAGAAGAAGTGTGCAAGTGTTTAAAACATACAATTTATTTTAAATAACTTTTTTCTCTGTGATTAGCCATTTCCGAGATATGCGTTATTATTGGTTTGGATTGCTTAATACTTGGTCACTTCAGTGGTTCCTCGCGATGTGATGATATAGTTTGGAATTTCAAGGCCAGTAACGGTCCGCTTTTAAACATAATACTATAGTTTCGGTTTCCTGTATGCCCTTTTCGCCATAAAACTCGCTAAAATGACTAATGGAAATTTACACAGAAACATAATTATTTTACAGTATTACATTTAACTTCTCAAATGCCGAAAGAATGAAAATTCTCCTGCCAGATCGGTTGTCGGACAGCCATATGTCATTGAGCAAGTGAAGGAACAAAAACCGGAAACGAACTTGGGCTTGAAAAATCACGTTCAGATTGTTTGTACATACAGCGTCATGTCGGCGACAATACTTCCTGCTTCGTCCCACAGTGATAAATTATTGATAACAGCGGTAACTACTAGTTGGGAAGTTAAATATGTCGAATCCAAACACCGAAGCGGAGTGGAATTCTCTGAAAGCGTGTTATACAATGACGTGGAAAATGTTTACACAATTTCTAGTATGTACCATTCTTCCTTTAGCTTTTTGTCTAATATAGCTTTATTTCTAAATGTTATTCGTTGCATATCGCATGTTTGGGTGATGTTTGGAACTACTGTATTCCTCCCACGAGAATGCGTCTGTCTTTACGTCATTTGCACCACGATTTGGGCGTCAATTTGAAGTAATTTGTATTGAAGGAGTTGTATCGTATTTCAACTGTTGGGGAACCGAACACTTGAAGTAGTTGCAACTGCACGTATGGTAAACAGTTTCCGGTAGCCTTCGCCCCAAATGTACTTTCAGGTGGTCTTTGCCCCAAGTTTAAAAAATATTAACTTTATAATTTGACTGTTTCTTTAAGTATTAAATATTTATGTTTGCCTCGGCTGCTTCTGTATTATTGTTAGCGACATGGAAGTCTTGGCAGGGCGTGATGCGACAAGAATGTAGGCTTACGCAGATTTTTAAGTTTTAATTCACTCCTTTTTATTAATCCTTGACACAAATTAAATAGAATTTCACTGTTATCGAGAGCTGCGAGATTCTTTTATTTAATACTTGCACTTTTTAACACGTATACTATTTTCGTCTCACACAAATACATATTATATTTCTCGAGGACGCATCACGCATCCAGTTACAAACACTGTCCGCAGGCAACACGTCTGGTTGCACTGTTTTGAGGCAACTGAATTGATTTCAACCGTCTAAACTTATAAATTTCTGTATTTCAAGCCTCTGATTGGCTAATCCTACTCCAATAGAATACCTTCATTTAACTAAAGCTTTTTCTGGTTGTTGATTGGCTATTTTATAAACTGTCTCAAAATTTACATTATTGCTGCTCTAATAATGACTAGTAGCATTTAAACTTCCTTACTCATTATTGCCTAAACGATACCTCATTGTTAGCAACTCTTGACCTATTTCTCACAACTCCTACATTATTAAATTACGTAATACATTCACATAACATTATTGAACATGTTTACAATAATATAAGCATATGCAATGTTACATACATTTTAGAAATTATTACATACACATATTGCTTCAAGGCGGGATGTTATTGAATTTACATATTATATAATTAGACTGAAATCATTTAAGTGTTAAAAATACTGCCTCAATTTATAAATACGATATCTCTAAATAATATATGCCATTGAGTCAGTCTTGAAACTTGGCAGCCGTGGTGGTACTCACTCAAAACCCAATCATGGTCCTATACTAGGACTACACAATTTTCTAGCCGATTGTATACATATTTACTATGCAATGTACTTTTCTACCCGCCTCCAAATTCACCTAAAGGCGAAACATCTATAACATGGATCCAAACTAAAAAAACAAAAAAAACAAAAAAATGAATTAAACAATTATAGAAATGATAGCAACAGCCGATTCAAGACACGCCAATTGCCAAAATCGGTGCTTTGAAGTCATTACACGGAAAAAATGAAAATAATATTTAAATTTAACGTGAATTGTGCCTCCTGCTTTTGATATACTGTACACAATAACATATGCAATTTAATTATTAAAGTTAAAAATCGAAAACTTTAAAGTTTCGAAGTGGAAAGAGGAATAAGGCTGGTGTAAAGCTAGATTAGAGATATTTAAAAGGCCCCGAGATTCAAGGTACTATATACCTCAGTGGTAAAATGCTACATAGTAATCAGCTTATATCTTCCTCTTTTCTTTATTGCTGGGCTGATATTTTGATTTAAAATAATGTATGGAATTTGCAAATAAATTACTGCGGTGAAACTTTTTAAGCGCCAGGAAATAATTAAAACTTACTAGCTACTTGTATCTCTCGCGTGTTGCACTTAAGAAAGAATTAAAATTAAATAAATAACTTGTAGAGTACCGCTCATAGTAAACCTTTATAATCAGTGTTTGGGTTAAGTTTTTCCGCTGATCCAAGATGTTTTAATCCCCCCCTCTCTGCGCAATTGGTTTCTTTGTGCCCTTGTACGCTTTAATATTTTCTAACACGTCTGTTTAATTGTTTGTCTCTTTTTGTTTTCAGGTCAGTATTCATCTGTTCGCAACTATAATAGTCTTACATCCCAGGTATGAAATAAGCATGTGTCATATTTCTTTTCTATATTATTAAGGGTATTTACCCGCAATTGTTTTGTCATCCTTGGGCTTTTAAATACTGCAATTTTTTCTTTTGTGCAACAGAAATTTTTTATAAAAACAATTAAAGCTGTTAATATGTTTAAAACGTAAAATTCGGCTCTGGGATTTCAAATCGGGATTCTAAATTATCCTTTAGTTACGGCGTTCTACTGAAACAGATGATAGTATTTTGGTAGAACTTTTGTTTTAGATGTTCAAATACATAAACATACAAATTATTGACATGTAGGTATTAAAATCTAATTAAAAGTTCTCGTTGTTGGCGAAGTACCTCATGCAGAAAAGTTTCCTAATACTTTGCTAACTAAAGGAAACAAATCTTATGTATTACTTCCACGAGTTTCTCCAGTTCTCGTTTATTTTTATACAGGCTTCTACAGACTATTCTTACAAAAAGGTCACTTTTCTATCTGCTTAATATGAAGCAGTTATTTTGTTGTATTGTAGTTCAACTGTTTGGGGAGCCGAACTTGAAGTAGTTGCAACTGCACGTACGTTAAACAGTTTCCGGTAGCCTTCGCCCCAAATGTACTTTCAGGTGGCCTTTGCCCCAAGTTTAAAAAAATATTAACTTTGTAATTTGACTGTTTCTTTAAATATTATATTTATGTTTGCCTCGCCTGCGTCAGCATTATTGTTAGAGACACGTTTCTCTTTGTAGGGTTATGGTGCGGCAAGAATGTAGGCTTACACAGATTATAATTTTACTTCACTTCTTTCATTAGTGCTTGATACGATTTAAATAACACTTCACTGATATAGAGGCCTATGAGATTCTTTTTTATTAATTAATTACACTTTTTAACACGTAAACTTATTTTTTCGTCTCACACGAATACGTATTAAATCTCTCGAGGACGCATCTCTGTATTTCAAGACTCTGATTGGCTATTCCTAATCCAATAGAATACCTTCATTTAACTAACTTTTTCTGGTTGTTGATTGGCCTATTTTTATAAATTGTCACTAAAATTACATTATTGCTTCCAAGAATCACAAGTAACATTTAAACTCTCAAACTCATTATTGCCTCAAGGTTACCTCATTGTTACCTCATTGTTAGAAACCTTTAACTTATTATTCTCACAGCTCCTACATTATTAAATTACGTAATATATTCACATAACATTATTACACATGTATAGAATAATATAAGTATATGCAATGACTATTACATACACATATTGCTTCAAGGCGGCCTGTTATTGAATTTACGTATTATATAATTAGACTGGAATTATTTAAGTGTAAAAACACTGCCTCAAATATTAATCGAGATAATCCTTTGCAACTGCTCGCCTCTCACCAAAACGATCCCAGGGAACCGTATGTGTATAAAACCGCATCTGGGCGGTTTTTCTCCTGGTTCTCCGGTTTTCCCTGCCATACGTAACGCCAACTGCTCCATAATCTCTTTTCCTTTAATCCATTTCACCGTCATTTCTTATCATCTCCTTCCTTGCTCTCATACCAGACTTTGGGCTGATCACCCATCCTGGTTCTCCTATCTGAACCAAAAGTCTATTGCTCCCCGACAGGCCTCTGACCCCAGGCATGTAAGTCCTGGGGGGGATGTAAATCCTCCAAACGGCGAGGGTAGACCGAGAAAGAAAAAGAAATAATGTTGTGTAATGAAACTGTTTCTACAATTTCTTTATAGGTACAAATGAGATACAGGAGGTTGAGGCGATGGTAAAGTCTTTAAAAGGGGGTCATTCTATGCTAGCTCATTCCATAATCTTTCCATGACATCACGAGAAACAACTGAATTATAAATATTGAAAACCTCAAACAAATAACAATATTGCTGATGCCATAGGAATTATTTAAAATAAGTTAAACAACTTCTAAGGACGCAATAAGAACATTTTCAAGAAATTTCCCCACTCCATGCTATCCTACCCGGTAAATTTTTATTGTTGTTAATTTTTACTTTCTCTACTACGCAGAGTAAGTAGGGGAAGTATTGTATTCCACCCAAAAATTCCATACCGAGACTTCACCGGAAATGCATGTTTTGAGACCCCCTGAATCCAAAAAAAGCATTTTTGGAAACATGTCCGTGTGTTTGTCTGTGTGTCTGTGAACAGCATAACTCAGAAACGAAGTCGGATAAACACCAAACTTGGTATTTAGGTTCAGTATCTTCCAGAGATGCGACACGAAGGTTTTCAAGAAAATCCCCCCACCCCAGATTACCCTTTACATGGAACTTTTTTCGAAAATTTTAATTTTCTCAAAACTGGCTCTAACGATTTTGATTAAAATATATGTTTAAGATATTTTCATGACAAATGAAATGTATATCTCGAATTTTATATGAATGTCTGCAAAAGTATCCTTCATTGTGAACGACTTTTGAATAACTAGTAAACCATAAGAGATAGACAAAGTTTTACTACACAAAAATGTAGATCGTGTTAAAATACACAATTTATGTAATATACATTTTTGTTGTTGAGTGAACCATTTTCGAGATATTGCTTGTTATTCCCCTAAATTTTCCAATACTTATACTCTTTCTCAAATGGGAATTCGTTATTCATTTTTTATGTCCTGGACATGCAAAGAGAATGGAATGCTCCACATAGCAACCATTAAAGCCTACCAATTCCCCCTGCACCTGCAAGAAAATTAGCAATAAGACTAACATCTCGATTAACATGAAGCATATGGAGAATAAGCGTTTGTAAAAATAGTTTGTACAAGAGTAGAGAAAGTCATGTGAGTGTAACACATCAGATTTTTATTTATTCAAAAATAGCTATAACATTTGTTTACCAGATTAATAAAATGTAATTGAATTTTCCGCGCAGTCCTCTCCTCGTAATGAATTTTGCATCACTGGTAAACCATAAGACACAAATATTTACTGTACAAAATATGTAGATGTCTTTAAAACACACAATTCATTTCAAATAACGTTTTTTTGTAGGATCATCACTTTCCGAGATATACTTTATTAATGGTTCGATTTCTTCAATACCTTTGTCTTTCTTTTAAAACGCTGTCGATTTTCAGTTGTTTGTCGCGATGTCATTTTAGGCTTATGGAACTTTAAAGGCCAACATATAGTGTCCAGTTCTTAAACGTTTGACTATCGCTATTCCTTTTGTATCTGTAACAAAATATGTAATGAGCTATTTCTGTAAAGGTTTATCTCGATTAAAGTGAAGTTGACAGGAAAATAAACTTTTGTAAGAATAATTTGTATACCACTAATAAACGATATAGGGTAAGAGAATCATGTGAATTTAACACATCAGATTTTTTTTGTGTGAATAAGAGAGAAAGAGAAACAAGGAGAAAATCGGCATTGATATTAATTAATATAGCGTATGAACTTCGTTTATAACTTTATACAAATTGCTACACCAGTAAACATTACACTAGTTCCGCTTATTTTTTTGAGCCTTTACTCGCATAATGAAGTATGACAATTGCATAATACACTTTTATTAGATTGTTATAATATTCCAACTGGCTTTCCCGGCGTTTCACGGCTAGCTTATTTAGTATGTAATTAATTTCCCCGTACTGCATTAAATTATTATACAGCGATTTAGAAGACGCCTTTATGCTGTCATTCCATGGAACTGTAGGTAATGTATTTTCCTATGATTTTCGTAACTATAAACAAAAAATGCCATTATATTCACGGAAATTCCTTAACCTCCCACCGACCATATCTAGAAATTCTAGAAATCATTCTAGAAATCTTGTACACCAGCATCTTTTGGTGGTGAAAGAATTAATTTAAGGAAGACATGTCTGCCGCTAGCATTAAAACACTCCGAACTTACCTCAGAGCCGGGCATAAGGTCTATAACTTTGGCCCGTATCCCCCAACTGCCATGTGCTCCAGTCTCGAATAGGTTGTTGTGCGATACAAACTAGTTCTTATTTACACTTTCATAGCCGTGTGAATGAAGTATATTACGTAAGAGTCAATGCATCTGGAATGTATGTAAATTCTTATCAACAAATAGCCAGGAAGATCCTTCGGTTTAAGCCTGCCTCTCAGGATGACGAAAGCATGTGTATCTAATGGTGTTGATTAGTGGTTCAAGGAAAGATGAAGGAAAGAGAGCGCGGAAGAATACATGTGAACACGGTTTGTTCACTTATTTTTAATTTCGGCCACGGCATGTTTGGAGAGTCCGATATGAAAGTCGATCTTAAATGACCGAATGATTTTTAGATAAGCACACTTGATATGAAATTTCGATTCCATAGTTATTTAGCGACGTAAATCTTTTCAGTGACCACACTAGGGAAGCACAGCTTCCTCTGATATCCAATATTCAGTCACATCCTTTCCCCAGCTAGCAATTGAAACATTTTGAACTTGGTACGTAATCTGCAGCCCTCGAAATAGTTATTTATGCAACGAGCCTATAATATCCATTATATGAGAGTTGCATACACTAGTTTTTCTACGACATTTATATGTACAATAAACGTGTAATATTTAGATGCATACGAAAGGAAATAAAAATGTGATAATCAATTTCTCGATACGTATTTTAGATGCGCTTCGATAACAAGTGAATATCGATTCAAGGTCGTGGTATTGATTTTAGAAGCTCAGACAGACATCTTTATTAGTGAATTTGAAGAGGTGGAATTTAGTCCCACACCTCCTGATATCCTGGAGGAGGCGAGGAATGTAGGCAAGAATTTACTTCCTGAAAAATTAAAGAAAATATATGAAAAGTTGTATAACAAGTTCATGGTTTGGTGAGCAAGAAAAAATGTAACTTCATTGTCATAGTTTACTTTGAAGAAATGTCCAAAACAATGAAATTCCCAACCTTGTGGACAAATTTTTCGGAATTCAAATCTACTCTAAATGTAAAACATGGAACAGATATATCCACATTTTCGACAATGTGTTTTTAAAGTCTTTGTTACTAAACTTTGTAAAATGTGAACAGATATTACTTTCTTCTAGTTCGATGTTGAGAATTGATTCCAGGCATGTTCTCAGATCATCAACTTCCTGAATGAGGTAAGGACACAACCAAAGATTAGTCATTTTGGGTAGTGAAAAACAATTTTTACTTTCTCTACTACGTATAGTAAGTAGGGGAAGTATTGTATTCCACCCAAAAAACCGATACCGAGATTTCACCGGAAATATATGTTTTGAGACCCCCTGAATCCAAAAAAAGCATTTTTGGAAACATGTCTGACACAGCATAACTCGGATACGAACAGTCGGATAAACACCAAACTTGGTATTTAGGTCCAGTATCTTCCAGAGATGCGACACGAAGGTTTTCAAGAAAATCCCCAAACCCCAGATTACCCTTTACATGGAACATTTTTCGAAAATTTTAACTTTCTCAAAAACTGCTCAAACGATTTTGATTAAAATATCATATGTTTAAGATATTTTCATGACAAATAAAATCTATATCTCGAATTTTCTGGGAATGTCTGCAAAAGTATTCTTCATTGTGTACGACTTTTGCCTAACTCGTAAACCATAAGAGATAGACAAAATTTTACTACACAAAAAATGTAGATCGCGTTAAAATACACAATTTATGTCATATACATTTTTTTGTTGAGCGAACCATTTTCGAGATATTGCTTGTTATTCCCTTAAATTTTTCAATACTTATTTTCTCAAATGGGAATTCGTTATTCATTTTTTTGTCTTGTATACGCAAAGAGTATTAATCTGTGGCAAAGAGAATGGTGCTGCACATAGCAACCAGCTATTAAGAGATATGTGTATGCTTAAAGGCTACTGCATTTCTATATTGCCCTTGCAAATACAAAACAGGGGGAACATAGTACGCCATAATCGATAGTCAAATATTTTTAGAACTGGTCGCTATGTGTAAAATGTAATTCTCTTTGCATGTCAAAAGATCGTTTTTGCAAATGTTTATCTCGATTAATATGAAATAGATGGAGAATAAGATTTTGTAAAAATAGTGTGTACAAGAGTAGAGAAAGTAATGTGAGAGTAACAAATCAGATTTTTTAAAAGGAAGAAGATATATGGCAAGTGATTGATGACGTTTACACACATTGTCTACAACTTCAACCATAACAGGTGACCGCGGGATGGTTAAATCAGACTTAGAAGCTTATATTAATTCTAGGGTCAATGTTTTGAAAAGCGGAGACCACAGACTTATCTGTAACACAGCAGAAAAACAATTCACGATTATTAGGATTATCTTAGTAATTATCTTTTATTACAGCACCAACATGGTCATATTCTAATGGTCAGGGTGTAGACATTTTTTGCATTTTAATAATTTAACAGTTGAAATTGCGAGCTGTCTTATAGTCTACTTACGTCAGAAGGAACAGGGATTCTCAATGGTGAAAGAATAATCAAAATTGGTTGATTGGTTATAGAGATTCACACACACACACACACACACACACACTCTCTCTCTCACACTCACACTCACACTCACACTCACACTCTCTCTCTCGTTCACACCATAAATTTTGTCTCTTTATAACCTAGATGAAATTGAAAAATCTGATGTGTTACACACACATGACCTTTTCTACTCTTGTACAAACTATTTTTACAAACGCTTATTCTCCATATGCTTCATGCTAATCGAGATAAACGTTTACAGAAACCATCTTATTGTTAATTTTCTTGTAGATGCAAGGGGAATATGGTGGCCTTTAAGCGATAGTCAAATATTTTAAGACCTGGTTGCTATGTGGAGCATTCCATTCTTTTTGCATGTCCAGGACATAAACAAACGAATAACGAATTCCCATTTGAGAAAAAGTATGTATTGGAAAACTCAAACAAATAACAAGGAATACCTCGGAAATTGTTCACTCCACTGTGTTTTAACGAACCTTAAATTTTTGTGCAGAAAAATTTTATGTCGCTTTACGGTTTACCAGTTATGCAAAAGCCATTCATAAAGAAGAGGGCTTTTGGGGACATTCTCAGAATATTCAAGATATGCATTTTATTTTACATGAAAATATGTTAAATATGTGATATTTTGATCAAAATCGTTAAAGCCATTTTGGAAGAAATCAAAACTTTCAAAAATGTTCCATGTAAAGGGTAGTCTGTGGTGGGGAAATTTTCTTGAAAATCTTCGTGTCGCATGTTTGAAAGATACTGAGCTTAAATACCAAGTTTGGTATTTATCCGACTTCTCGTTTTAGAGTTATGCTGTTCACATACACACACGGACCTTTTTCTAAAAGTGATTTTTTATTGTTCAGGGGTCTTCGTAACATATATTTCTGGTGAAATCTCGGTATCGAATTTTTGGGAGGAATGCAATACTTCGCCTAATTACTATACGTAGTAGAGAAAGTAAAAATGAAGAAATAGTTCTGCAAAATAATGCTGCTCGAAATCAAATGGTATGCTCATTGTATTTAAACCTACATTACAATGGAATCGCTACAGTTTCAAATTTGTAGAAATTGGCTGCATTCACCAAGCCTAAAAGAGGGAGAAATATATAAATCCTGTGAAAGGGGAAACTTCCCAGAATTTACAAAAAAAAAAAAGAAAGAAAAAATATTAAAATGTGAGATGTCGGAGTAACGCAGTGATTTCGTTTCCAGCTGCCGTACTGAGTGTCCGGAGTTCGATTCCCGACACTTCTAACTTGCTCATGGGAAGTATCCCCCAGGTCTAACGTGGTTCGGAGTCCACTGTAAACCCTGTAGGTCCTCTCATTCCACCGCCCTCCCATCGGAGCTAATGGATTTCGCCCACTGGGCATGTCCACCTCAGAAATGGATCCAGTCATCGCTTGGGGGAATGAGGTTACCCCGAAGGTCATTGGCAATATGGGGAGCGTTAGAACCGACGAATGATTAAAATGTTGTAGCTATATTATTGCAAACAAAACTTGATAGATTCGCCATTTTCACACTCATCTGAAATATCAACAGTTCAATAATAATTAGTAATGTGAAACAGTTTGCTTCCGTTATTATTATTTCTACAAAGATACATTTAGAAACTTACTTCTTACCGGTTACAGATCCTGCCAAGAGATACATGCTCAACTACCGAGTTACATTTTATCCCGTTTTTTCAAGTAAAATTTAATGCAAACCCTTTGATCCATCTTCATCAAAAGTAAAAATTCACCGAGCACTCGAAAACACGTATAACTTTTTCGACTGTCAACAATAAACTTAATATTCAAAACAGTTGAAAGTGCAAACATATATCAAGAACATACCAACAAGATAAAACAAATAAGCTCGCGAAATTAAAAAATTACCGTTTTTTATCATATCTCATATGTGTGTGTGTGTATATATATATATATATATATATATATATATATATATATATAGCCGGATTAATAAGAACAGTGAACCGAAAGTTAATATCAAGTTAATAATATTACAAAGTGAATAATGTAATAATAAAACAATATAAACAATGCGCTATAAATAAATAAAGCCAAGAAAGTCTTTGTTGATGAATGGAATGAATGAAATGGAAGATCCAAATGGATCAGGGGTCCTTCGCTACCTTAAACTACCTGGGATTTGCATTTTCAGGGAAGTTATAGAAAAAGTCGCTTAAATGAGGAAACTTTCTGATTGTGGATTGCTTCGGAAACCTCCAGAGATGGGTAACGGGAAGGTCCTAGAGCCCTTGTTTGGAAATGTAAGTGCTCTAACGAGGAGAGATTGTTTTCAGTCGCTAGTTAGCCAAGTTTACTAATTTGTTGTTTCTTACCGCTAAATAACGCGTCACTCGCTCTACGCTGGTTTTTACCAGTGGCTGCTGGCATCGGTGGTCCTTCTTAATGGTTACCTCTTTGCACACTTGCAAATACTGCGTTGTCATTACCCTTGCTATTTCTTCTCTCTAAGGAACCCAACTTATACGTGTGTCATAAATAGCCCTCGATACACAGGAAACCAAGGCACATCATAACATTTAGTACCTTAAATACACTATGTGATCAAAAGTATCCGGACACCCACACGAACATACGTTTTACATCTTAGGTGCATTGTGCTGCCACCTACTGCCTGGTACTCATTATCCGCGACCTCAGTAGTCATTAGACATCGTGAAACAGCAGAATGGGACGATCCGTGGAACTCACGGACTTCGAACGTGGTCAGGTGATTGAATGTCACTTGTGTCAGAAGTCTGTACGCGAGATTTCCACACTCCTAAACATCCCTAGGTCCACTGTTTCTGATGTGATAGTGAAGTGGAAACGTGAAGGGACATGTGCAGCACAAAAGCGTACAGGCCGACCTCGTCTGTTGACTGACAGAGACCGCCGACATTTGAAGAGGGCCGTAAAGAGTAATAGACAGACATCTATCCAGACCATCACACAGGAATTCCAAACTGCATCAGTATCCACTCCAAGTACTGTGACAGTTAGGCGTGAGGAAAGAAACCTTGGATTCCATGGTCGAGCGGCTGCTCATAAGCCACATTATCACGCAGGAAAATGCCAAACGACGCCTCGCTTGGTGTAAGGAGCGTCAACATTACACGATTGAACAGTGGCAAAACGTTGTGTGGAGTGACGAATCATGGTACACAATGTGGCGATCCGATGGCAGGGTGTGGGTATCGCGAATGCCCAACGTGTGTAGTGCCAACAGTGAAATTCGGAGGTGATGGTGTTATGGTGTGCTCGTGTTTTTCCTGGAGGGGGCTTGCACCCCTTGTTGTTTTATGTGGCACGATCACAGCGCAGACCTACATTGATATTTTAAGCACCTTGCTTCCCACTGTTGAAGAGCAATTCGGGGATGGCGATTGCATCTTTCAACACAATCGAGCACCTGTTCATACTGCACGGGCTGTGGCGGAGTGGTTACACGACAATAACATCCCTGTAATAGACTGGCCTGCACAGAGTCCTGACTTGAATCCTATAGAACACCTTTGGGATGTTTTGGAACGCCGACTTCGTGCCAGGCCTCAGCGACCTACATCGATACCTCTCCTCAGTTCCGCACTCCGTGAAGAATGGGCTGTCATTCCCCAAGAAACCTTCCAGCACCTGATTGAAAGTATGCCTGCGAGAGTGAACGCTGTCATCAAGGCTAAGGGTGGGCCAACACCATATTGACTTGCAGCATTACCGATGGAGAGCGCCACGAACTTGTACGTCATTTTCAGCCAAGTGTCCGATACTTTTGATCACCTGGGATTTCAAGAAGTATGTTAATCAAACATAGTTGGAAACTTTTCATTGATATGAAATAGTAAAGAAGGTTGTAGCTTCTGTTTAATTCTGTGTAGCGTCGTTCATTCCTATTGCATTCATACGATAATGAGCAGTCGGCAAAGCGATAAATACAGGTGTTGTTAGCTTGGTGAGTGACAATAAATGTGAAATAGTGAAGCATTCTAAACGTAAGGCGCTAGAAGCGGCGAGAAACGAATTATGTTGAATGTTTTTTTTGGGGGGGGGGCAAACTAATGCAGAGGAATTCAACTTGCATTATGGATAACATAGTTTATACCTATTATAGCAGTGTTTCCGAGTGGAGCGTTGTATGCGCGCGTAAAGAACTAAAGGCAACGGGAGCATTGTGAACACCAAGGAAGATAGAAACAGACGTAAATCAGAGTTAGCAAAGGGAGAAACTATTCCTAGGAAAGTGCACCGGCTCTCTGTAATAACAAACCGCTAACTCTTAAATTCTCTCAACAGTGATCCTACATTGCCTTGTTTTAAGAAACTCACCTTCATAGATTATTGCTAGACATTGAATTTAGGTTTGTGAAGAGAAATAAGTGAATATAATTTTCGAGACATATCCTGTATTTAATTACAGCTCAGCGTTTACTTCATGGTTACTATTATCATTATTGGCATTGTTCTTCCACACAAGGCGTGTGTTGGACAAGGTTGGAAAGGTAGAGTCAGACGACTGAAAAATTCACTGCCGTCGCCGGGATTTGAACCATGGATCTCACGGTTTCCATCCGGATGCTCTAACCACTGAGCTACCATGAAAACTTCCGGTACGACATTAAATTTCTCAGCTGATTCGCATTTTTCCCGGTAAACCACAAGGAGATCTCAAATTGTATTGAGATGACATACCCCATGACAATGCTGTAAGTACTGTAAGTCCCGGGCTTCATTGTTTTGATTACTATTAGGTCAATGAAAGTACTTAAGCACTTAAAGTATATTTAGCATATTTAATGAAATTTATTTATTGCGGAAACGATATGTTTAGAGAAAGAGTAATATGGGCTTGGGAAAAAATGACACGATAAATCAACAAACTTTTTACTTTCTCTACTGCGTATGGTTAAGTAGGGGAAGTATTGTATTCCACCCAAAAATTCGATACCAAGATTTCACCGGAAATATATGTTTTGAGACCCCCTAAATAAAAAAAATCTGATGTGTTACACTCACATGACTTTCTCTACTCTTGTACAATCTATTTTTACAAACGCCTATTCTCCATATGCTTCATGTTAATCGAGATATCGAGATGTCAATCTTATTGGTAATTTTCTTGTAGATGCAAGGGGAATATGGTAGCTTTTAAGCGATAGTCAAATATTTTAACGCTGGTTGCTATGTGGCGCATTCCATTCTCTTTGCACGTCCAGGACAAAAAAATGAATAACGAATTTGAGAAAAAGTATAAGTATTAGAAAATTTAAGGAAATAACAAGCAATATCTCGAAAACGGTTCACTCAACAAAAGAAATGTATATGACATAAGTTGTGTATTTTAACGCGATCTACATTTTTTGTGTAGTAACATTTTGTCTATCTCTTATGGTTTACCTGTTATGCAAAAGTCGTTCACAATGAAGAATACTTTTGGAGACATTCCCAGAAAATTCGAGATATACATTTCATTTCTCATGACATTATCTTAAACATATGATATTTTCATCAAAATCGTTAGAGCCATTTTTGTGAAAATTAAAATTTTCGAAAAATGTTCCATGTAAAGGGTAGTCTGGGGTGGGGGGATTTTCGTGAAAACCTTCGTGTCGCATCTCTGGAAGATACTGAACCTAAATACCAAGTTTGGTGTTTATCCGATTGTTCGTTTTGGAGTTATGCTGTTCACAGACACACACACACACAGACACACACACACAGACACACACACGGACATGTTTCCAAAAATGCTTTTTTTGGATTCAAGAGGTCTCAAAACATGTATTTCCGGTGAAATCTCGGTATCGAATTTTTGGGTGGAATGCAATACTTCCCCTACTTACTATACGTAGTAGAGAAAGTAAAAAGCATTTTTGGAAACATGTCCCTTGTGTGTGTCTGTCTGTGTGTCTGCTGTGAACAGCATAACTCAGAAACGAACAGTCGGATAAACACCAAACTTGGTATTTAGATGCAGTATCTTCCAAGGATGCGACACGAAGGTTTTCAAGAAAATCCCCTTACTCCAGATTACCCTTTACATGGAAGATTTTTCGAAAATTTTAATTTTCTCAAAAATGGCTCTTAACGATTTTGTTTAAAATATCATATGTTTAAGATATTTTCATGACAAATAAAATGTATATCTATCTTGAATTTTCTGGGAATGTCTCCAAAAGTATTCTTCATTGTGAACGACTTTTGGTAAACTGGTAAGCCATAAGAGATAGACAAAATTTTACTACACAAAAAATGTAGATCGCGTTAAAATACACAACTTATGTCATATACATTTTTGTTGTTGAGTGAACCATTTTCGAAATATTGCTTGTTATTCACTTAAATGTTTCAATTGTTATTTTCTGAAATGGGAATTCGTTATTCATTTTTTTGTCTTGGATATGCAAAGAGTTATAATCTGTGGCAAAGGTAATGGTGCTGCACCTAGCAACCAGCTATTAAGAGATATGTATGCGCTTAAAGGCTACTGTATTTCTATATTGCCCTTGTAAATATATATTCCCCTTACATCTACAAGGAAATTAGCAATAAGATAGAGTCTGCAAATGTTTATCTCGATTAACATGAAGTAGATGGAGAATAAGCGTTTGTATAAATAGTTTGTACAAGAGTAGAGAAAGTCATGTGAGTGTAACACATCAGATTTTTTGTTATATTCTGCAATTTTGGATGCTAGTTTCATATGTGAATTTAAAGTAAAAATGAGTGAATAAGCTGATTTTCACGGTTCATCAGGAAAATTTTTAAAAGCAGTCCAAGGTGCTACTATTAATATGCTTCCAGAAAAGCCAAGGAAAGTTTATTTATGTAGTTATACGATTTTTTTTATTTTTATTTTTAGTCGAAAAGTATTTAAGCTTCGAGTCTACATGAAGGAAAATAAGGTATAGATGATCATCATTAAAGTGTATTTTACGTTTGGTTGAACCTGTATTTTATGTTTTGATAGCGTGTTTTATTAGAATATAAAGTATTGGTTTTGTTGCGTATTAACTACGAGCTAAACCATCGCTGAATATTATAATAGTGGATAAAAAAGATTTGTTTACATCAAGTCCAGCTCTAAGGCCGGACCAAAATTGAATTAAGTTTTAATTATGGACACTCTTTAACTGCTATAGTCGCTAGCGTCCCATTCTATATTGGGCGTGAAAGACCAGTAATTTTGCTCAGAGACCCCTTTATCAGGCTTGAGGTTCGTTTATGACACGGGACTACCGGCTTTACTTCCCTTTCGAAATTAAATTAAATTGAGTTTTATTTATGGACGCTCTTTAAACTGCTGTGATCCTTAACTTCCCATTCTATTTTGGGCATGAAAGGCCGGTAATTTTGCTCAGAGGCCTCTTTATCAGGCTTGAGGTTCTTTTACGTGGCGTAAATCTACGACACGGGACCACCGACTTTACTTCCCTTCCGAAGGAAGCCATGCTAATGATTTTTACGCGCGAAAATACCCATGGCCTCCGCCGGGTACCAGGCTAGCTTCTGGAACTAGAAGCTAGCCTGGTAACCACTACACCGATTATAGTTAGAGGGAGAGGAGGGAGACGGATCGTAAGAAAAATATTGTGGGACATACTTACTTTAACCGACTCTGCTTTGGTCTATTTTCCCAATATTTTAACTTTGTAACATTTTGAATACCAACTGTGTTGTGTTGCATCACATATCTTTCTTTATTCACTCTCCTACAAACTATTCTTATAAATGCTTATTCTCCCGTATACTTCTTGTTAATAGATATGAACTTTCGTTTCACATTCGTTGTGAATGCTAGAAAAATGCATTAGGCTAAAGCTACAGTCAGATTTCTAAAAAGCGTGTCACAATGTAATAGCTTTGCAATGCCATGCTCTTTGCATGCCCACGAGAAAAACGAATAGTACTTTCCACTTGAGAAATGTCATAAATATTTGAAAATAACAAAGAATATCTCGGAAATGGTTAACATCACAAAGATGTTTTTGGACATATATTGTGTTCCTTAAGAGATCTAATTTTTACTTTCTCTACTACGTATAGTAAGTAGGGGAAGCATTGTATTCCACTCAAAAATTCAATACCGAGATTTCACCGGAAATACATGTTTTGAGACCCCTGAATCCAAAAAAAACATTTTTGGAAACATGTCCGTGTGTGTGTGCGTACGTGCGTGTGTGTGTGTGTGTGTGTGTGTGTGTGTGTGTGTCTGCCTGTGAACAGCATAACTCAGAAACGAACAGTCGGATAAACACCAAACTTGGTATTTAGGTTCAGTATCTTCCAGAGATGCGACACGAAGGTTTTCAAGAAAATCCCCCCCACCCCAGATTACCCTTTACATGGAACATTTTTCGAAAAGTTTAATTTTCTCAAAAATGGCTCTTAACGATTTTGATTAAAATATCATATGTTTAAGATATTTTCATGACAAATAAAATGTATATCTTGAATTTTCTGGGATGTCTCCAAATGTATTCTCCATTGTGAATGACTTTTGCATAACTGGTAAACCATAAGATATAGACAAAATTTTACTACATCAAAAATGTAGATCGCGTTAAAATACACAATTTATGTCATATACATTTTTTTTTGTTGAGTGAACCATTTTCGAGATATTGGTTGTCAATTTTTTAATACTTATTTTCTAAAATGGGAATTCGTTATTCATTTTTTTGTCTTGGATATGCAAAGAGTTATAATGTATGGCAAAGGGAATGGTGTTGCACCTAGCAACCAGCTATTAAGAGATATGTATGTGCTTAAAGTCTACTGTTTTTCTATATTGCCCTTGTAAATATATTTTCCCCTCACGTCTACAAGAAAATTAGCAATAAGATAGAGTCTGCAAATGTTTATCTCGATTAACACGAAGTAGATGGAGAATAAGCGTTTGTGGAAATAGTTTGTACAAGAGTAGAGAAAGTCATGTGAGTGTAACACACCAGATTTTTTATGTATTTTCTCCATCTCTAAACGTTTACCATCATACAAAAGCGACTCCGAAAGAAGAGGACTTCACAGCAATTTCCAGAAAATTCAAGATATACATTTGATTCGTCGTGCAATGCTTTAAACACATGATATTTTAATCATAATCGCTAGAGATAACGAAAAATGTAACATATAAAGGTTAGTTTGGGAATTTCTTTTTTTAATTCTAATTTTCGTGTCGTATCCTTGAAGTGAGCTCAAATGCCAAGTTTAGCCTTTATCCGACTTTTCACTGCTGTCACAGGCCGACACCCACATGCAAAACTTTTTTCTAATGTATAATTTATTCGCAGAGTCTCAAAACGTGTGTGTTTTCCGTGTAATCTCGGCAAGTATAGAATGTTTGGGTGGATTGCAAGACTTCTTCTATTTACCGTAGGTAAGTCTATGATAAGTAGAAGAAGTAATGAATTATGAAAATGGAAAGCATTGAAATGGAACACATCAGATATTTTGCGTGGGCTTTTGTCTTTCCCGTGATTTCCTAGCTACATAAAATTCAGTGAGGGTGAAGACTTCTATTTACAGAAAACACGAGATGCACACGGTCAAACTAAAAGTGACCAGTCTCTTGAGCAGTTAAATTTTTTCAAAATCCCTTCGAGTGAGCGTGCGATTTACGACCGTCAGCTTCTGTGCGGCACTTTGTGTTCCCCAACTGCTACAAGACTATTCGCAGTTAATGAACAAAGCTTGCCTGTCCCGAGCGCTAACGGAGTGCCCGATTCGAGCTCCGTCTCTCGTACGCCAACCAGTTTTAAATTGGCCGAGTGTATATTTAATTCGTACGGCCAGTATCACAAACACATTTTTTCGGGTTATATTGTTACCGTTGTTGTTTGCATGGAGAGAATTTCTTGAAAATCTTCGTCTTGATTCCATGAAAGATGCTGGACCGACCTTTTGTTTTTGAAATTTACTGCACACGCACCCTGAGAGAGAGAGAGAGAGAGAGAGAGAGAGATTTGTAGAACATTCCTACCGTACCTAAGCAGTAGAAAAAGTCATCATTATCATCTCCGTGGCTCTACAGTGCTGTGTGGACCCTGACCTTCCTCAGAATCATTTTCCAATCATCTCTATTTCTCGTCCGCTTCCAATTTATTTTCCCTAGGCCCGGTTTTACCAACCGATGTTAAAAGTACTCTTAATGTCTTGTTTGTTAACAATGTGTTTAAAGTTTAACATATTGTTAAAACTTTTGCTTTTCATCAAGCTTTTACAGCAAATTGTTAGCTAACATTTTGTTAACGTCAAAGACAACTGCGAACGCTAGCTTTCGGGAAGGCGGTAGCCGAACTACACTGCTTCTGAATGTTCTCCGATGCACTTTTGTCTACGTATCGCTGCGCTCTCTGTGTCAGTAGCAGTTAACTATTTACATTCATGGCAATCACCATGTGATGTTCCCGATTGAGTAGAATCGCTGTGTCAACTGAAATAAATGTTTTACCGTTTGAAACGCGTTAATTAACATCTGGGTAATAAGTACAGACGTATTATCAAGTGCGAAAAAGTGCGACGGTCTTACGTTAAAGAATAAGATTGCAGCTGGGGCAAAATCCGCGAGTAATTTAATTGGAAAGAACGCGTTTCTCCTAAGTCAGTAAACAACTGCGGCAGCTATATGCTAACATAAAGTGCAGCACCAGAAAAGTTAGGTGCAGAAAGTGTTTAAGACGGTTTAAAACTGGTGGTGAACACTGCATTGATACTAAAGTGGATGAAAATGTGTTATCGCTGATTAATTAAGTGGACCCGAAAAATATACTGTTTGCTTCTTGAAGCATTTGCTTTGTAAACCTTCCGGATAAACCCACAAACTGTAGCTTTGGAAATACTAACATTATCACCCACCAAGTAAATGAAAAATGTTAGTAGAATAAAATCTAAGTACCTAATTACCACTTGTAGCATAGGAGAAAGAGGCATGCTTCTGTTAGTAGTATTCTAACCTCTCGTATTTTCCTTAAAACGAAGGGTTATGACCCCTTGGGATTTCAAATTTGCTATGACGTACGACTGCTCTTCTATTAGGAATGGTATTGAAAATGCCAATTGTAGCAAACTCGCATCAGCAGCTTGGTTTGCGGCAGCCATTTTCCAACTTCGAACATTTGTTAAAAGCCTTAACACAGGGTATGGAGATGTTAACTTAACACCGACTTTAACACAATGTTAAAGTTAACATTGTTGATTGGAACAGAATTTCTACTAACTTCAGTGTTAAATCAGTTTATCATTGTGCTAAAATTTAGCACTAGTTGGTAAGACCGCCCCCTAGAGTTTTACAGTCCTCTTTTATTCCCATCTTAATCTCGATCTCTTTTACTGCTCCAAAGATGTCTCTTAAGATTCTTCTGGTAGAATATTTAGGGAACAAAGGGTATATCAGGAGTCTCTGCGATGCAGAATCAGTCTGCTGAAAAGAATAGATAACAGGGCCCAGAAATGGCACTTAGGTTATAACGAGACATTTGCGGGGTGCCCTGAAGGAAAGGGAGCGGTCATTCCCATTAATTAAGTTGAGCGCTCCATGCAAGACGAAGAGCACGTAAATATCGAGCATTCAGCTGCGGCACTTAGCAACCAATGTATCGATCGATGTTGACATTTAATGGCGCCCGACGCTCCCTCGTCTCCGTTCCGTGCACTGGCTCTCCATTAAAATTCTAGCGATCTTTGACAGTTCACCTAACAATCGGCTACCTGTTGATGTATACATACCACTTTCAGCAGCATTTCTGATACCCAACATGTTGCTAAAACGTCATCTCCAATGGCAGAGCACCTTAGTCACATAAAAACAACACGCAAGTAAACATGAACTTAGTTCTCTTTTATCTCTTCTACCCGTCGCCTAGGTTATAGCAGCTATTGCAACCCAGGAATTCGACATCGAGATTTCACGAGAAATACATATTTTAAGGTCCCTTGCATAGAAAGGAAAGAAGGGCGATGTGTTTAGGAGCGACTCATGCTCCCTCATGTATGAACAGTGTATCACCTTCCTCCTCCTCTTTTTCTTCTTCGCTTTTTTACTTTCTCTACTACGTATAGTAAGTAGGGGAAGTATTGTATTCCACCCGAAAATTCGATACCGAGATTTCACCGAAATACATGTTTTGAGACCCCCTGAATCCAAAAAAAATTTTTTTGGAAACATGTCCGCGCGCGCGCGCGCGCGCGTGTGTGTGTATCTGTGAACAGCATAACTCAGAAACGAACAGTCGGATAAACACCAAACTTGGTATTTAGGTTCAGTATTTTCCAAGGATGCGACACGAAGAAAATCCCCCACCCCAGATTACCCTTTACATGGAACATTTTTCGAAAATTTTAATTTTCTCAAAAATGGCTCTAACGATTTTGATTAAAATATCATACGTTTAAGATATTGTCATGAGAAATGAAATGTATATCTTGAATTTTCTGGGAATGTCTCCAAAAGTATTCAATGTGAACGACTTTTGCATAACTGGTAAACCATAAGAGATAGACAAGTGTTTACTACACAAAACATGTAGATCACGTTAAAATATACAATTTATATCATATACATTTGTTTCGCTAAGTGAACCATTTTCGAGATATTGCTTGTTATTCCCTTAAATTTTCCAATATACTTTTTCTCAAATGGGAATTCGTTATTCATATTTTTGTCTTGGATATCAAAGAGTATTAATCTGTGGCAAAGAGAATGGTGCTGCACCTAGCAACCAGCTATTAAGAGATATGTCGATGCTTAAAGGCTACTGTATTTCTATATTGCGCTTGCAAATACAAAACAAGGGGAACATAGTACGCCTTAAGCGATAGTCAAATATTTTTAGAACTGGTCGCTATGTGTAAAATGTAATTGTCTTTGCATGTCAAAAGATCGTTTCTGCAAATGTTTATCTCGATTAATATGAAATAGATGGATAAGAGTTTGTAAAAATAGTTTGTACAAGAGTAGAGAAAGTCATGTAAGTGTAACACACCAGTTTTTTTTACTTTGTCATTTTATTAACTTGCATACTCGTCCAAAACCCTCGTATCCGCTATTTTCAGGTAGACCTTGTTAATGGTAAGTAGGGCCTTTTAATTTTGTAATTAAACTAGGAAGAAAGAGATGCGTATTCCATGTGTCCCATTGCCTGTGGGACAATGCCAGAACAAGGGAACGGTCTTTTAGGTGTTAACAACGTTAATTATATTTATTTGTATGCATTAGAAGTTGAGATTAATTTATCAAAAAGTTAAAAAGATTACTAAAAGACAAAAAATATTTTCCTTGGTGCTCCATAATAGAATAAGTTGTAATACAGTGTTTTAGGAACTCACCAGTAAGGAATTAATGACATCACATGTCAAATTGTTGAAAATTCTTTGTAGATACAATGCACACAACACACGTTTTCTCTAATTGTCCATTAGAAGTCTCTACCGATAGTCACGTAGCATTTGCCCTACTTAAACTCTCAATGTCGACTTGATGGCGTTCCTGGATTGTTTACTCTAAATAGAGGAGTATCCGTCAAAACAAAACATCTGAATAAAATTCGCGACCCTTGGAAGATCCTGAATCTCAGCTGGAGAGTCCTGTTTCATCAAAAAGTACGTGCTTTGTAATACGTAGAACGACAAGCTGCAATGTTGTATTTGTTGTCGGATAAATCCTGCGCTACTTGTGGGAGCGTTGATCGGCTTTTATAGACCTTCCACGAGGCTGACAATATAGTGTTTTACTATCTGTGCTGGATGTACCTGAGAACTCTTTAACACACTGCTAGAGCCGAAAAGTTTCACTACATTTTACTTTCGGTGTTTTGGCGAGAACAATAACAGAGAATCACTCAACACGTATGTTAGACATTGCCAGGCACTTTTCAACTGAAGGAACAAAAACAGTAACGAATAGAAAGGGGAATCCCGTTGATCTTATAGCGAATGATGCAATACTCTGACATGTGAAACCTCCCTCCCGTGTATAAACGTTATTAGAGTACAAACTGGCGCTACTGCGCCTGCTGGCGGTACACGACACTAAAGCAATGCCACCTAGGAATAGATATACAGGATGTATCTTTATTGGTGTCATGTACGACGTATTTGGGGGACGTGTTCCTGACATCAAAACAAAAAAGTTCATATGAACATGGGTCTGAAAATCATTTATTTCAGAGTTACATCACAAAATCGAAAGTTTCAAAAATTGCTCGAAGTGCTTCGATGCATGCAGTATGCCTGCGTTCCATGCTCCGGCATACTCTGTTGAAAATTCCTTGGTCGAATCAGTTTGGATACGTCCTCTCAAAATTTCAACATTAGGTATAGGAGTCCCATAAACCAAAGACTTCAAATGTCCCCAGACGAAGAAATCCAATGGATTCAAATCAGGTGAACGAGAAGGCCATGCAATGCGTCCCCCTCGGCCAATCCATCTTTGCGGAAATCGATCATTCAAAAACTTACGAAGTATCATATTGAAATGAGCTGGAGCACCATCGTGTAAAAACCACATTCGTTGGATGATGTCCAGAGGCACATTATCAGTTAAGTGATGCAACTCATTTCTGAGAAAATGGAGATAGGTTTGTCCATTCAGACGCGGAGGGAAGAAGTAGGGACCAATAAGGTGATCATGAATGATTCCATCCCAAAACGTTTAGAGAGAACTTCTGTTGATGGTTGTCCTTTCGTACTTCATTAGGATTTTCAAATGTCCAGTTATGAGTGTTATACAAATTGAAGATGCCGTCGCGAGTAAAACCAGCCTCATCCGTGAATAAGATACAGGCTAGGAAATTAATGAACACAGCGTACTGCTGTAACAGAAACGTCTTCTTGGCTCAAAGTCCGCCTCATTTAATCCTTGCACACGTTGAAGGTGATACGGGTACAGAAGAGTTTTATGCAGAATTCTCCAGATAGTCGTATGACTAACGTTTTCGCTTACAGCCATACGTCTTGTGCTTTGTGATGGGTCTGCATCCACATCACGAAGAACTCGTTCTTCAAGCTCAATGCCTCGTACCGCTCTTGGTCTCCCAACATCCCTAGTACTCCTCTCAAATGCGCCATTCTCTCTCAAGCGTTGGTGAATTCGTACGAATGTTCTTGCACACGTAACGGCCTGTCAGGGTACCTTTCTGCATAAAGTTCACGTGCTCGTGCTGCATTGCCGTCTGCACGGCTATACGTGTAGTGCATATCCGTCTGTTCATTCATGGAATACATCTTCTTTGACCTATAACAACAAAACGGTTCATTTTCAGACCCATGTACATATGAACTTTTTTTACTGTTTTGATGTCAGGACCACGTCCTCTAAGTATATGACACCAATAAAGATACATCCTGTATTCCTAGGTGGCGTTGCTACAAGACGGCCAGTGCACTGTTGACAACACGTAATCCAATCCAAGGTTACAGAATATGGCAGAAATGGTCAGTTTCACTTCCGACAGGCCGAGTTCTTAATGTTGTTTGTTCCATTCAATAAAAGGGGAAACTAAACACAGTAATATAGGAAAATATAGTTCATCGCTAAAAATGCATAAAATATGTGCTGAAAACTAAATTATGAAATATATTTAATTATATGTTTTTATTCTAAAATGCTGTATTTTTATGTGAAAAAAACTTCTGTGTTTATGGCACTGACGTATGTTCGACATTTATACTTAGTTTCACGCCTGTAACTGCAAGCAGAAAAAATGTTATTTACCGTTTCCGTTCCTTAGTCATAACTAGCAAAATGTAGTATATTTAAACGTTGTTTTGTATTTCTGCTGTAGTGCTTATCAAAGCCCACAATATGGAGTAGTTGGTATTTACACAGGGTGCTTTCAAAATTCGTAGTAATACAATGTTGTGTTTTTACTTTCTCTACCAGTACATAGTAGGTAGTAGATAAGGTATTGTATTTCACCCAAAAATTCGATACCGAGATTTCACCGGAAATATATGTTTTGAGACTCCCCGAATCCAAAAATGACATTTTTAGTAAAAGGTCGGCGCGCGCATGCGTGTCTGTGTCTGTCTGTGAACAGCATAACTCAAAAACAAAAAGTCGGATAAATACCAAACTTGGTATTTAAGTTCAGTATCTTCCTAGATACGACACGGAGATTTTCCAGAAAATCCTCCCACTTCAACTACCCTTTACATGGAACATTTTTCGAAAATTTTGGTTTTCTAAAAAATGGCTCTAAAGACCATGATTAAAATACCATATATTAAAGATATTTACATGACAAATAAAATATATATCTTGAATTTTCTGGGAATAGCCTGTGAAGTCCTCTTCATTAGGAAGGAATTGTGTATGATCTTGTATAAGTGGTAAAAATTAAGCGTAGTACACAAAAATTGTAGTGCTCTTTAAAACACAAATTTATTTCAAATAGAATTTTTTTTTTGACAAGCCATTTCTGACACATGCGTTATTAATGGTTGGAATTAGTCATTTCTTGGTTATTCGTTAGTCCTTTTGAGCATTCACTTGTTTCTCGTGATTGCGAGGAAGCAATATGTAATTTTAAGGCTACCGTATAGCTCCAGTTCTTAAACATTTGACTGTCGCATTTCTCTGTATCTATAACGAAATGTGTAATGTAGGTTTATATCTACAAAGGTTTATTTGGATTATTACGAGGACACCATTTATATTTTGAGTCTAATAATTAAAATAAAGTAATTTGTGTTTGAAAACTGCTTTATTGTTTTTCAAAATATTCTCCTTTATGATCAATACACTTTTTGCATCCGTTTGAACCATTTGTCAAAGCATTTATTCCAGTCTTCTTGAGACACCTTCAAAACATGGTTTTTGAATGCATCAACGGCTTCTTCTGTCAACGAAAATCGTTGTCCACGCAATTTATTCTTGATATTCGGGAACAAAAAGAAGTCATTGGATCCCAAATCAGGACTGTATGGCGGATGACCCATCAATTCGATTTTGTGAGCCTTCAAATGCTCTGTGTTAGACGAGATGTGTGTGTGCGCTCGTATTGTCTTGATGAAGAACGATCCTACGGTTCTTGTTGGTTTTCCTTACTTCACCGAAGACTTCCGGCAAACAAATGGCTGTGTGCCATTCGGCATTGACCGTTTTACGTTCCTCTAAAGGCACTGTTGCCACATGGCCAGTTTTGCTGAAAAAGCAGGCGACCAATGCTTCGAAGTGCTTCGAGTGCGAACAACTTTTGTTGGTTTTACTTCATCTTGAAACACCCATACAGTCGACTGCTGTCTACGTTCCGGCTCATATGCATAGATCCACGATTCGTCACCTGTTACAATCTTATATACGTCTTTTGAGGCACCGCCATTGTAATTTTTGAGTATTTTTGTGCACCAATCGACACGAGCATCTTTTTGAGATTGCGTCAAATCATGTGGGATCCAGCGAGAGCAAACCTTTTTCACGGCTAAATAATCATGCAATATTTTATATATGCTGGTGGAACTAATACCTAGGGTTGCCTCAATCTCTCAATATGTCGCATGACGATCTTTCATTATTAGTTTTTGCACAGCATGAATGTTTTCTGGCACAACAACTGATTTTGGACGACCTTCACGAACTTCATCATTAAGCGAACGGCGGCCACGATTAATTTCGTTATACCTGCGTTTGACAGTAGCAAAGGATGGGGCTTCGTCGCCAAATTTGGAAGTTAGTTGATAGATGCACTCTTGTCTTGATAATCCACGTCGAACGTTGTAATAAATCATTGCACGAACATTTTCCCGAGTTAATTCCATGTTTTTGATGACACACAATTTTCAAGTTAGTGTAAACAAAACAAATGACGCTCTATTGGCAAAATGTTTGAAGTAGATTATGGTCAAAAATGTCAAACTTTCCATTGGAAACGTCAGATGGCACCTACAACATTCAGGGTTGCCAAGGCTCAAAATATAAATAGTGCCCCTCGTAGTAGATATAAAAATAAGCTTTATTAAGAATAGTTTGTGTACTCACTAATAAACGACAGAGTGTAGAGAAGGCCATAAAACACAATATTTTATTACATAAATTTGTTGCATGCTTCTTCCTGACTAAAATGATACAAGCATTAAGCATCAGAGGCTTGTATTTATGTTATTTAGAAAACAAAAGCAGTCGAAACATGATTGTATACTTTCAACTACAAAATGTGTATGAAAATTTTATTACAAATGTTCAAATTGTCTTCCCTCTTTTACGAAAGTGTTTTTGTGTACCGTCCTGTGACATTACACAGTACCTGTGGAGGAATATGTCTGCATTCCTCAGCAATCCTCAGCAATTCAGAGCATTCTGAAGAAACTGTAGATATAAGGCGGCTGTTAAAGCGCATTGATTAAAGTAAAGACCTAACAAACGTTTATCTAAAATTTTACGTTATATATTCGTATCTCACACTTTCTGATAATTGGTTTCTCGTATCCATGGGAATCTTCTGCAGGCCATTAGTGTGCGTTATCTTGCTCCATCTGTCCATAAAACTGTAGATAGTAATAAGCTGGGATCACCATGTATTTTCATCATAACTTCAAAAACAAAATTCAAACGTCTCTCATAATCCATTTCTCTAAGAGCGTACAGTAAATGCAAATTGTATTGGCGTAATTTGTGCTATTTTAAAATTTGATGTAGAAGTTTTGAATATGTCTAATACGTTTGTAATATCCCTTATGGATACCTGTACGTTTTGGCCGACATACACCAGCTCTGTCACTGAATTATCGTCAGAAGTCACTCTCTTTGTACGTCCTGGTTGTTCCACATGGAGAGGAGGAAAACTGGAGGGGAAACAGAACAGGTTAGAAACAGCGCAGTGCAGGGCAAGCAGTTCTCCATAATTTCGACCACACGCTGTGTATAATGAATTCGGAAAGCCATAAGCTTTGTTTACTCTACGGGATTTCCATATTGTAGGAAGGTGGTCGACCTAATTCAGTGAGTGCTTTCTGGAGCATAGCTTCATCTGTTAAAATTATTAGTGATAAGTTAAATAAACAGTTTGTATGAAAGAAGGTATCGTGAACTTATTTAATGCCCTTGGGTGATACATCCGAGTTTCACTACTTCATCTAAACAAAGCTTAAATAAAATTGAGGGAGGCTGCATTCTTGTCTGGCCTAGCCTTAAATAATGATTTCTAGATTTGGTTTTCTTTGCTAGTTTCGAAATAAAGCTTTGTCGCCTTTCTATGTACAGTGTTCCCGAATTGCTGTCGGCTCTGTTCGAATAGGCTACTCAGATAACGTGGGATGGTAAAATGTCTATACTGTTTTATCGTTACTTTACGTAGGTTTACTTGCTTCTGTTTCAGTTATTTTATTTAAAAGCGTTATTAGTATTGTTAACGCTGTTGCTGCGTACGAAGCAAGTATATTTATGGTACCAACATTTAGCTTTGATTGGTAGATCGATCTAAGCAACATGCTGTTTGTGTATTATAATTCTATACTTTGTATATTATTACAATGTTTAAATATGAATATTAATGTAATATTACGAAATACATTGCAGTATATAGTACTAATGGTAGTGGTAGTAACTCATAAATCTGACATACTATGAAGATTACCTGTTAGGTAGCTGCTTTGACCTACACATGCGCAGTGATGCTTTGTGTATGAATGGCTAGGCAATCGGATTTCTAACAAAGAGATTCATAGTTTGAATCCCGCTCTCGTATGCAAAGCTTTATATCTGCAATACATACAGCACTGTGGTTGACTCAGGAGAATGGCTTTGTTCTTGAACTATAGGTGTGCAGTGGATTAAGGAGCTTCTTGCCTATGATGCAAATAAAGTAACATCAGCAGTTCAGAAGCATGTCAACAAGTGCAGTTTTACATGTATGCAGGTTTTACAGGTTTACTTATTGAAAGTATCATCATAATTGTTTTGTTTGATGCGGTAATATAATGTATTACTGAAGCTACTTCGCGAAATATTTATTGTTCCCGGAAAGAAAGGATAAGTAGCTTTGGAACAGGGTGTAAAACAATAGAGCGAGAGGGAAGAACAATACAACGCTGGCTCAAGTTCGTTTACGTCAACCACAAGGTCATAGCTAAACTCCTGAGTCATATACACTATGTACAGAGCCATAACTCGTTAACTGATTAAAATGTGTACCATCCCTGAACGTACGACGAACATTATGTACGCGCTGTGCATAATTACGAGATACAACTTCAAGAAGTGAACGGGGGTTCTGGAACACGTGTACAATTTACCAGTCAATAACCAGTTATAACCGCGTATAATTTCTGATGAGGCCTTCAAGGATAGCTTTCCGGCTAGAAGCCCTTTGTTTATCCTGTCAGATAAAGAGAGATAACCTGTTAGATATCCTGTAGGTACGTTAGTTTTATATAATCAATGAAGAGAATGCACATATAAATGGGGAAATATTTGCCACATTAAGTGGCAATTTTTAAAACAGTAACATTTATCTGAAAATGTCGAAGTATTGTGGAAGAGGTTCTTCACAGTTGCCACTGTTCCCTTATATGACAAGTAATTATAAATGGAAAAAACAAAAGTAGGCTCTTAAATTGTAGAATGCATCATTACAAAGGGCACACCCTTATTGTCGAGTGCGGTTTTATTAAAATACGTTAGGCAAATCTCTCCAGCATCGCACTCCACACACAAGATACAACAATATTATGACACATGTTCTAAGTATAATATTTCAAAAGTTAATCCTTCAAAAGGCGCGATATTGCATCACAATTTTGCGCTATATACTCGTCAGGCACTTGCTGATAGGTGACACCTATGGGGCTGGCTATCCGGGCTCTGGCAGGTAAACTTGTCGTTCCTTTACTCCATCAAGAGTATTATCAGCACGCGCGCGTACACACACACCCATATGCGCGCGCATACCGACATTTTTATGTACAGATATTGTAGTTAGGAAGGCTATATATAATATTACGCTTTTTTATTATTATTTATTGATTTTATAATATCATTTATATACGTATATAAATACTAGTTATGCTATTATTTCCATATAAATAATAGTTGTATTATTAATATACATGACATTTAATTCAGTCATATTTATATATATATAGATAATTATATATTATTTATTTTATTTTACGTATTTATTTATGTGTTAATATAATCTAAACCCAAGAGGATAGAAACCGCAGAAGCAGTCAATATTTCTGGAACTCAAATACATGATATATTTTATAAAAAATCTTGGTATTTATAGTTTCACGACGTTTAAATATGTTAAATATATATAATATATGAATTATATATTAGTAGTTAAATATATGTGATATTTGATTAATTCATATACATAATATGTATTATTATTATTATTTATTTTATTTTCTACGTATTTATTTGTGTATTTATATAATCCAAAACTAAGAGGATAATAAACCGCAGAACCAGTTAATATTTCTGGAACTGAAATACTTTGGTACATTTTATAAAAATCTTGGCATTTATAGTTTCAACAATGTTTATAGATATAAATAATATTTTGCACATTTCTTTCCTTTCCCATCGTTCGTTGATAATTCATTTACCACTAAGTACCACCGAATGTTATTTTCCAGGTAAGCTGGCATACATTCAAGGAGTGTTTTGTACTTTCTGTACTACGTATAGTGAGTAGGGGAAATATTGTATTCCATCCAAAAATTCGATACCGAAATTTCATCGATACGTTTTGAGGTGCCCTGAATCCAAATAAAGCATTTTTAGAAACATGTCCATGTGTGTGTCTGTCTTTGAACAGCATGAGTCAAAAACGAAAAGTAGTACAAATAGTAAACGTGGTATTTAGGTTCAGTATCTTTCAAACATACGACACGAAGATTTACAAGAAAATCCCCTCACCCCAGACTACCCGTCACATGGAACATTTTTCGAAAATTTGGATTTTCTCAAAAATGGTTCTAACGATTTTGATTAAAATATTGTATGTTTAAGATATTTTCATGACAAATGAATTCTTGAGTTCTCTGAGAGTGTCCCCAAAGGTCCTCTTCATTGTGAACGGCTTTTTAACCGGTAAACTGTAAGAGTTAGATAACATTTTTGGGCGCAATTGTAGATCTTGTTAAAACACACAATTTATGTCATACTTTTTTTTGTGGAGTGAGCCATTTCCGAGATATTTCTTGTTATTTGTTTGAACTTTCCAGTATAGTTTTCTTAAATGGGAATTCGTTATTCGCTTACTTATATCCTGGACATACAAAGAGAATGGAATACTCCACATAGCAACCAGCTCTTAAAATATTTGACAATCGCTTAAAGCCTAGCAATTCCCCTTGCACCTACAAGAAAATTAGCAATAAGATTAACATCTCGATATCTGATTAACATGAAGCATATGGAGAATAAGCGTTTGTAAAAATAGTTTGTACAAGAGTAGAGAAAGTCATGTAAGTGCAAGCACATCAGATTTTTTTAAAAATAGGAACAGCTACAAAATGAATACCTGGCATTTTCGGCATCAGCAAACCATTCGTAAAACGATATACAGAGCAATGAAACATTTGCCGGTAGTATTAATCATTTACATGGGTTTACCAAGAAGTTTAAAATCAATGGATAAAATGTTAACTATTCTTTGGTTTCTCCTAAAGCAGATAAACTCAGCAATACTAAGAATTCGTGTTGCACGTACTATGTATTGTAGTAGATATATTTTGCCTCTACTTGCAAACAACTGTTTGATTCGGTCAACCAAAGATAAACTTGTTTGCTGTATGTATCACTCCAGAGATAATTAACTACACATTTGATACCTTTTTACTTTCTCTACCACGTGTCTAGTAGATAGAGAAGGTATTGCATTCCACCCAAGAATTCGATATCGAGATTTCATCGGAAATACACGCTTTGAGGATCTCTGAAAAAAAATTGAAACTGTCCTTGTGTATGTCTGTGAACAGCATAGTTAAAAACGAAAAGTCGGATAAGTACCAAACTGGGTAAGTTAGGTTCAGTACCTTTCAAAGATGCGACACAAAGAATTTCAAGAAAATCCCCCCACCCCAAACTCCCTTTACATGAAGAATTTTTCGAAAATTTTGATTTTCTCAAAAATGGTTCTAATGATTTTGATTAAAATATCATATATTTAAGATATTTTCATGGCAAATGTAATGCATAGGTATCTTGAATTTTGTGGGAATGTCCTCAAAGGTCCTCTTCATTCAGAATGACTTTTGCAGTACTGGTAAACCGTAAGAGAGATACAAAATTTACTACACACAAAATTTAGATCTTGTTAAAACACAGAGATATTTCTTGTTATTTGTTTGAATTTTCCAATACTTATACTTTCTCTCAAATGGGAATTCGTTATTCATTTTTTTATGTCCTGGACATGCAAAGAGAATGGAATACGCCACATAGCAACCAGCTCTTAAAATATTTGACTATCGCTTAAAGCCTACCATATTCCCCTTGCACCTACAAGAAAATTAGCAATAAGATAGTTTCTGCGAATGTTTATCTCAATTAACATTAAGTAGATAGAGAATAAGCGTTTCTAAGTTTGTACAAGAGCAGAGAAAGTCGTGTGAGCGCAACACGTTAGATTTTGTTACTTGTGCAGCAGTTATACCCATGTACAAATTAACTTATAAGTTTCTATAAAGTAATTTTAATACATATCAGTTTTAGGTCATTTTTTGTAATCATTATGTAACTTTTTAAAGTTTTGGAGTAATTTTATAGGCGATTTTTCAAAATTTTAAGGCCCTCAAAATCCAGGCCCTTGTTTTACATATGTATATGTTGCGAGACCTTGGAATTGTCTCTACTTCCCCTCCCCATTAGAAATCTTCCGGCCGATCAGATTTAATTACGCTATTTGGCTCTTGTCATCTGTCTTGTCTGTTTGTATGCAGTTTTCCTCCATTTACTCGGACGCACTTCAGCCCATTAAAATTAAATTGAGTTTTATTTATGGACGTTCTTTAACTGCTGTGGTTCTTAGCGTTACATTCTATATTGGGCATGAAAGACCGGAAATTTTGCTCGGAGGCCTCTGTCAGGCTTGGGGTTCTTTTACGTGCCGCAAATATACGACCCACCGGCTTTACTTTCCTTCCGAAGGAAGCCATGCTAAGGTTTAGCCTATAGTTACAGTTATAGTGCTATGCATTTTAATAGCAATTCAGTATGCGTGTATGTTTTACCAAGGAATACAGTGTTGTGACAGACATTGATTCAAAATCTTATTTTTCCAAAGTAGAATATCTTTTATGAGCTAAGACCTCACAGGAGCATATAGCTCTTGGAAAGATGCTATTTTGGAGCATATAATATTTGGCATCATGGAAACTGATAAATAACGATTACTGCGATGATATATGGACGTGAATTCCTTTAACAAGAGTCAGGTGATCAGTGATTATAATAAGTATTCAGGTGTAATACGGATGTAGGTATATTGTTAAGGTATAAATTTACGTTACCAGTTCGGTGTGCATGGTTGAATACGATGGTTGGATTTATTTCTAAATATGGTGTTTTGGATTCAGGTAAGCTCAAACAAGTACTTCCGGTGAAACCTCGATATCTATCACTATCAAGCCACATTCCATAGAAACCTGGCCATAGCAGTTAAGATGTATTCCACCCAAAAAGTGTATACCAATATTTCATCAAAAATACAGGTTTTGAGACTCCTGAATAAATGAAGCACTTTTAGATAAACGTGTGTGTGTGTGTGTGTGTGTGTGTGTGTGTGTGTGTGTGTGTGTGTGTGTCTGTCTATGAACAGCCTAACCTAAAAATGAAATCTCCGATAAATAGAAAACTTGGTATTTAGATCAGTATCTTTCAAAGATCCCACATAAAGATTTTCAAGAAAATTTCTCCACCCCAAACTACCTTTACTCTTCAAAATTTACGATTTTCTCACAAGTGGCCCTAATGAGTTTGTTTAAAATACCACATGTTCAAGATATTTACATGACAAAATGTATGTCATCAGTTTTCTGAGAAGATTTTGTACAACTGGTAAACTATAAGAGAGAACAAAAACAATGCACATCTCTTTAAAATGCCCAATTTATTTTAAATACTTTTTTGTGTTTAAATTTTTCAATATTTTTGCTGTTTTATAAAATACTGTTCTTATTCATTCTTTCTGGCGATGTCATGAAAGAGTATGAAATTATAGTTTTCTATATCCCCTTTGTACCCATAACTAATATGTAACGAAACTATTTCTGCAAAGGTTTGTTTCTATTAACTTGAAGTAGATACACAAATAAGCCTTCATAGGAATATTTGTAGTAGTTATATGAAATAAACGATAGTAGGTAGAGAAGGTCGTGTGAATGTAACACATCATCATTTTATTTGTCTTTCTTTTTAGGCAATCCTATGGTGAAATATTGAAATCCCTTAATTTTTAAAATTGTTTGAAATTTTAACCACAAACTAGGAAGGATATCTTATAAAGTTTTATGTAGCTAGTGCAAATAATTCAGAAGTCATTACTTGCTATTTATGTAAATATTCGTAATTATATAAAATGTCAAATTATTCAAGTTAATACAATAAAGTTTCTCCTGACAAAGACATTAATAAGGCACCCAAATTAGCCTTTCCCCCCATATTTGTTTAAAATTAAACATAACAATTTTTTTCTTCTTTTACACCGAAAAAGTCTACAAAATGTTCACTCATTCTATAATTTGAACAATATTATTTTTGTATCTTTTAATACTTAAATCTGATATGTTACATTCACATGACTTTCTCTACCCTCTGTCGTTTATTAGTGGGTATACAAATTATTATTATTACGAAAGTTTATTTTCCTAACTACTTCATTTTAATCAAGGTAAACCTTTCTGAAAATAGCTGCATTACACATTTCGTTATAGATACAAACGATAGTCAAATGTTTAGGTACTGAACGCTATATGTCAAGCTTAAAATTCCATACTGTTTCCATGGTAGCGCGAGAAACAATTGAAAATCGATAGGACTAAAAGAATGAATATTAACAATTCGAACCATTAATAATGGATATCTCGGAAATGGCTAATGCCACAAAAAAGTTATTTGAAATAAATTGTGTGTTTTAAAGGGATCTACATTTCTTGAGTGGTACGTTTTCATGTATCGCTTAAGGTTTACCAGTTACAGAAGATTATACAAAATTCTGTCCGAATGAAGAGGACTTTCCAGGGAACTCCCAGAAAATTCATAATAGGTATACATTTTGTTTGTCATGTAAATATCTTCAGTATGTGGTATTTTAGGCAGAGGTGGGGGACGCAGCGGCCTGGTAACGGGCTGTAGCCCTACGGAGCGTAGTTTAGTTTATGTGGTATTTTAATCAAAACTGTTAGAGCCATTTTATAGAAAATCAACAATTTCGAAAAAATCTATGTAATAGGTAGTTTGGGATGGGGGATTTTCTTGAAAATGTTGTGTCGCATCTTTGAAAAGTATGAACTTAATTACCAACTTTGGTGTTTATCCGACTTTTAGTTTTTGAGTTATGCTGTTCACACACACACACACACACACACACACACACACACACACACACACACACACACACAAAAATACATACGGACCTTTTTCTAAAAAATCTTTTTTTATTTAGGGGGCCTCAAAACATGTATTTCTGGTGAAATCTCGTTATTGAATTTTTGGGTGGAATGCAATACCTTCTCTACCTACTAGGTACGTGGTAGAGAAAGTAAAAAATCTGATGTGTTACACTCGCATGACTTTCTCTACTCTTGTACAAAGTATTTTTACAAACGCTTATTCTCCATCTAGTTCATGTTAATCGAGATAAACATTTGCAGAGTCTATCTTATTGCTAATTTTCTTGTAGATGTAGGGGAAAATATATTTACAAGGGCAATATAGAAATACAGTAGCCTTTAAGCACATACATATCTCTTATTAGCTGGTTGCTAGGTGCAGCACCATTCCCTTTGCCACAGATTAATACTCTTTGCATCTCCAAGACAAAAAATCTGATGTGTTACACTCACATGACTTTCTCTACTCTTGTACAATCTAATTTTACAAACGCCTATTCTCCATATGTTTCATGTTAATCGAGATATCGAGATGTCAATCTTATTGGTAATTTTCTTGTAGATGCAAGGGGAATATGGTAGCTTTTAAGCGATAGTCAAATATTTTAACGCTGGTTGCTATGTGGCGAATTCCATTCTCTTTGCATGTTCAGGACAAAAAAAAATGAATAACGAATTTGAGAAAAAGTATAAGTATTGGAAAATTTAAGGAAATAACAAGCAATAACTCGAAAACGGTTCACTCAACAAAAGAAACGTATATGACATAAGTTGTGTATTTTAACGCGATCTACATTTTTTGTGTAGTAAAATTTTGTCTATCTCTTATGGTTTACCAGTTATGCAAAAGTCGTTCACAATGAAGAATATTTTTGGAGACATTCCCAGAAAATTCGAGATATACATTTTATTTGTCATGACAATATCTTAAACATATGATATTTTAATCAAAATCGTTAGAGCCGTTTTTGAGAAAATTAAAATTTTCGAAAAATGTTCCATGTAAAGGGTAGTCTGGGGTGGGGGGATTTTCTTGAAAACCTTCGTGTCGCATCTCTGGAAGATACTGAACCTAAATACCAAGTTTGGTGTTTATCCGACTGTTCGTTTTTGAGTTATGCTGTTCACAGACACACAGACAGACAGACACACAGACACACAGACACACAGACAGACACACACACGGACATGTTTCCAAAAATGCTTTTTTTGGATTCAGTGATTCTCAAAACATGTATTTCCGGTGAAATCTCGGTATCGAATTTTTGGGTGGAATGCAATACTTCCCCTACTTACTATACGTAGTAGAGAAAGTAAAAAATGAATAACGAATTCCCATTTGAGAAAATAAGTATTGAAAAATTTAAGGGAATAACAAGCAATATCTCGAAAATGGTTCACTCAACACAAAAAATGTATATGACATAAATTGTGTGTTTTAACGCGATCTACATTTTCTGTGTAGTAAAATTTTGTCTATCTCTTATGGTTTACCAGTTATGCAAAAGTCGCTCACAATAAAGAATACTTTTGGAGACATTCCCAGAAAATTCAAGATACACATTTTATTTATTGTAAAAATATCTTAAACATATGATATTTTAATCAAAATCGTTAGAGCCATTTCTGAGAAAATTAAAATTTTCGAAAAATCTTCCATGTAAAGGGTACTCTGGGGTGGGGGGATTTTCTTGAAAACCTTCGTGTCGCATCTCTGGAAGATACTGAACCTAAATACCAAGTTTGGTGTTTATCCGACTGTTCGTTTCTGAGTTATGCTGTTCACAGACAGACACACACACACACACACACACAGACAGACACGCAGACACACACACGGACATGTTTCCAAAAATGCTTTTTTTGGATTCAGGGGGTCTCAAAACATGTATTTCCGGTGAAATCTCGGTATAGAAATTTTGGGTGGAATACAATACTTCCCCTACTTACTATACGTAGTAGAGAAAGTAAAAAGGCCTATCTGAAGTTTTTGTCTATGTTTTATGTGCCTATCTTGCATTTTCAGTAAAATTGGTGAAAAATTGCATCATTTGAAATATTTTATGCACTGAAAAATGTGGAAAAATTTGTTTCTTATAAAATAAGTTTTAAAGATGCACGTGTCATTATTTTGTTTCTGATCTTGATATGAGGTTCAACATTTTCTTGCATAATAGTCATAAATGACCAAAATAGCACAGTATATGTTTCCATAGACTATATTATTAGGAGCTCCCAAAAAGTAAATAATTGGAAATTTGGGGTTTTTAACCAAAATCTTACCATAAGGTTGCCCATGCCCACCACGTAAGTTGATGAAAACACATCCGTACCGCTGATGCAGTTGTTACTTCAGACTTCTCCAGTAAAAATGTCGCTAAATTGGACATACACTAATCTGTGATGAAGGAAACACCCTACAGAAGATAAAACGTCCCGTGTTAGAAACAAAGGCTTTTCGGTTCATTTTGATATAGACTGGTTTGATCATGTAAAAATTGAATGCACAAGGGGAGAGAGGTGGGCTCTTATTTCAGCCCTTAGCCAACACATTGCAGTAGAATGCAGACATACTGTTCCTTGCCTCCAAATACACGTCCCAGCGACAATCCTTTGTGTCAAGTTGCAGGGGAAGGAGGTCATGAAGTTGTTTTTCCTGCAAGGTTAGTAAATATTTACTTCAGGGGGAATGCTTTTTTCCTGGGTATATATCCAATATAAAGTGGCTTATAATATTTTGTTTGAAAGTGCTTTTAAAGGGCTTTATTCCTTGGTATTTTAAGTATTTTAATTCATTATTCTTGATTGCTATATCGAACTTCCATTAAAACAAGTAGACCAGGGGCAAGTTGGCACAATGGGAGCAAAAGGCAGTTTGTGTTTTTAAATTGATTTTTGAACTTTTCCGATTAATTTGTGTAGTGTTTCATTTTATTATTGCCATTTGGACGTTATGTCTTACTTTAAGGACCTGATGATATGTTTAAAACCATTACCCTGTGTTAGGTAATTGTACTATGATGAATCTGTAATTATATATCTGAAGTGTTCTTAATAACTTGATCATGATATTTGTTTTTAATAAATTATTTAAAACGCACATTTTCCATTTAAATAACATGTAGCCAAATCACCCCACATTCTGTGCCAACCTGCCTCCTAGGCGGAGTAAATTGACTCACTAAGCAAACTGAAAAATCTGATGTGTTACACTCACATGACTTTCTCTACTCTTGTACAAACCATTTTTACAAACGCTTATTCTCCATATGCTTCATGTTAGTCGAGATATCGAGATGTTAATCTTATTGCTAATTTTCTTGTACATGCAAGGGGAACTGGTAGGCTTTAAGCGATAGTCAAATATTTTAAGAGCTGGTTGCTATGTCGAGTATTCCATTCTCTTTGCATTACCAGGACAAAAAAAATGAATAACGAATTTGCGAAAAAGTATAAGTATTGGAAAATTTAAGGGAATAACAAGCAATATCTCGAAAATGGGTCACAAAAAAAAAAAATGTATATGACATAAATTGTGTATTTTAACGCGATCTACATTTTTGTGTATTAAAATTTTGTCTATCTCTTATGGTTCACCAGTTATGCAAAAGTCATTCACAATGGAGAATACTTCTGGAGACATCCCAGAAAATTCAAGATATACATTTTATTTGTCATGAAAACATCTTAAACATATGATATTTTAATCAAAATCGTTAGAGCCATTTTTGAGAAAATTAAACTTTTCGAAAAATCTTCCACGTAAAGGGTAATCTGGGGTGGGGGGATTTTCTTGAAAACCTTCGTGTCGCATCTCTGGAAGATACTGAACCTAAATACCAAGTTTGGTGTTTATCCGACTGTTCATTTCTGATTTATGCTGTTCACAGACACACACGGACATGTTTCCAAAAATGCTTTTTTGGATTCAGGGGGCCTCAAAACATGTATTTCCGGTGAAATCTCGGTATCAATTTTTGGGTGGAATACAAAAATTTAATTTTAAGTGGCTGTAAAGTAATGACATAATTATTAATAGATACTGTTAAAGAAATTTATAGAACAGTACCATGTCAGGATTAGCTGAAATGCTGTTGTAACAAAATAATAATAATAATAATAATAATAATAATAAATAATAATAATAATAATAATAATAACAAAACTTAAAATGTGTGTCAACTTGCCTCCCTCTCCGCTACTGAATCTATGCGGCGTATTTTTAAGACAACCGTTGTCTGCTAGCGCGTAGCTTCATCAATGAGTCAATTAACTGCCCCTTAACTGAACATGAATTCTAAGAAGCTCCTATAATTTACGACTGGACGTCTGTTCTGATGTGGTTCAGTTTCAGAGATGCAGATAAATGCTCTGTCTTCCGGATTTTTTCCCGGATTATTGTAGGGGACTCGGCACTGCTCCGGTGAGGATATTGTACCTGTGCCCCCACAAGGGGGACCCCGAGAGAGAGGAGCAGGCGAGAGAAGACACCGGGCAGCCGGAACCAGGAGTGACGGCACAACAATGACAGGGTCCCTACAGTTTCCAGGTTGAGACTTCCCGACAGTCGGACAGGCAAACCGGAGACCCTCTGCAACCAACCGAAAGTCGAGGGACGGATATTTTCCCTTGCAACGTCGCACCGAAACACCATCGCCGACTCTTCCAATGCTGAAATAGACCTAAGGGGAGAGGGATGAATGAAATGAAGAAGGGAACGAAATGAGGGACAGGAAATTTGGGGGCTGAAAGAAACCACTTCATCATTCGACTGACGACCCAGGAAAACCCCCGAAAAATCCCATGGATTAGAGCGGGCGGACGCCGGGAATCGATCCCGGGACCTCCCGATAGCGAGTCGAAGGCGTTACCGCGACGCCACCTCACTCGGTGTCTTCCATCTTTAGTACAAAACAGTTTATAAATAAACTCCTCTTGAGGAATCAGTATTGCTGTCAAATTAGGAAGACAGTTATCAACCTGAGTTCCATTCATGCGACTTTATCTACCCACTGTCGTTTATTTTATATACTTTTACTAGCTAGTTATTACGAAATCTTTCCCGTAAGAGTAGCCATAGCTGACATTTGGTCAAAATTTTCAAAAAATTACGTTTATGTCCAAAAAATACCTTGAACGTTTAGCTTCAAATACTTCGGCCCTCAGAACGCTCTAAGGCTTCAACAAGCGACAATTTAAATTCCCAAGAGCACACCTAATGGCCTATATTTACTTCCAATGCTGTTACTCGACTTTGATTTTTCTTAATACTCTTGCGCATTTAAAATGTTCTACGGTATATAGTTTGTAACCAATCTTATTCTAACTTTCAATAGAAACTATATGGTGATGAACTTTAAAAAATGTGGTTTTTGCTACACTTTTAAATTTCTCAACTTATGAAACAATTAATTCGAATGAACGTATTGCTAAAAATATTGTATTTAAAGGTTTAACATTTTTTTTCTGAAACAACCAGAAGAGTGGATAAAACTCTATATGTCAATGTTGTATATCGATATTTAAATAATATGGTAGTATTTTAATTTTTTCAAAATTGTTTTTGCACCGTAGGGAACACCCGATTAAATGGCATAATAAAAGTAAAATAATTTAAAAAATCGGGTGTTCCGCTTACATACTTTCTCTACCCTTGTACAAACTAGTTTTATATGCTTTTATTCCCCATCTACTTCATGTTAATCGAGATAAACGTTTGTATAAACTATCTTATGGCTAATTTTCATGTAGGTGCAAGGGGAATATGGTAGGCTTTAAGCGATAGTCAAATATTTTAAGAGCTGGTTGCTATGTGGAGTATTCCATTTTCTTTGCATATCCAGGAACATAAAAAACGAATAACGAATTCCCATTTGAGAAAAAGTATTACTATTGGAAAATTCAAACAAATAACAAGGAATACTTCGGAAATGGTTCACTCCAGAAAAAAAATGTGTATTGTGTGTTTTAATGAGCTCTACATTTTTTTTGTGTAGAGAAATGTCTATCTCTTACGGTTTACCAGTTATGCGAAGGTCATTCAGAATGAAGAGGGCTTTTGGGGACATTCCCAGAAAATTCAAGATATACTTTTCGTTTGCTATGAAATATCTTAAACATATGATACTTTAATCATAATCGTTAGTCATTTTTGAGAAAATCAGAATTTTTAGAAAATGTTCCATGTAATGGGTAGCCTGGGTTGGGAATTTCTTGAAAATTTTTGTCGTATTCTTTGAAGATACTAAACTCAAATACAAAGTTTGGTGTTTATACGACTTTTCGTTTTTGAGTTATGCTGTTCACAGACGGACACAAACACGCTAATTCTTCCAACAATGCTTTATTTAGGTTCAGGGGACTTCAAGAGATGTTTCCGGTGAAATCCTGGTATAGAAGTTTTGGGTGGAATGCAGTACTTCCCCTACTTACTCTACGTAGTAGAGAAAGCAAAAATATTAAAGGTATCTATTTTAAATTTAGAACGCCTTATAATGGTGTTGGAGCAGAATGTAACATATTTTGAATACATTTAGATAAAAACTGCAAGATTTAGAAATTTCAGCTATGGTACTCCTAATCGAGATACATATTTACAGAAAATATTCTCTTTCCATAACATCGCTAGAAACAGCTGAATGTTGACGGGACTTTAAAGAATGACCAAGAAATGAACAATTCGAACCTTTAATAGCGAATATCTCAGAAACGGCTTAAGCTACAAAAAACTTATTTGAAATAAATTATGTGTTTTTTTAAAGAGATATGCATTTTTTGTGTAGTAGGTTTTCGTCTTTCGCTAACGTTTACCAGTTATACAAGATTATACAAAATGTTTCCGAATGTGGAGAACTTCATAGGTATTCTCCAAAAATTCAAGGTATTCATTTTATTTGCCGTGTAAATATCGTTCATAGATGTATTTTAATCAAAATCTTAAGAGACATTTTTAGAAAATCAAAATTTCCAAAAAAATGTTTCTTGTAAAGGGTAGCTTGGGGTGGGAGGATTTTGTTGAAAATCTTTGTAACACATCTTTGGAAGATATTGAACCTAAATATTTATCCGACTTTTAATTTTTGAGTTATCAAGACACCTACATGGACATGTTTCTAAAAATTGTTTATTTGGATTCAGGGATTTGGATTAAAACATGTATTTCCGGTGAAATCTCGGTATCGAAATTTTTGGGTGAATTTTTTTAATATACGTTGCAGAGAAAGTAAAAAGCCAAAGCAGTCGGAAGAATACTTGAGTTTTTATTTTCATGGGTACTTTGCAATAATAATAATAATAATAAAAATAATAATAATAATAATAATAATTAGTAAATATAATAATAATATGTGCGGGGACTTGGATGCTGACGGCCTGTATGACTGTTAGGTTGAAACAGTTTGATAAACAATGGCAAAAACACTATGCTTTCCCTATACGGTACTTTGTGAAACGCTAGATGTAATGACGTCACTGGTCGGTCATGTTTTGTGGACGAATGACCGTGTTTTCTGCAAGAAGTAGTATGTGTGTATGCTGCAAATGCAGGTCGAGTTCTCCTAGTGTTATAAGCCTGCCGAGGATACCGTGTGAATGGTGGTTCAGATAGTCAGTCAGTAGGCAACTGGATTCCAGGACGGTAGTGTGATATTGTCAATAGGGAAGTGTTACCGCCAAGAGCACGGTGAGTTACCGCTTGCACGATCTTTCTGCATGGCATTTATTTCTACTTGCATCGACCATCTTTGTGTTTGCGCTATCATTCTTCTGTTTTTACTCTCTGTAATGCATAACTACAGTAAGTAGCGGAGGCATTGTATTACACCCTAAATTTCGATATCAAAGATTCCATCGGAAATACACGTTTAGGCATCTCCTAACCCCAAACGCCCTTGTCTTTCAACAATTAAAAAATGAAATTGGCATTTAAATTCAGAATCTTCGAAGGATGAGACAAGGAAAATCTCAAGAAAATTCTCCCACCTAAACTATACTTTCCATGGAAACATTTTAGTTAATTTTTACTTTCTCTACTACGTATAGTAAGTAGGGGAAGTATTGCATTCCACCCAAAAATTCGATACCGAGATTTCACCGGAAATACATGTTTTGAGACCTCCTGAATCCAAAAAAAGCATTTTTGGAAACATGTCCGTGTGTGTGTGTGTGTGTGTGTGTGTGTGTGTGTCTGTGAACAGCATAACTCAAAAACGAACAGTCGGATAAACACCAAACTTGTAATTTAGGTTCAGTATCTTTCGGAGATGCGACACGAAGGTTTTTAAGAAAATCCCCCCACCCCAGACTACCCTTTACATGGAACATTTTTCGAAAATTTTAATTTTCTCAAAAATGGCTCTAACGATTTTGATTAAAATAACATATGTTTAAGATAATGTCATGAGAAATGAAATGTATATCTCGAATTTTCTGTGAATGTCGCCAAAAGTATTCTTCATTGTGAACGACTTTTGCATAACTGGTAAACCATAAGAGATAGACAAAATTTTACTGCACAAAAAATGTAGATCGCGTTAAAATACACAACTTATGTCATATATATTTCTTTTGTTGAGTGAACCGTTTTCGAGATATTGCTTGTTATTTTCTTAAATTTTCCAATACTTATACTTTTTCTCAAATTCGTTATTCATTTTTTTTATGTCCTGGACATGCAAAGAGAATGGAATGCGCCACATAGCAACCAGCGTTAAAATATTTGACTATCGCTTAAAAGCTATCATATTCCCCTTGCATCTACAAGAAAATTACCAATAAGATTGACATCTCGATATCTCGATTAACATGAAGCATATGGAGAATAGGCGTTTGTAAAAATAGATTGTACAAGAATAGAGAAAGTCATGTGAGTGTAACACATCAGATTTTTTACTCAAAAATGCCTAAAAGGTTTATTAAAATACCATATGTTTAAAATATGTGCATGGATAATAAAATTTATGATGTCCTCTTTATTATGAACCTGTAAAAAAAATTACAACAAATGTAAATCTCATTTAAGCACACAGTTTGGTCATCTGAGGTATTTATTGCTATTGATTTAAAATTTCAAGTATTTTATACTTTGTTTGCACGATTGTGTGTTCTCTTCGTCTTCCTGGTGATATTTACGGAGGAAAATTTAGAATTCCAACGCATCACTTACGTTATTTCAAACGTTATTGAAAAGTAATTAACTGTAAATAAAGGTGAATGAGCATTTTATATCTCATTCTAGATTTCTCGGGAATCAATGACGCGCACCCAAATTTTCAATTCCTCTTCAACACCTGCGTCTCCGACTTGAAATCCTTTTTTGAAATACTAAATCTCTTTTATTGTGTCCATATTATTTTCAAACAATCCGCTTTAAGTCACGGCATCAGCCATCTTAACAGTGAGTCAAAGCCTCCTGAAATGTAGTATCCACTACTAGTTAAGCTGTTGAATTGTTAGCATTGCGTTACCGGAAATCCGATCTGTTTTTATTACTTTCTCTACTACGTATAGTAAGTATTGTATTCCACCCAAAAATTCGATACCGAGATTTCACCGGAAATATATGTTTTGAGATCCCCCTGGATCCAAAAAATGCATTTTTGAAAACATGTCAGTGTATGTGTCTGTGAACAGCAAAACTCAGAAACGTACAGTCGAATAAACACCAAACTTGGTATTTAGGTTCAGTATCTTCCAGAGATGCGACACGAAGGTTTTCAAGAAAATCCCCCCACCCCATATTACCCTTTACATGGAACATTATTTATTGAAATATCATATATTTAAGATACTTTCATGACAAATAAAATGTATATCCTGAATTTCCTGGGTATGTCTCCAAAAGTATTCTTCATTGTGAACGACTTTTGCATAACTGGTAAACCATAAGAGATAGACAAAATTTTACTACACAAAAATGTAGATCGCGTTAAAATACATATTTATGTCATATACATTTTTTGTTGCTGAGTGAACCATTTTCGAGATATTGCTTGCTATTCCCTTAAATTTTTCAATACTTATTTTCTCAAATGGAAATTCGTTATTCATTTTTTTGTCTTGGATATGCAAAGAGTATTAACCTGTGGCAAAGGGAATAGTGCTGCACCTATCAACCAGCTATTAAGAGATATGTATGTGCTTAAAGGCTACAGTATTTCTATATTGCTCTTGTAAATATATATTCCCCTTGCATCTACAAGAAAATTAGCAATAAGATAGAGTCTGCAAATGTATATCTCGATTAAGATGAAGTAGATGGAGAATAAGCGTTTGTAAAAATAGTTTGTACAAGAGTAGAGAAAGTCATGTGAGTGTAACACATCAGATTTTTACTAATTCATCCAAAATAATAAAACACACTACGGTGCAAAAAATAGAGTGCATTACATGTGTGTGAAATGCATAACAGAATCTCGGAAATAGAAAAGTTCTTCACATGGTCTTAACTTTCCAAAATATTCCACGATTCTGTAATAATGCCTAGTTGTTGTTCGTTTTATTCTCTTAATCATGCAAAGAATATTAAAATATCATAGAGTGACCCGCGCTTTAATATATGGCTCGCTTCAGCCTGTCTCGTATCTACAACGAAATGTGTCCAGTGTTTCTATTAAACATTCTGCAAACGTTATCTCGGTTAACATAAAAAAGAAGAAGAAGAAAGTGGATAGCAGAATAAGCCTTCTATGAATATTTCGTAGAATAATGGGTGGAGAAAGTCATGTGAATGTAATACATCAGATCTTTTCATATAGTTGTAGTTTAAGTTTTCATGGCAAAGTTACTTCCTTCACATTACCATTGGCGTTTACGGTTATCTGACTGTTGCCAACTTGAGCAAATACAGAGTTGAGACACATCAGAGTTATCTTTGCACACTACAAATGTTAGATAAAAACAATTCGGATTTCTCAACATGGATATGCGGAGAGAAAAGCTGTAATGTAAAACAGAGAACAAATGAAAGGTAAAACATTTCACAGTTCACCAAATCGCCTGTTTCAGCAAGGTTTTGTTCTTGCTGAGTATTAAGAAAACAGTAAAGAAACTCGGTCGGTCTTCGTCAGTAAATCTTCGTTGGCTTACAAAAGCTGCGTATTATGTTACATCGACAGCCATAAGAACAGTTAGATGCCAGTGTCAGGCTATGACTAATCCATTTGTACGGGTGTGTGAAACCATTCTAGCTTCACCATTATACAGCATTTTTACTTTCTCTACCACTTATAGGTAGAGGAATTATTATATTCCATCAAAGTTTTCGATATCAAAAAATCTTATGTGTTACACTCACATGGCTTTCTCTACTCCTATACAAACTATTTTGCAAACGCTTTTTCTCCATATGCTTCATGTTAATCGAGATAACGAGATGTTAATCTTATTGCTAATTTTCTTGTAGGTGCAAGGGGAATTGCTAGGCTTTAAGCGATAGTCAAATGTTTTAAGAGCTGTTGCTATGTGTAGTATTCTATTCTCTTTGCATTACCAGGAGAAAAAAAATAACGAATTCCCATGTGAAAAAAACTGTAAGTATTGCAAAACAATAACGAATTTGAGAAAAAGCATAAGTATTGAAAAATTTAAGGGAATAACAAGCAATATCTCGAAAAGTCCTGATGAGTTTAAGTTGTTTCTCGCGATGTTATGCAAAAGAGTGAAGATTTAAGGCCAGCGTTTAACGTCCAGTTCTAGAACATTTGACTATCGCTATTCCCTTTGTATTCGTATCTGAAACTAAGTGTGTTATTCAGCTATTTTCGGAAAAGTTTATCTCGATTAAAATGAAGAGGATAGAAAAATATACTTTCGTATGAATAATTTGTAGACCCACTAATAAGTGATTAGAGAGAAGAACGTCATGTGAATGGAACACAGAATTTTACTTTCTCTACTACGTATAGTAAGTAGGGGAAGTATTGTATTCCACCCAAAAATTCGATACCGAGATTTCACAGGAAATATATGTTTTGAGACCCCCTGAATCCAAAAAAAGCATTTTTGGAAACATGTCCATGTGTGTGTGTGTGTGTGTGTGTGTGTGTGTGTGTGTGTGTGTCTGTGTGTCTGTGAACAGCATAACTCAGAAACGAACAGTCGGATAAACACCAAACTTGGTATTTGGGTTCAGTATCTTCCAGAGATGTGACACGAAGGTTTTCAAGAAAATCCCCCCACCCTAGATTACCCTTTACATGGAACATTTTTCGAAAATTTTAATTTTCTCAAAATGGCTCTAACTATTTTGATTAAAGTATCATATGTTTAAGATATTTTCATGACAAATAAAATGTATATCTTGAATTTTCTGAGAATGTCTCCAAAAGTATTGTTCATTGTGAACGACTTTTGCATAACGGTAAACCATAAGAGATAGACAAAATTTTACTACACAAAAAATGTAGATGGCATTTAAATACACAATTTATGTCATATACATTTCTTTTGTTGAGTGAACCATTTTCGAGATATTGCTTGTTATTCCCTTAAAGTTTTTAATTATTATTATTATTATTATTATTATTATTATTATTATTATTCAGGAAGCCTCAAAACGTGTACTTCCAATTAACTTTTGGTATCGAATTTTTGGGTTGGAATGCAATACTTCCCTTACAATAGGTAAGCAGTAGGAAACGTAAACATGGACCTTCTGTCCGTCCATATCTTACGTTATGACCAAATTTCTGTTCACATTTTGATGATGTCCAGCTGAGTGTTTCAAATATCCTAGCAGCATTCATTAACAGGCTTCGTTGATCACACACACATCATGCATAAAGCATATCAACTGAATTTTATCATGCAGCAGGTGTTGACTTTCATCGCTTCCATTGATTGGCATGCAGTATGGCAACGGACAATGACCCAAGCAAGCGGTCAGTCATTAGTGAAGGGTTTATGACCATTCTTTGCATTTGAGTGGCGCGAAGCTGCAAGGTTGTGTTGTTGTTGAGCCAGTTGGAATCCGGTCTTCTATCCCAAGCCAGTGTTTGGTTTCTTGTCGACCCTGACATTGATGATGCAGGCTTTAGTAGGCCAGTGTCGCCTTTCTAATAGGAGGCCATTGCACCAAGCAGCAGTTGGAGTTTATGTGATGTGTCCGGTGTCTTGTTTCAAGAGCTTCCCCGCTTCTGAGTTAGTGAAGTAGCTACAGGAAATTCATTCGTCGAGTAAGGTGAGTCCATCAGACTGACAAAATATGCACGCAGTTGTATTTATCGAAGTACAGTAGAACCCCGTTTTATTGAACTGAAGCGGGCTGAGCCGATTCGGATAACACATTTTTTCTGACTGTTTTGCTCATGTCGCAAATATGATGTAATGACCAATCACGTTTAAAGGAATATTGTTTTTGAACCAATCACGGCAATGATTATACTCTTATTGAAATATCCTTATCACCGCTTCTTTTGGGCTCCTGTATTACTTTCTCTACTACATAAAGCAGGGGAAGAATTGCATTCCACCCAAAAATTCCATATCGGGATTTCACTGGAAATACATGTTTTGAGGTCCCTGAATCCAAAAAGAGCATTTTTAGAAAAAGGTCCTTGTGTGTGTCTATGAACAGTATAACTCAAAAACAAAAAGTTGGATAAATATCAAACTTGGTATTTGAGTTTGGTTTTGATTTAAATATCATATGTTTAAGATACTTTCATGGAAAATGAAATGTATATCTGAATTTTATGGAAATGTTCCCAAAAAGTCCTCTTCATTCTGAATGACTTTCACATAACTGGTAAACCTTAAGAGATAGACAAAGGTTTACTGCACAAAAAATGTAGATCTCGTTAAAGCCCACAATTTATGTTATATACATTTTTTTTCGAGTGAACCATTTCCGAGGTTTTCGTTGTTATTTGTTTTAATTTTCCAGTTCGTATACTTGTTCTCAAATGGGAATTCGTTATTCGTTTTTTTATGTCCTGGACATGCAAAGAGATTGGAATGCGCCACATAGCAACCAGTTCTTAAAACATTTGACCATCGTTTAAAGCCTACCATATTCCCCTTGCACCTACAAGAAAATTATCAATACGATAGTTTCTGCAAATGTTTATCTCGATTGACTTGAAGTAGATGCGGAATAAGCGTTTGTAAAAATATTTTTTAATACTCTGAAGAGGTTAGGATATCATTAATTAGGTATGCCAATTCTAGTGCAGCGATAAGGAAGAACTTAATTTGTAATCCTTAGGAATTATTCTCATCACATAAATTGATAATTGTTTCATATTCTTCATAGTTTAAAACCACTACACTAACGTTTCTTTTTTCCGGAAGTTTTGGAGCAGTTTTCTTTTCGCGTTCCTTGCATCTCTGCCCTCTTGAAAGTCCTGATCTTGAAATGGATTAGCTTAGTATGATATTCCTTAAAATACATTTCTTAAAGCATTTTAACTGTGACATTCAACATTGTTTTTATAGCACCAATAAAAGGAAATCAAACGGAGAAGAGTACAAGGAATACACTATACAATTAAATATATACGTATGTTTTTAAATAATGTTTATAATAAACATGAATGTGAAACAAGTTAACATTTATCAGCGTTTTTCTGTAAAGAATGTCATAACCTATAATATTGATAATGTAGGTTTATTTGTTTCATACTTTTTTACTTTCTCTACTACGTATAGTAAGTAAGGGAAGTATTGTATTCCACCCAAAAATTCGATACCGAGATTTCACCGGAAATATATGTTTTGAGACCCCCTGAATCCAAAAAAGAGCATTTTTGTAAACAGTCGGATAAACACCAAATTTGGTATTTAGGTTCATTATCTTCCAGAGATGCGACACGAAGTTTTCAAGAAAATCCCCTCACCCCAGATTATAGTTTACATAGAACATTTTTCGAAAATTTTAATTTTCTCAAAAATGGCTCTAACGAGTTTGATTAAAATATCATATGTTTAAGATATTTTCATGACAAATGAAATGTATATCTCGAATTTTCTGGGAATGTATCTCCAAAAGTATTCTTCATTGTGAACGACTTTTGCATAACTGGTAAACCATAAGAGATTGACAAAATTTTACTACACAAAAAATGTAGATCGCGTTAAAATACACAATTTATGTCATACATTTTTTGTTGAGTGAAATATTTCCGAGATATTGCTTGTTATTCCCTTAAATTTTCCAATACTTATACTTTTTCTCAAATGGGAATTCGTTATTCATTTTTTTTATGTCCTGGATATACAAAGAGAATGGAATGCGCCACATAGCAACCGGCTCTTAAAATATTTGACTATCGCTTAAAGCCTACCAATTCCCCTTGCATCTACAGGAAAATTAGCAATAAGATTAACATCTCGATATCTCGATTAACATGAAGCATATGGAGAATAAGCGTTTGTAAAATAGTTTCTACAAGAGTAGAGAAAGTCATGTGAGTGTAACAACAGATTTTTTCTAGAAGCATTCTTACAATCATGGATAAAATATTTTATGATTTTATTATAATCATGAGTTTTGGGTAAATCACTTCATTTTATTCGTAAAAGAGTCTTTAGCAAATGCCACTCTTGATTTCCAAATCCTCTAGATAAATCGATGATTTGGAAGCCACTCGTAATAATCGATGGTAACGATTTTAAGCAGCGAAAGGAAAAAGTCTGATGTGTTACATTCGCATGACTTTCTGTACCCATTCTTCAATAAACTATTCTTAAAAAAAGTTTATTCTTCTATCTACTTTATGTTAATCAAGATAAACATTTTTAGAATGGTTTTATTACACATTTCCTTGTAGGTCCAAAGGGAATACGAAATACAGTAGGCAGTAGTGAAATCTTTTAAGAGCTGGTCGCTATGTTATGGCTGTGAAATTCCGTTCCCTTTGCATGACCAGGAGGGGGGATAATGACTTCCCATTTGAGAATACTTCAAACTAATTACAAGGAATATCTCGGAAATGGTCAAGTAAAAAACAAGTATTTGACATAAATTGTGTGCTTTAACAAGATTTTGTCTCATTCTTGAAGTTTACCGAGTATACAAAAGTCAGAATGAAGAGGACTTCAGAGATTATTTCCAGAAAATAGGCGGTAACGTTGAAGTGCCGGGTTCAAATCCCGTGGCCAACTTTTTTTTTTTCATGGCTTTCCCTCGGTCGCCAAAGTAAACACCGCATATTTAATATCACCACCCAAAGTCGCTTCTTGAGTCTAAAACAATAATACAACACGAAAAATAGACGGTAAAACGAATGATCTGCTGCCTATCCACCGATAATGAAAGCAGATAGACAGGATGGCATCCTACTGCCATCTGCCAATCACATAGCAGAGGTAAATTTGCTGCACGCATGCCTCTGAGGACGTGTGACGAAGTAAGATAGTATGGTACGGGGATGAGACATAGAAGGTTTACTATCCGCCATACACCGATTCACGAGGTATCTCCTAATAGATCCGTTGCGATATGACCACGTACAGAGAGAGTCCAAAAACTACGAACCGGCCTGTTTTTCCTGTCCGCGTCGTTGCCGTCTACCGCTATCACAGACATTTTTGGCACCTATTTAGGAATCTATCCATCACTCGCCGTAGTTCACGTTGAGAAATGCTGGCAATTTCCTGGCGGATATTTTGTTTTAATTCTTCCAGGGTGTGTGGGTTTGTCTTGCACATTTTATGTTTTAAGTTACCCCAGAGATAAAAATCGCAGGGGGTTAGGTCGGGGGACCGAAGGGGCCACAAATCTCTACTAATAATTATGTCATCAAACACACTTTCATTTGTTCTCATCGAAACATTGACCGTATGAGCTGTTGCAGTCTCTTGTTGAAAAAAAGGCAAAATCACGCTCCCTGTCTGTCAATTCTCTAAAAAAAAGGGGGACAAAATTGTATTCACGGCGCACGATACACCAATTTTTTCGACATGAAGGGGTACTTCATGAACAATATTAGGTTTCTCAGAGCTCCAATAGCGATTATTTTGTGTACAAACACATATACATGAAGGTGGAACCAACTCTCGTCCGTGAAAAATATTAAATATGGGTCTTGAAGCGGAATATTTGTAGTTGGTTGGAAGATGCTTCATGTTTATATGCACAACGTATGGGAGCCAACTTGTCGCGGTCACTTCGTGTTATCTTATTTCTGAGCGCCTGTTATTATCTTACTACTTTGAATGTTGGGTTCATTGTCCTCCGGCTAGCTATTATTTCTCGGTCGAGCAAATCTCTTGATCAAGGTGTGTAAACGGAAAGGATTTGTTACTGAAAGATAACACTGATAAAATAATTTGTTTTTAACTTTTATTGCCGTCACAATTAATTAAGTTCACATATTGACTCTTGATACACGCCAGACTGAAACTGTTATATTTTCTAATATCACTATAATCACTTATTTACTGCACATTATTAATTCGCGTGTTTCACATTTATAACAAACTTTAAGACGCGAGAGATTCTGTAGTATTGCGACGTGTAACTCGCAAACGATTCTGATGAACTGAGCGACGTTTAACGTCAGAATGATTCCGTTGGACTCAGCGACGTGTAATGCGTGGATGATTCTGTTGAACTGGGCAATACTTGCCTCTGGCTTTAGCTTTTTATACTCTCACACCCTAATATGCCTAAACATTATAACAGAGCTGCTATTGGTTAATAAAACGCGCCAACATTAGCGTCTATATTTATATCCAATCAAAATTACGAAAACATATGCTCTAAGGACGAAATTCCCGCCATTTCTAAGAAAAGCGCGCCAATCTGACGTCATTTGTTTGTCTCTAATAATTGATAAACAACTCACCCCCTCGCTCATTGTTATCCGCTCCTATTGTCAGTTTCATTGAGGCCGTGTAAACTTATTTCCTAACAATGCTTATAATTAACAAACATCTCAAATCAATGTCATACAATAATGCTTATTTACACTACAATCACTCTGGCATTTACATTATTGTGATACAAATTACTGCCACAGTCTATTTCACCATTGTGTACACTATTGAGACTCCACTCACAAAATGTGCGCCTAATTACAGGATCACCTGGTTGAAGAGCATGTGCCACGGTTATTTTATGTGGTTTTAACTTCAGTAATTTGGAAGCTCTTCGCGCACAGCCATAAGATATGCCTAAGTGATTTTTTGTGGGGGGGATTCTCCAAACGATGACCGATCTTGTCTAATGTTTCTTCGGTAAGAACCGAACGCCATCTTTTAGATTTCTTAGCCTGAACACTTCCTGTGGCCTAAGTTTATTGTAAAGTTCATGGATTGTTGCACGGCCTGGAACTTTTACACCTGGAGATCTTTCTGCAAATCGTATTTTCATTTGGCGAGCTGACTGAGTTAACACATACGAAATCATAAATAAATACACGCTGTGCAGTACAAAGCATATACTGAGCCATAATATACTTTTTGACTAAGTACAGGACAAAATAATAAAAAAACTCGCAATAACTGAACTACATCACATCACCGTCAACTCAATACTGCACTTCACACTGCAGTCAACTGCGTGACCTTGTTTATAGCAGCAGTGCGTTATAATGTTTCCACATGCCCAGTGGAAAACTACCGCGCAACCGGTTCATAGTTCATTGGCTCCCCCGTTAGTTAAAGCGACGTAAAATAATAAATAGCAAAAAAAGTTCGGTATTGGCAGCCGTATGTTATAGCACACCCTGTTGCGTACACTGTAGGCTCTTAATTTTCTGCTTATATTTCTTTCCTTGGATGCGGTCTTTTATTGCAGTTCTCCACTTCTTGCAAAGAAAATCGAACTGGAAGCGTTGCATACCACTTCAGTGTTTAGATTGGCGTCTCAGTTGACTACGACGGACAAAAGCTTTTTATAGTGGGCCTTTAAAGCTGTTTTAGTGGTCATTTTCCACTACACAAAACACACAGTTTAGAGCAAATAAAGGCACTTTGTCTTTGCAGTTTTAACTGGTTAACTTAAGCCACAAAAGCCATTAAGCCATCCAATGACTGGGTGGACTGTTTAAGAACTAAACATCGTTTCGCTCGGTAAACGACCGAAAACAAAACGTAGGGAAGGATCAGATGGGGAGAGTATGGTCGTGTTCATTAATGTTCTCTAGAAACGTTTATATCGTTCTCTCAAGAAAAACGGTGTGTTATAGTATTCTCCTGAGGTTACTTTAGAAAGAAATGATATACCTTAAACTGACATAAATATAGGAAATGCAACGGAGGGGAACACTCCTATGGCAGACCTACTGCGCCTACTACCCCCTAAGGGGAAGGGATGAAGTGAAGGAACCACAGGGGGCTACAGGCCACAGAGACGCGCGGAAGTCCCTAAAACTCCAGGTTCGAAGACTCGTCCCACTATTGGACCTGCCCAGAAAGGGCAATGAACTACCGTCAACCAAGCAATCCTCTAGCATCCACGGGCAGCACACTTTCCTTTGAGCAAGCATCTGCGCCATCTGCCCGGAACCACCATACTCATGAAACCTAGATAAAATTAAATTGAGTTTTATTTATGGACGTTCTTTAACTGCTGTGGTCCTTAGCGTCCTGTTCTATATTGGGCGCGAAAGACCGGTATTTTTGCTCAGAGGCCTCTTTATGAGGCTTGAGGTTCTTTTACGTGCCGTAAATCTACGACACGGGACAACCGGCTTTACTTCCCTTCGGAAGGAATCAATATTAAGGATTTTTACGCAAAAAATCCATCGCCCTCAGCCGTGTTTGAACCACCGACTTTGGGAACTAGAAGTTAGCATATCTAATAACCACTATATTACGGAGGACGACTTGTGAAACCTAGAAGCACACCTGAAACATGAGAAGGAAGCGGAATGAAAGGAGCATAAATGGAAAGGAAATCATGGTAGATGAGAAAGAACCCAAAAATTCACCTACCGCCCAGGGAAGACCGCGAAAAACCCAAGATCAGAATGGACGAACTATGGAAATCGAACCCAGGACCTCCTGCATATGAGCCTCACACGTTACTGTGGATCCATCTCGCTCGCTTAGATTATGACAATCTCTGATAGCTCATAAATAAGCTAAGTATCGGGACAACTTAAGAGTAAAGTGAAGTTTATTGCGCGATTAGAGTGGAGTGAGGTGGCGCTTTGAGGTGTTTACCTGTGAGGCCGTGTACAATCCGTTTCATGACTAGAGGTACAATACTGTGTTCCTCTCATGAGAATGTGTCGGTAAGGAATGTGTTGACATCAACAATTCTAGCGCAATCTGAGAAAGATTACGGCTCTACTTTCAACATATCAACAGGACGTAAGGCCTCTTAGAAAACATACGCTCTTCTGTTAGCAATGCTGAATGACCAGTTGCTTTTGTTTGCTTTCTCGACAAAGATTTTAACAACGTTAGCAGCTATTTCTTGGGCTTGACTGTGTAGAGTTCTTCCTTTCTTACTGGGCATTGTAAATAAGTTTATAAATCACTAGAAAAACACTTATACACTTCTCCAAGTGAAACACGCTGGGATACTAACGTTGCGCGATGTTTTTAATGTAAATAGTAGATCTATTAATGACATCATCGTGAGGTGCCACGTGGTACTGTGCCCCCTTAACTCTTCCTGGGAGTAGAAGACCCCGCAAACGTTTTCTGACAAAGGCCTATAATACACTTGTGTCTCTCCGATGTATGTGTCCTATTTCATTTTTCACAATCACTAGACGTTACTGTTTACAGTAACGAATAGCAACCATTGATGGCTTTGTTTACCTCAACAGTAGTGTATTTACAGAACTCTATAGTACGAGGGCAAATCAAAAAGTCTTTGCCCCTATTTTTTTCGGCCAAATTACGAATGTAAAACAAAAACAAACATATACATTCGAAGTAGTGGACACTTCATGGGCCGGTTCTCATAGAGTTTCCAGCTGCTGTTGTCAGTGCATTCAAATTAGCAGACGTCCACGGCTTATGACCAACGAAGTGTGATCCGTTTTCAATGGAGTAAGGGACGAACGTCCATCGAGATCCACAGGGAAATGCAGCCATCATATGGGGAAAGGTGTCTTGCTTTGAGAAGTGTGAGATGGTGGTGTTTTGAGTTCGAAAATGGTCGTGCAAATCTGCATGTTAATGAGCATGCGGGGTGACCGCGTGTATCGGTGACTGATGACAATATTGACCGCGTGGATGCGATGGTGAAAGCAGAGCGGCGCGTGCGCATCAAAGACATTGCTCAGGAGCTCGACATTTCTTTTGGAAATGCTTTCGACATCATTCACGAGTGCTTAGGGTACAGAAAAGTTTCATGTCAATGGGTTCCTAAGCAGTTGGATGGCGTGATGAAGGCAAGCGAATGATTCTTTCTTTGAATCATCTGCAACGATATGCCGAGGAGGGTGACAATTTCCTGGATCGCATTGTTACTGGCGATGAAACGTGGGTACTGCATTACACGCCGGAATCAAAACAGCAGAGTAAGGTGTGGAAACATCCGCAGTCTCCTGTGAAAAAGAAATTCGTACTGCGTCATCTGTTCACAAAGGGATGTTAACGGAATTCTGGGATTGCGGTGGACCACTCGTGCCGGATTTCATGCCGCGAGGTCCCACCATCAATGCCGGCAGATGTGGTTCCACACTGTCACTTCTGCGGGCAGCGATCAGAAAGAAGCGCCGCGGGATTCTCGATGTTGACAACGTGATCATCCTCCGCGACAATGCTAGACCACATGTGGCAAACAAGACCGTCGGCAAGCTAAGGAACATTCACTGGGAATTTCTAGAGCATCCACCATACAGCCCGGATCTTGCCCCTAGTGATTTCCATCTTTTCAGTCCGCTGAAGAAGTTCCTGGCAGGACAGCGATTCACTTGCGACGACGAAGTCAAGACAACAGTGCGACAGTGGTTCCGTAGTCAGACGGCCGACTTCTACCGCAGCGGCATCGCAAAATTAGTGCTGCGATGGGAGAAATGTCTGAACCGGCACGGGGACTATGTGGAAAAATAGTGAAAGGTACAAGGAATAATATCTATATGTTTAGTTGGCTGTATGTATCATATGTTACCAGAAAAAAATCTGATGTGTTACACTCACATGACTTTCTCTACTCTTGTACAAACTATTTTTACAAACGCTTATTCTCCATATGCTTCATGTTAATCGAGATGTTAATCTTATTGCTAATTTCCTTGTAGATGCAAGGGGAATTGGTCAAATATTTTAAGAGCTGGTTGCTATGTGGAGTATTCCATTCTCTTTGCATTACCAGAACAAAAAAAATCTGATGTGTTACACTCACATGACTTTCTCTACTCTTGTACAAACTATTTTTACAAACGCTTATTCTCCATATGCTTCATGTTAATCGAGATGTTAATCTTATTGCTAATTTTCTTGTAGATGCAAGGAAAATATGGTAGGCTTTAAGCGATAGTCAAATATTTTAAGAGCTGGTTGCTATGTGGAGCATTCCATTCTCTTTGCATTACCATGACAAAAAAATGAATAACGAATTTGAGAAAAAATATAAGTATTAGAAACTTTAAGAGAATAACAAGCAATATCTCGAAAATGATTCACTCGATAAAAAAATGTATAGGACATAAATAGTGTATTTTAACGCAATCTACATTTTTTGTGCAGTAAAATTTTGTCTGTCTCTTATGGTTTACCAGTTATGCAAAAGTCGTTCACAATGAAGAATACTTTTGGAGACCTTCCCAGAAAATTCGAGATATACATTTCATTTGTCATGAAAATATCTTAAACATATATTTTAATCAAAATCGTTAGAGTCATTTTTGAGAAAATTAAACTTTTCGAAAAATTTTCCATGTAAAGGGTAATCTGGTGTGGGGGGATTTTCTTGAAAACCTTCGTGTCGCATCTCTGGAAGATGCTGAACCTAAATACCAAGTTTGGTGTTTATCCGACTGTTCGTTTCTGAGTTATGCTGTTCACAGACACACACACGGACATGTTTCCAAAAATGCTTTTTTTGGATTCAGGGGTCTCAAAACATATATTTCCAGTGAAATCTCGGAATCTAATTTTTGGGTGGAATACAATACTTCCCCTACTTACTATACGTAGTAGAGAAAGTAAAAATAGGGCAAAGACTTTCTGTTTTGACCTCGTACGTTGCGTATACATTGGTTGTTAACTTGTCCCAGATCCTTAGCCTGCTCATAAATAGATATGTTTGTGTGTGCGAAACTGCACAAAGTTTGGAATTTTTTCGTGTAAAGCATTTTGTTTCTGATAATCAAAGAATGATACATTTGCCCACCATCGTGATGTAGAGGTAGTATATCTGCCATATTCCGGAGGGCCCGAATTCCCATCTTGCCTGGTGTGACACCCGGTTAAGGCTACTTCTTGGCTTTTCCCTTAGGTAGACAAACACCAGGTGAATCTAAACTCAATGAATTAAGTAATGCATTAAGATTTTAATATCGAAACACAAGTTTCGCTGTCCACCGAATTCCCAAGGAAAGAATTTTTAGAGGAAGAATCCGCGTGTCTCAAACAGCATAGGTACTAAGCGAACGAAAAGTAAGATAAATACCAAACTTACCACTTAAGTCCAGCTTCTTCCAAGGAAGCGATAACCCCGCCATTTCTACCTACCCTATACATGGAAAATTTTTATTTGTTTTTTATTTTCTCAGAATGACTACCTTGATTAAAATGTCAAATGTTTGATATACTAGTGTGATAAATAAAGTGTGCATCTTGAATTTTCTGTGAATAGTCCTTGAAGTCCGCTTTATTGTATTCAATTTGTGTAACCTGTATAATCAGAAAGCTTAGTATTGTATTCCACTCAAAAATTCGATACCGAGATTTCACCGGAAATATGTTTTGAGACCCCTGAATCCAAAAAAAAAAAGCAGTTTTGGAAACCTGTCTGTGTGTGTGTCTGTGAACAGCATAACTCAGAAACGAACAGTCGGATAAACACCAAACTTGGTATTTAGGTTCAGTATCTTCCAGAGATGCGACACGAAGGTTTTCAAGAAAATCCCCCACCCCAGATTACCCTTTACATGGAAATTTTTTCGAAAAGTTTAATTTTCTCAAAAATGGCTCTAACGATTTTGATTAAAATATCATATGTTTAAGATATTTTTATGACAAATAAAATGTATATCTTGAATTTTCTGGGAATGTCTCCAAAAGTATTCTTCATTGTGAACGACTTTTGCATAACTGGTAAACCATAAGAGATAGATAAAATTTTACTACACAAAAATGTAAATCGTGTTAAAATACACAATTTATGTCACATACATTTTTTTGTTGAGTGAAAGGTTTTCGAGATATTGCTTGTTATTCCCTTAAATTTTCCAATACTTATACTTTTTCTCAAATTCGTTATTCACTTTTTTATGTCCTGGACATGCAAAGAGAATGGAATGCGCCACATAGCAACCAGCTCTTAAAATATTTGACTATCGCTTAAAACCTACCATATTCCCCTTGCATCTACAAGAAAATTATCAATAAGTTTGACATTTCGATATCTCGATTAACATGAAGCATATGGAGAATAAGCGTTTGTAAAAATAGTTTGTACAAGAGTAGAGAAAGCCATGTGAGTGTAACACATCAGATGTTTATCTTTCTTTTCATCGCAGGAGCTTGTTTACACGGATAAACATTTGAATGCTTTCTCAGCATATTGTAACCTATAACGAAGCACTTCTTTGCTTAATTTGCAATTATTCCTAAGCAAAAATATGTCGGGAATAACGTAACGCGAATAGAAGAATTACTTTTTATGTAAATACCATACTCAATAACGGAATTATGTGAATTTGCTATCGGTAAGGAAAGTGACGTCATAAACTACCCGTGATATGCGGAAACCAAAGCACACCATAACATATAGTACCTTAAATATGTACGATTATCTGTGGGTGTGTTAATCAAATATACTTCCAACTTTTTGATTATTATGAAATAGTAAATAATATGAACAGTAAAACTAAAGGTTGTAGCTTCGTTTAATTCCTTCACCTCTCTTCTGCGTTCTTAAAAGAGTGAAGAGAAGTTTGTTCCCACAGCTGATACGAACACGAGGCTAGCGCGGAAGGATACAAAATGTTTGTTTACATCAAATCCGGTTCTAAACCTGGATCAAGGATGTTAAATAACTATACCTAATTATATTATCACATTAGCCACAATTGTTTGGATGAATCGCAAAAGTCCTGATTGTCCATTCTACTCTAATGTGACGTAAATACAGACCTTTGTTGCAAGGACCAAACGTGTGACTGACTCATTGGCCATATGAACGTACGCATTGTATGTGTTGTTAGATAGTAGGTTCAAACCATAGCATATAGTTTGTTACTTTCTATACTACGTATAGCAAGTAGGGGAAGTATTGTTTTCCACCCAAAAATTAGATGCATGTCCGTGTGTGTGTGTGTGTGTGCGTGTGTGTGTGTGAGTCTGTGAACAGCATAACTCAGAAACGAACAGTCGGATAAACACCAAACATGGTATTTAGGTTCAGTATCTTCCAGAGATGCGACACGAAGGTTTTCAAGAAAATCCCCCCACCCCAGACTACCCTTTACATGGAACATTTTTCGAAAATTTTAATTTTCTCAAAAATAACTCTAACGATTTTGATTAAAATATCATATGTTTAAGATATTTTCATGACAAATGAAATGTATATTTCAAATTTTCTGGGAATGTCTCCAAAAGTATTCTTCATTGTGAACCACTTTTGCATAAGAGATAGACAACATTTTACTACACAAAAAATGTAGATCGCGTTAAAACACACAATTTATGCCATATACATTTTTTGTTGTTGAGTGAAAAAATTTCTAAAGAGGAATGTGTAGCAGAAACTACCAGCATTTGTGAACTGCGTCCTAACTGTAGATCAGCTGAAATTAGGAGTAGGAGTAAAACTAGGCACGGAGGGAGACTTAGTATCTCGACCTACATCTTTTGTGCCTAAGTACCTGACGGGGTGCTCCCGCTACGGAGAGGTGAGGTGAGAGAAGACAGAGCGCGGCTGGACCAGCAGACACGACAGGGCAACGGGCAGAGTCTCTACCTTTTACAGAATGAAATCCCAGGATGGCAGCTGGTGCAACGGCTCCCCTCCCCCCTGCAGGCTTGCACATCACAATGTGCCCGGAGCTCGGAGACGGCTCCCATTCCGGGGGACGAAGGATTACATGGATCCTTTTCCCTGCCGAGACTCCCGCCGACACTTCAATCCTGAAACAGACTAAGCAGAGAAAGCTGAAGTGAAAGGAAGGGCAGGAGATTCGGCGGGATTTAATAAAGCTTCCCAGAATTCGCCTAGCGACCCGGGGAAACTTCCGAAAAAAAACCTATGGGCCAGGAAGGTCGGCCTGTAATCAAACCCACGAACTCCCGAATGCGGGTCACAGACGTTACCAGCTGAGCCATCCTTCTCTGTAAAATCAGACGTAAATTGCGACTTAAACATTGACAAAATGAGTAAATCTCTTACCACTTCTGCCAGACTTAAAACTGGCAATTAAAAATTACCTGTTATGGTTAAAATTACTATATTCATTTGTACAATTGTGATTATATACACTGATGTTACTATAATTATGTATCCCAACTAGGCTGACGCATACATGCAGCTCGAGATTGCAGGCGTAATGCCTTGGATTCAACTTGTGTCTTTGGCGTACCGTGAAAACAAGTAGGAGGAAAGCTGAAACCGTCAGGCCGTAGCGAGCCGCTACGAAACCAAACGGTCCTGCCATTTCTAGCTTTACCTCGAGGTTAGTGTTAGGGTTATACTGTGTGTATATGGACTTGTGTTTACTGTATGCTGTTTTAAAACATTTCGGCGTCGCAGTATACTTGCAACATCCACAAGGCGCACTCAGTTGCAGTTTACATGCTATCTCTTCTAGTATTTAAGTCACAATTATTTATCGTCGCCCGAAACTCCAGTAGATCATTGCCGGGCATCGTTATGACAGAAGTTAATTTTCTTTATAATCATTCTTTACACAACAGTACATATTCCGTCGTCATGGGAATAATGCAGCATTTTTTTTTAAATGCTGTGTTAGTCATTTAAGCATGTCATATTTCTACCGCTCTCTCATTTAGGAGTATTATATCATTGTATAATATGTATAATACTTTTATAGGGGTCTATACTGAAAAAGGTCACTTCAGATTACGGTCTTTAATAGTGTCTTATTTAAATTTAAGGGTGTAATTTTATGAAAAGGTGTATAGAAATTTATTAAGACGAAGATTACTGATGTATTAGGTTTAAAACCAAGAGTAGCTTTATGATGATGTTTACCTTCAAAATTTCATACATTTAGTTTTTAAATATTTATCAAATTTGATTTTTGGAAGGTCCAAGTCTCTGACCCTCCTACCACTATTTTGAAGGCTGCTTTTCAATAGGATCTTCCTGCAGTTTATATATACAGTTTGTAATTAGGAGATTAAAGTATGTTAAATAAAGCAATAGGGAGTTTTTCTTCCCTGTTTATAATTTAATTGCCTTTTCTGATTGGTCTGAATATTGAAATGTTTAATACTTTTTAAGTTATTGTAACAAAACTAAATTCTGAATAAAATCAACAAATATCTATAATTTTTTTCACTAACATTTCAGCACAAACAATTACATTTTCAGATTAAAATATGTTAAACTAAAAATTACAAATTTAATATTGTCACGTAATTTTTAGCAGTTATGGGAAAAAATGATCCAATTTTTTTTATTTGTTTGGAACATAATATGAATCTTGACACCATATTTCAGCATTCTATAATGAATACTTTGAAAAGTAGAATTCTTAATAGTCACCCCTAAAAATACACATTTATCACCGCAGAGCTTCGGAAGTCTGCACCTCTAATCCTAGCTCAGTAAATACTGCAGTTTGTGGTGAAGTTAGATATTACTGTTTATTTATTAATTATTATTTTTTGGGAGTTAATTTGTATTCTGCCTTTAACATCACATGTGTTACGGTTGTTTTGGAGCAGTTGCTCATCCCCAATTATGTTCAACAATTGCTTTAACCTTTGGTTTGATATTAGGTCTGGGTTTCTTTTATAAACATAACATTTACTTCCAGTATCTAGGGAAGACAGGGAATAGTCCTGGGTAAAGAAAAATTCCCATCCTCCAGTCGAGAAATGATGCCCTGGCCGCTGGAGGACCTAACATAGTAACCACAGGACCACAGAGGGCAGCCAAATTACAGGATTAATACCTGAAACATCTATAATAATGCATTTTACGTTAATGCTACATGAATAAGTTTGACATCGTCAGCATACATGTTGTGGCGTTTGTCACAAAGTTTTCATGCAGCCTGCAGCATTCACAAAGTCCCGTGTTCAGCAAAGTCCACCAATACAACACCATGCATATCCCAGAACACCATCACAAGCTTTTTCCAAGCAGAATGAGTCACTTTGAATTTTTTCTTCACTGGGGAACCAGCATGTTTCCACTCTATACTTGCCTGCTTGGTTTCGGGCGTGTAGTGGTATGCCCACGACTCATCACCAGAACAGCCTAACTCAGAAACGAATAGTCGGATAAACACCAAACTTGGTATTTAGGTTCAGGATCTTCCAGAGATGCGACACGAAGGTTTTCAATAAAATCCCCCCACCCTAGACTGCCCTTTACATGGAAGATTTTTCGAAAAGTTTAATTTTCCCAAAAATAGCTCTAACGATTTTGATGAAAATATTATATGTTTAAGATAATGTCATGAGAAATGAAACGTATATCTCGAATTTTCTGGGAATGTCTCCAAAAGTATTCTTCATTGTGAACGACTTTTGCATAACTGGTAAACCATAAGAGATAGACAAAATATTACTACACAAAAAATGTAGATCGCGTTAAAATACACAACTTATGTCATATACATTTCTTTTGTTGAGTGAACCGTTTTCGAGATATTGCTTGTTATTTCCTTAAATTTTCCAATACTTATACTTTTTCTCAAATTCGTTATTCAGTTTTTACTTTCTCTACTACGTATAGTAAGTAGGGGAAGTATTGCATTCCACCCAAAAATTCGATACCGAGATTTCACCGGAAATACATGTTTTGAGACTCCCTGAATCCAAAAAAAGCATTTTTGGAAACATGTCCGTGTGTGTGTCTGTGAACAGCATAACTCAAAAACGAACAGTCGGATAAGCACCAAACTTGGTATTTAGGTTCAGTATCTTCCAGAGATGCGACACGAAGGTTTTCAAGAAAATCCCCCCACCCCAAACTACCCTTTACATGGAAGACTTTTCGAAAATTTTAATTTTCTCAAAAATGGCTCTAACGATTTTGATGAAAATATCATATGTTTAAGATAATGTCATGGGAAATGAAATGTATATCTCGAATTTTCTGGGAATGTCTCCAAAAGTATTCTTTATTGTGAACGACTTTTGCATAAGTGGTAAACCATAAGAGATAGACAAAATTTTACTACACAAAAAGTGTAGATCGCGTTAAAATACACAACTTATGTCATATACATTTCTTTTGTTCAGTGAACCGTTTTGGAGATATTGCTTGTTATTTCCTTAAATTTTCCAATACTTATATTTACTTTCTCTACTACGTATAGTAAGTAGGGGAAGTATTGCATTCCACCCAAAAATTCGATACCGAGATTTCACCGGAAATACATGTTTTGAAACTTCCTGAATCCAAAAAAAGCATTTTTGGAAACATGTCCGTGTGTGTGTCTGTGTGTGTGTCTGTGTGTGTGTGTCTGTGTGTGTGTCTGTGTGTCTGTGAACAGCATAACTCAAAAACTAACAGTCGGATAAACACCAAACTTGGTATTTACGTTCAGTATCTTCCAGAGATGCGACACGAAGATTTTCAAGAAAATCCCCCCACACCAGACTACCCTTTACATGGAACATTTTTCAAAAATTTTAATTTTCTCAAAAATGGCTCTAACGATTTTGATGAAAATATCATATTTTTAAGATAATGTCATGAGAAATGAAATGTTTATCTCGAAATTTCTGGGAATGTCTCCAAAAGTATTCTTCATTATGAACGACTTTTGCATAACTGGTAAACCATAAGAGATAGACAAAATTTTACTACACAAAAAATGTAGATCGCGTTAAAATACACAACTTATATCATATACATTTTTTTTGTTGAGTGAACCGTTTTCGAGATATTGATTGTTATTTCCTTAAATTTTCCAATACTTATACTTTTTCTCAAATTCGTTATTCATTTTTTACTTTCTCTACTACGTATAGTAAGTAGGGGAAGTATTGCATTCCACCCAAAAATTCGATACCGAGATTTCGCCGGAAATACATGTTTTGAGACCTCCTGAAACCAAAAAAGGCATTTTTGGAAACATGTCCGTGTGTGTGTCTGTGTGTGTGTCTGTGTGTGTGTGTGTGTGTGTCTGTGTGTGTGTCTGTGTGTCTGTGAACAGCATAACTCAAAAACGAACAGTCGGATAAGCACCAAACTTGGTATTTAGGTTCAGTATCTTCCAGAGATGCGACACGAAGGTTTTCAAGAAAATCTCCCCACCCCTGACTACCCTTTACATGGAAGATTTTTCGAAAATTTTAATTTTCTCAAAAATGGCTCTAACGATTTTGATGAAAATATCATATGTTTAAGATACTGTCATGAGAAATGAAATGTATATCTCGAATTTTCTGGGAATGTCTCCAAAAGTATTCTTTATTGTGAACGACTTTTGCATAACTGGTAAACCGTAAGAGATAGACAGAATTTTACTTCACAAAAAATGTAGATCACGTTAAAATACACAACTTATGTCATATACATTTTTTTTGTTGAGAGAACCGTTTTCGAGATATTGCTTGTGATTTTCTTAAATTTTTCAATACTTATACTTTTTCTCAAATTCGTTATTCATTTTTTTTATGTCCTGGACATGCAAAGAGAATGAAATGCGCCACATAGCAACCAGCGTTAAAATATTTGACTATCGCTTAAAAGCTACCATATTCCCCTTGCATCTACAAGAAAATTACCAATAAGATTGACATCTCGATATCTCGATTAACATGAAGCATATGGAGAATAGGCGTTTGTAAAGTTAGATTGTACAAGAGTAGAGAAAGTTATGTGAGTGTAACACATCAGATTTTTTATGTCCTGGACATGCAAAGAGAATGGAATGCGCCACATAGCAACCAGCGATAAAATATTTGACTATCGCTTAAAAGCTACCATATTCCCCTTGCATCTATAAGAAAATTACAAATAAGATTGCCATCTCGATATCTCGATTAATATAAAGCATATGGAGAATAGGCGTTTGTAAAAATAGATTGTACAAGAGTAGAGAAAGTCATGTGAGTGTAACACATCAGATTTTTTTTCATAAATTGTTATTCATTTTTTACTTTCTCTACTACGTATAGTAAGTAGGGGAAGTATTGCATTCCACCCAAAAATTCGATACCGAGATTTCACCGGAAATACATGTTTTGAGACCTCCTGAATCCAAAAAAAGCATTTTTGGAAACATGTCCGTGTGTGTGTCTGTGTTTGTGTCTGTGAACAGCATAACTCAAAAACGAACAGTCGGATAAACACCAAACTTGGTATTTACGTTCAGTATCTTCCAGAGATGCGACACGAAGATTTTCAAGAAAATCCCCCCACCCCAGACTACCCTTTACATGGAACATTTTTCGAAGATTTTAATTTTTTCAAAAATGGCTCTAACGATTTTGATGAAAATATCATATGTTTAAGATAATGTCATGAGAAATGAAATGTATATCTCGAAATTTCTGGGAATGTCTCCAAAAGTATTGTTCATTATGAACGACTTTTGCATAACTGGTAAACCATAAGAGATAGACAAAATTTTACTACACAAAAAATGTAGATCGCGTTAAAATACACAGCTTATATCATATACATTTTTTTGTTGAGTGAACCGTTTTCGAGATATTGCTTGTTATTTCCTTAAATTTTCCAATACTTATACTTTTTCTCAAATTCGTTATTCATTTTTTTTATGTCCTGGAATGCAAAGAGAATGGAATGCGCCAGATGGCAACCAGCGTTAAAATATTTGACTATCGCTTAAAATCTAGCATATTCCCCTTGCATCTACATGAACATTACCAATAAGATTGACATCTCGATATCTCGATTAACATGAAGCATATGGAGAATAAGCGTTTGTAAAAATAGTTTGTACAAGAGTAGAGAAAGTCATGTGAGTGTAACACATCAGATTTTTTTATGTCCTGGACATGCAAAGAGAATGGAATGCGCCACATAGCAACCAGCGTTAAAATATTTGACTATCGCTTAAAAGCTACCATATTCCCCTTGCATCTACAAGAAAATTACCAATAAGATTGACATCTCGATATCTCGATTAACATGAAGCATATGGAGGATAGGCGTTTGTAAAATTAGATTGTACAAGAGTAGCGAAAGTCATGTGAGTGTAACACATCAGATTTTTTATGTCCTGGACATGCAAAGAGAATGGAATGCGCCACATAGCAACCAGCGTTAAAATATTTGACTATCGCTTAAAAGCTACCATATTCCCCTTGCATCTACATGAAAATTACCAATAAGATTGACATCTCGATATCTCGATTAACATGAAGCATATGGAGAATAAGCGTTTGTAAAATTAGATTGTACAAGAGTAGAGAAAGTCATGTGAGTGTAACACATCAGATTTTTTTTATTCAGAGGGTCTCAAAACATGTATTTCCGCTGAAATCTCGGTATCGAATTTTTGGGTGGAATACAATACTTCCCCTTCTTACTACACATAGTAGAGAAAGTAAAAATGAAATTCCAATGCGCAAAATCGCCTTACACTTTGTGATCGATATGCATTTCCGTTCTCGTTACCGGGCTGTTGTGAATCAAAATTTCTTGCTTCCCGTTCTCGTTTCCGTTCTGGTTACCTTTACCGGGTGGTTGTGAACCAGCCTTAACAGAAGAATGCACAGATGCAGTACCTTGTTGAAGTTTATACTTCCCCTAAGTCCTCATACATTTGAATCAGTTCTGTCTCTAGTATCTTAGAGTACATGTTAGTGTTCAGCGAAGCAACGCATGATTTATCTTTAGCACCAAAATTTCTCCTCATTATTATTGGCAGCTCGGTTTTAAGATCATGCTGATAATATTGAAATATATTAGGGCCATCTAACTTACACTTCTTCTCATCACTGCAGATCACTTTCTGCCATTCTGAAGTCCATGATACACTTTTTCGCAAAATCCAATCAAGCCTTGTTATGAGTGAGTGTTAGAAATGGATTATGCAGTTGTTTCTTGAAATGAAGCTGTTTCTCCTTTGACAAAATGTAGCTTACACATCTGGCAATTACTGGCAAGTGTAAATCAGAAGAATTAACAATTTTGTACTGTTGTTTTGTTAAAAAAAGTCTGACGTGTTACACTCACATGACTTTCTCTACTCTTGTACAAACTATTTTTACAAACGCTTATTCTCCATATGCTTCGTGTTAATCGAGATGTTAATCTTATTGCTAATTTTCTTGTAGATGCAAGAGGAATTGCTAGGCTTTAAGCTATAGTCAAATATTTTAAGAGCTGGTCGCTATGTGGAGTATTCCATTCTCTTTGCATTACCAGGACAAAAAAAATGAATAACGAATTCCCATTTGAGAAAAGGTATTGGAAAATTTATTTGGAAAATGTTTCACTCAACAAAAAAAAGTATATGACATAAATTGTGTATTTTAACGCGATGTACATTTCTGTATAGTAAAATTTTGTCTATCTCTTATGGTTTACCAGTTATGCAAAAGGCGTTCACAATGAAGAATATTTTTAGAGACATTCCCAGAAAATTCAAAATATACATTTTATTTGTCATGAAAATATCTTATACATGTGATATTTTAATCAAAATCATTAGAGCCATATTTGAGAAAATTAAAATTTTCGAAAAATGTTCCATTTAAAGGGTAATCTGGGGTGGGGAGATTTTGTTGTAAACCTTCGTGTCGCATCTCTGGAAGATACTGAACCTAACTACCAAGTTTGGTGTTTATCCGACTGTTCGTTTCTGAGTTATGCTGTTCACAGACACTCACACGGACATGTTTCCAAAAATGCTTTTTACTTTCTCTACTACGTACAGTAAGTAGGGGAAGTATTGTATTCCACCCAAAAATTCGATACCGAGACTTCACCGGAAATATATGTTTTGAGCCCCCCTGAATCCATAAAAAGCATGTTTGGAAACATGTCCGTGTGTCTGCTTGTGTTTTGTGTGTGTGTGTGTGTGTGTGTGTGTGTGTGTGTGTGTGTGTGTGTAAGTGAACAGTATAATTCAGAAACGAACAGTCGGATAAGCACCAAACTTGGTATTTAGGTTCAGTATCTTCCAGAGATGCGACACGAAGGTTTTCAAGAAAATTCCCCCACCCCAGAGTACCCTTTACATGGAACATTTTTCGAAAATTTTAATTTTCTCAAAAATGGCTCTAACGATTTTGATTAAAATAGTATATGTTTAAGATATTTTTATGACAAATAAAATGTATATCTCCAATTTTCTGGGAATGTCTCCAAAAGTATTCTTCATTGTGAACGACTTTTGCATAACTGGTAAACCATGAGAGATAGACAAAATTTTACTACACAAAAAATGTAGCTCGCGTTAAAATACACAATTTATGTCATATACATTTTTTGTTGTTCAGTCAACCATTTTCAAGATACTGCTTGTTATTCCCTTAAATTTTTCAATACTTATTTTCTAAATGGGAATTCGTTATTCATTTTTTTGTCTTGGATATGCAAAGAGTATTAATTTGTGGCAAACAGAATGGTGCTGCACATAGCAACCAGCTATTAAGAGATATGTATGTGCTTATATTGCCCTTGCAAATACAAACAAGGGGACATATTAGGCCTTAAGCGATGGTTAGGTATTTTTAGAACCGGTCGCTATGTGTAAAATGTAATTCTCTTTGCATGTCAAAAGATCGTTTCTGCAAATGTTTATCTCGATTAAATATGAAATAGATGGAGAATAAGCGTTTGTAAAAATGGTTTGTACAAGAGTAGAGAAAGTCATGTGAGTGTAACACATCAGATGTTTTTGATTCAGGAGGTCTCAAAACATATATTTCCGGTGAAATATCGGTATCGAATTTTGTGGGTGGAATACAATACTTCCCCTACTTACTATACGTAGTAGATGTCTCAAAACAATTTTCTACTTTGCACATAGCTTATGTTGCTTCCATGATGTGCATCCAATGCAACAAAACTCAATTATTGAATTACAAGGGTTCAACTTTTTGGCAGTCCCATTTTCTTGTACACACTGATTTTTCCTTTTTCATCACATGATAACCATTTCCCACATCATTGCCGCAATAATGGTTATGCAATACACGTCAAGCAGTCAGTAGTGGTGTCTTTTCTGACTGCAGTAAGGGTACATATGCAAACCCTAACACCACACGGCTCTGACTACCTTTATACAGGTTTCCATCCTCTACCACCTGAATCGTTGATTCCTTGTTATACTGTACTACTGTCATCAACTGAGATACCATTTGAATGCATTTGTCAGTGTGCTGAATCTCATACTATTGAAGATATACTGTATGCAATAATATTCCAACAGGATATGACCATTTTACTACAAATATCTATGCCTTTATACTACTTTCCACTACTGTAGTTCTGTATTTTCTTGGGTATACTATACATAAAGAAGAATCCCTTGCTTGCTTGAACGTTTCTCCAAAAACACTTACATATACGAGGGCTGATCAACAAAGACTGAGACTGATTTTTTTCCTGTAGCTTCCGTTATAGTTTCGTATCTGTAACATAAATATTTGAAAAGAGCGGGTTTTATGTATTATGTTGGTAGGCGGCAGCACTCTCGTATTGGTAGGTAGTTGGTAGTAATGCTCTATTTTGTCGGCCGTACGTGCATTTCGCATACCAGACAATGGAGGTGATGCATTTTTTAAATCGATTATCACCGGTGATGAGTCATGGCTGCATCATTATGATCCTGAAGGAAAACAAGCCAGCACAGTGTGGAAATCGCCAGGTTCTCCAACACCAAAAAAGGCAAAAGTTGTTCCATCTGCAGGGAAAGTGCTGGTGATCACATTTTTTGACTGTAATGGAATGATTTACCAGCATGCACTACTGTTACAGCAGCATACTACACGTCAGTACTGGCTACACTTGGGAAGCACATTGCAAAGAAACGACCAGAGCTTTCTGGACTGGGTGGCGACTTCATCATTACAATCCACGGCCTCACGTCTCAAATCAAGTCATGCAGTTTCTGGCTCGATTCAACATTACCTGTGTACCACATCCACCTTATAGCCCCGATCTTGCACCCTGTGACTTTTTTATTCCCATCACTAAAGGCAAAGCTTAGGGGTATTCGATTTGAGAACTCTGAAGCAGTGCTCAAGAAAAGTGAGGCGATTCTCAAGGACCAGACAAAGAATAGTCTGCAGCACGTGTTCAAGGACTAGCAGAGACGCTATAAAAAGTGCATTGAAGTAGGAGGGGACTACTTTGAAAAAGATCATGTATACATTGAATTGGAGTAATAAACATCTGTGAAAAAAAAATCAGTCTCAGTCTTTGTTGATCAGCCCTCGTAGATGATATATTGTGAAGGAAACGAGGTTTTAAGATGTTGGACATCGTAGGCTCGTGGCCAGTCACAAGGTTTATCTGCAGTTGAGCTATTATGGGATGAATTAGACCGTTCAACCAAATATCTCTGTGGAACGAAGAGCAGCTGTTAGATGTGGTTCTTTAAGAGAACAGCATTCGCCAAGTCCTGCCGGCCGAAAGTTAAAAGGTGATTAGATGCTGTGAAAATATGTGAGTGTGTGTCTGTTGTATATGTGACGTAATTATTTCTATGGCACAAGAGGTAAGGCATGACTGACATAAAATAATTTAACATTATCCTGAATAGAAAATAACATTACCCTTAGAGGGGGTATACAAACTATTTACTGAAGCTTAGTTTTCTATTTCATTTTAATCCAAATAAACCTTTGCAGAAATAGCTACATTACAGATTTCGTTATAGATACAAAGAGAACAGCGATAGTCAAATGTTTAAGAACTGGATGCCATACGCTGGCATTAAAATTCCATACTTTTCACCAATCGCGAGAAACATCTGAATGTTGAAAGCACTTTAAATAATGACCAAGTAATATCAATTCGAACCATTAATGACGGATATCTTAGAAATGGCTTATGCCACAAAAAGCTTATTTGAAATAAATTGTGTGTTTTAAAAAGATAAACCTGTTTTCTGTACTGCGTTTTCGTCTATCCCTTAACGCTTACCAGTTATGCAATATTATACAAAATTCCTTCCGAATGAAGAAGACTTCACAAGCTATTTCTAGAAAATTCAAGATATACATTTTATTCGTGTTGTAAATATATTTAATCAAGATCGTTAGAGCCATTTTCTAGAAAATAAAACATTTCGAAAAAGTACCATATAAAGGGAAGTTTCAGGTGGGAGAATTTTATTGAAAATCTTCGTGTCGCATCTTTGGAAGGTACTGAGCCTAAATACCAAGTTTGGTATTCATCCGACTTTTCGTTTTTGAATTATGTTGTTCACAGACTTACTACACAAGAAATGTAGATCTCATTCATTAAATCACACAATGTTTGTGATTTTTACTTTCTCTACCACGTATAGTAAGTACGGGAAGTATCGCATTCTGCCCAAAAATTCGATATCGAGGTTTCACCGAAAATAAATGCTTTGACCTCCCCCCAAAGCACCTTTAGTAAAAGGTCCGCCCGCGCGCGCGCGTGCGTGCGTGTGTGTGTGTGTGTGTGTGTGTGTGTGTGTGTGTGTGTGGGAATGTGGATGTGTGTCTAAACGAAATTCGGATGTTCAAAGATGCGACACGAAGATTTTCAAGAAAATCCCTCTATCAGACTACCTTTTATGTGGAGCATTTTTAGAAATTTTTTATTTTCTCAAAAATGACTCTAACGATTCTGATTAAAATATAAAATATTTAAGATATTTGCATGACAAATAAAATTTATATCTTGAATCTTCTGGGAATGTGCGCAGACAAAATTTTACCACACAAAAAATGTAGATCGCGTTAAAATAGACAATTTATGTCATATACATTTTTTGTTGTTGAGTGAACCATTTTCGAGATATTGTTTGCTATTCCTTTATATTTTTCAATAATTATTTTCTCAAATGGGAATTCGTTATTCATTTTTTTGTCTTGGATATGCAAAGAGAATGGAGCTGCGCATAGCAACCATCTATTAAGAGATATGTCTATGCTTAAAAGCTATTTTATTTTTATATTGCCGTTGCAAATACAAAACAAGGGGAACATAGTAGGCGTTAAGCGATAGTAAATATTTTTAGAACTGGTCGCTATGTGTAAAATGTAATTCTCTTTGCATGTCAAAAGATCATTTCTGCAAATGTTTATCTCGATTAATATGAAATAGATGGAGAATAATATTTTGTAAAAATAGTTTGTACAAGAGTAAAGAAAATAATGTGAGTGTAACACATCATAATTTTTTTTAACGTCCTGGGCATACAAAGAGAATGAAATACTCCACATAGCAACCAGCTCTTAAAATATTTGACTATCGCTTAAAGCCTAGTATATTCCCCTTGCACCTACAAGAAAATTAGCAATAAAATAGTTTCTGCAAATGTTATCTCGACTAACATGAAGTAGATGGAGAATAAGCGTTCAGAATTTTAAAACACCCCCCTTTTTTTTCTCAAGTGCTTGGTCGCCATTCGTTGTTTGATTTCTTTTCCCTCTTGGCATGCATCATGGATTTTTTCAAAACCATCACATAGCTACTAGCCCACCGTATACTTCTTATATCTACAACGAAATGCAGTTTATCACTATTAAAAAGCAGTAGATAGAAGAATAAGTTCTTATAACAATAGTTTGTAGGAGAGTCGGTAGAGAAAGCCACTTGAATGTAGTATTTATTTTTTCTTTTTCTTCTCAAGAGCTCGTTATTGCGTCTTTTTAATTTATTCCTCCATGCTTACGGTATTAGCATTTCAATGCTGTTTTCCCATGTTGCTTGGGACCATAATCGCTTGGGACTAAAACCATAATCGCTTAACTTTAGAACAATAATATCATGAAAAACCTGGCACGGATGAATGAATCACTTTCTGCATGAATTGAATAACGCATGCATTTAATTAGTACCGGGGAGAGAATACTGTGTGTGTTTTGCTCTCCAGATTTTGCAAACATTTACGTGATTTGCTTACTTTCATTTATGGAAAGGAAATATTTGTTTGGAAAGGTAGAATCATATGTCTGAAAAATTCAATGCCTTAGCAGGGATTTGAACCACGAATGAGGTGGTCTTCACAGGCTATCCTCAAGAAATTCAAGGTATACATTTTATTTTGTAACATTAATATGTGTAATATATTTAATTTAGTCAAAATAGTTGGAGCCATTTTTTAGAAAATCAAAAGTTTAGAAAAATGATCCATTTAAAGGGTAGTTTGGGATGGGAGAGTTTTTTTGAAAACCTTCGTGTCGCATCTTGGAAAGATGCTGAACCCAAATACCAAGTTTGGTATTTATCCTACTTTTGGTTTTTGAGTTATGCTGTTCGCAGACACACATCCACGGACCGTTTTCTAAAGATGCTTTTTTACATTCTCTACTATGTATAGTAAGTAGGGGAAGTATTGTATTCCACCCAAAAAAGCATTTTTGGAAACATGTCCGTCTGTGTGTCTGTGAACAGCATAACTCAGAAACGAACAGTCGGATAAACACCAAACTTGGTATTTAGGTTCAGTATCTTCCAGAGATGCAACACGAAGGTTTTCAAGAAACTCCCCCCACCCCAAAGTAACCTTTACATGGAACATTTTTCGAAAATTTTAATTTTCTCAAAAATGGCTCTAACGATTTTGATTAAAATATCTGTTTAAGATATTATCATGGCAAATAAAATGTATATCTTGAATTTTCTGGGAATGTCTCCAAAAGTATTCTTCATTGTGAACGACTTTTGCATAACTGGTAAACCATATGAGATAGACAAAATTTTACTACAAAAAATGTAGATCGCGTTAAAATACACAATTTATGTTATATACATTTTTGTTGTTGAGTGAACAATTTTCGAGATATTGCTTGTTATTCCCTTAAATTTTTCAATACTTATTTTCTCAAATGGGAATTCGTTCATTTTTTTGTCTTGGATATGCAAAGAGTATTAATCTGTGGCAAAGGGAATGGTGCTGCACCAGCAACCAGCTATTAAGAGATATGTATGTGCTTAAAGGCTACTGTATTTCTATATTGCCCTTGCAAATATATATTCCCCTTACATCTACAAGAAAATTAGCAATAAGGTAGAGTCTGCAAGTAAAAATAGTTTTACAAGAGTAGAGAAAGTCATGTGAGTGTAACACATCAGAATTTTTTTGTATTCAGCGTGCCTCAAAACATGTATTTCCAGTGAAAACTCGGTATCGGATTTTTGAGTGGGATGCAAATACCTTCTCTACCTTCGTATGTACTAGGTACGTGGTGGAGAACATAAAATTGGAATAGAACGAAAACGAGTATCGTGAAAGCCGCTATAGAGTTGCATCAGTTTGGAATGTCAACTTCTGCTATTTATTGTTGGGTTTATTTTAATCCAAGACTAATTTAAAAATTGCTCCACATAAATTTTAACTAGCGGCATTGGAAGGGCACAAAATCAATATTGTGTACAGCACGAAATGGGGTCAGTGCCCACTACACTTAGCACATTGTGTGCAGTGACCTCTTAAATACCCCGACAACCGATTACTTCCTACACAGGATCAGTGGGATGATGTAGGCTTCTAGCTGTCGCATTCCCGAGTAGGATCATCGGGTTACAACTGGTAAATCTCAGAAGTGTTGCCATGTAAAGAATGGTTTCTTTCATCGTTCCTATCACTAAGTACTGCTTTTAATTCCAGTGGTGAATTAAAATATTTTAAATTAACAGAAATAATGATTTGCACTGTTCATCATATAGAAAACCAGACTTTTTAGGGACCAATGAATTCACTCCTCTCTGAGCATTCACTAGAACGCCTTTTCCCTACACTTTCAATTTTCACGTAAACTATTTGTCATAATTTCAGTTTATTTATATCCATTATCCCCATGACAACAAGTATTAATACCAGCATGTTCCCGTCCAGGAACGATAAATTTATATATTTAATTAGTAATTATTCTGATTTACCCTTTAGTAGGAGATAAAATACAGTATGCGACATTGAGATTAAAATAATTTAAATTTTTGTGAAAATTATTATCACCTCAGCAAGTAACGGGCGTTAAAGTTGTACTTTTTCTACTATGTATAGTAAGTAGGGGAAGTATTGTATTCCACCCAAAAATTCGATACAGAGATTTCAACGGAAATACATGTTTTGAGACCCCCTGAATCCAAAAAAAAAAGCATTTTTGGAAACATGTCCGTGTGTGTGTCTGTGTGTCTGTCTGTGAACAGCATAACTCAGAAACGAACAATCGGATAAACACCAAACTTGATATTTAGGTTCAGTATCTTCCAGAGATGCGACAGGAAGGTTTTCAACAAAATCCCCCCACCCCAGACTACCCTTTACATGGAACATTTTTCGAAAAATTTAATTTTCTCAAAAATGGCTCTAGCGATTTTAATTAAAATATCATATGATTAAGATATTGTCATGAGAAATGAAATGTATATCCCGAATTTTCTGGGAATGTCTCCAAAAGTATTCTTCATTGTGAACGACTTTTGCATAACTGGTAAATCATAAGAGATAGACAAACTTTTACTACACGAAAAATGTAGATCGCGCTAAAATACACAATTTATGTCATATACATTTCTTTTGTTGAGTGAATCATTTTCGAGATATTGGTTGTTATTCCCTTAAATTTTCCAATACTTATACTTTTTCTCAAATTCGTTATTCATTTTTTTATGTCCTGGACTTGCAAAGAGAATGGAATGCACCACATAGCAACCAGCGTTAAAATATTTGACCATCGCTTAAAAGCTACCATATTCCCCTTGCATCTACAAGAAAATTACCAATAAGATTGACATCTCGATTAACATGAAGCATATGGAGAATAAGCGTTTGTAAAAAATAGTTTGTACAAGAGTAGAGAAAGTCATGCGAATGTAACACATAAGATTTTTTTATATTATTTTAATTTCTTATACCATAAATTATTATTAAAAGTAATAAGCATAAGGCTAGCACAATAGCGGATTTTAAAAGTTAAAATTTCTTTAAGAATCAACGAGTAATAACTACGTTTTCTTAGTTTCCACCAGAAATATGATTTCTTCGATTACGTTTCTTCTTTGGAAAAGTATAATCAGCTGAAAAATTCAATGCCATAGCCGGGATTTGAACCATAGATCTTCCTGTTTGCTTTACCAGCTAAGTTAGCATTGCAACAAGTCGGCATGAATTCCCTGACTGACATATTTTCCGGGTAAACCACAAGACGATCTCAAATTATTGTGAGATGACATATCCCAATGGCGACTTACAATGATGTAAGTACTGTAGTCCTCTGACGAGAAAACGTTTGCGGGGTGTTCTGCTCTCCGAGAAGTGGGGGGATACTACCACATGGAGCTCTCAATGGTGTCATAAATAGATCTACTATCTACATTAAAAACATCGCGCAACGTTAGTATTTCAGCGTGTTTCACTTACAGCAGTATAATTTCTAGTGATTTATAAAGTTATTTACAATGCCCAGTAAGACAGAAACTGAGTTTTATTTATGAACGCTCTTTAGGTGCTGTGGTCCTTAACGTCCCATTCTATATTGGGCGTGAAAGACCGGTAATTTTGCTCAGAGGCCTCTTTATTAGGCTTGAGGTTCTTTTACGTGCCGCAAATCTACGACACGGGACCAACGGCTTTACTTCCCTTCCGAAGGAAGCTATGCTAATAATTTTTACGCCCGAAAAAAAAATCCATCGCTCTTCGCCGGGTTTGAACCCGCGACCACGAGAATTACAGGAAGAACTCTACACAGCCCGAGAAATAATTGTTAACGTTAAAATCTGTGACGAGAAAGCAAACCAAAGCAACTGGTCATTCAGCATTACTAGCAGAAGAGCGTATGTTTTCTAAGACGCTGTAAATCTTGTTGATATGTTGAAAGTAGAGCCGTAATCTTTGTCAAATAGTGGTAGAATTTTTGATATCACCACATTCCATACAGATACATTTTCGTGAGAGGAACTCGGTACTTGTAAGTCTCGAGCTTCATAGTTTAACAAACAATTAGGTCAATCAATGGTAATTAACTGTTATTTCACATAATCCGTGTGTTGGAAAAGGTTGGAAAGGTAGAAAATTCGATGCCATAGCCGGGATTTGAACCACAGATCTTGCTTTTTCCGTCCGGTTGTTTTAACCAACTAAGCTATCATTGTAATATGCCTGCATCACATTAAGTTCCCAGCTAACCTGCAGTTTTTCCGGTAAACCACAAATCATTGTGAGATAACTTATTCCAATGGCGACAAGCACATAAGTCGCGCTTCATAGCTTAATCTACTATTAGGTTAATTAATAATTTCTCCTTTAATTACTCCAGAATGTTCTGGAAGAAGAAATGGCATTAGCTATTTGTTTCATTTCGTCTTGCAAGCGGTAATGTAGGCCAACAAGTGATTCAGCAGTCAGACGAAGAGGCAAGGCTTGCCCGATGGCCCTCACTTGCCACTTTCTACATACGAACAGCATCCCGTTTCCGTTACCATTGAACATTGTTATTTCTTGCTCGTCATTGTTTGTTCTGATCCTCACCGCGAAAGTGGAGCACAGCTCCACCTCTTCTTGCAAACAGACTGCCATTGTGGTATTTGCTTACTTCCTCACTGGGAAAATATTAGCGTGCTGGTCAAAATAAAAAGTTGAAGGCAGCCGCTCGAGCTTCTGTTTACGAGAAAAGCGGATACGAGATTTACAGCCGATCAGTTTGTATTTTACGTCCTTTCTGCTTTAAAACCTTTTTATTGGACAACAAGAGGTCGTTCTTTTTTGTACCTATCTATAGTAGGTATGCAAAGTACTGTATTCAATAAATTCGCTGTCGAGATTTCACGGAAAATACATGCTTTGAGGCTCACTGAATAAAAGAATCACGTGACTTTCTCCAACCTCAATCGTTTATAGTGGGTATACAAAGTACACTTGCGAAAGTTTATTTTCCTTCTACTTCATTCTAATCGAGGTAAACCTTTCCGGAAAAAACTACATTGCACATTTCGCAATAGATACAAAGGGAATTGCGCTAATTAATTGTTTGAGAACTGGACGCTATATGCTGGCCTTAAAATTGCATCTGTTTCCATGACATAGCGAGAAACAGCTGAAAATCGGCAGAACTTTAAAACAATGGCTAAGTATTGAATAGTTCGAACCATTAATAACGGTTATCTCGGAAATGGCTGGCGTCATAAAAATTTATTGAAATAAATTGTATATTTTTAAGAGATCAACATTTATTGTTAATACGTTTCGTCTATCTTCACACGGCATTCCTAAAAAATCCAAGATATACGTTTTATTTATCATGTAAATGTCTTTAATATATGGTACCTATTTTAATCAAAATCATCAGTCATCTTTGAGAAAATTAAACAAAATTCTGATGTGTTACACTCAAAGGACTTTCTCTACTCAAATCTTTTAAGAGCTGGTTGCTATGTGGAGCATTCCATTCTCTTTGTATGTCCAAGACAAATATATATATATATATATATATATATATATATATATATATATATATGAATGAATAAAATGAAACAGCCCTTAAACCGTGGAAACCAAAAATATAAACTAAAATAGGAACATTTAAAATGCTACTATAACGAACAATAAGATATGAATTAATAAAATGAAACGATCTTACGAAATTGGTTCAAATCAGCATTCCTTTGAAGCAAAAGCCGATAGAAGATTCACAAGATCATAGCAGTACGTTTATTTCTCAGTATAAAAAAAATATTTGACTATCGCTAAAGGCCTACTATGTTCCCCTTGTTTAGTATTTGCAAGGGCAATATAGAAATGCAGTAGCCTTTAAGCATCGACATATATCTTAATAGCTGGTTGCTAGGTGCATCACCATTCTCTTTGCCACAGATTAATACTCTTTGCATATCCAAGATGAAAAAATGAATAACGAATTCCCATTTGAGAAAAAGTATAAGTATTGGAAACTTGAAGGGAATAACAAGCAATATCTCGAAAATAGTTTACTAAATAAAAAAATGTATATGACATAAATTGTGCATTTTAACGCGATCTACATTTTTTGTGTAGTAAAATTTTGTCTATCTCTTATGGTTTACCAGTTATGCAAAAGTCGTTCACAATGAAGAATACTTTTGGAGACATTCCCAGAAAATTTGAGATATACATTTTATTTGTCATGAAAATATCTTAAATATATGATATTTTAATCAAAATCGTTAGAGCCATTTTTGAGAAAACCAACATTTTCGAAAAATGTAATCTGGGGTGGGGGAATTTTCTTGAAAATCTTAGTGTCGTATCTTTGGAAAGCACTGAACTTAAATTACTAAGTTTGGAATTTACTTCACATTTCGTTTTCGAGTTATGCTGTTCACACACACGTGAGCGGATTGTTTTCTAAAAATGATTTTTTGATCATGTGCCTCAAAACGTGCATCTCCGGCAAAATTTCGATAAAATTTTTTGGGTGAAATGCAATATCTTTTCTACTTACTATGTAAAGAAAGAAAGTGAATAAGCAATGTTAGAAAAGGGTTTGCGCGCGTGCTTATGTGTGTATGTCCATGCATGGAAAATTCAAAAACGAAATACAGTATAAATACCAAACATGGTGTTTAAGTTCAGTATCTTACAAAAATGCGACATGAGGATTAAAACAAGAAAAATATTCACCTCAAACTACCCTTTACATGGGACATTTTTCGATTTTTTTTATTAAAAATGGCTAACGTTTTTTTATCAAAATGCCATATATTTAAGAGATATACATGACAAATTAAATGTATATCTTGAATCTTACTGCATAAGAAATGTAGATTTGTATAAGAGACACAATTTAGTTGCAGAACCTTTTTCTTTGATAATAGCCATTTCCAAGATATTTATTAATATTATCTTGAATTTTTCAATGCTTCGTCAATTTTAAAGTACTCTGGCTATTCAGTTGTTTGTCACATGAGACTTCAAGTGCAGCATATGGCGGCATCAGGCTATTGATTTTTTTTTTGGGGGGGCAGCGTTGAATCTACAACGAAATGTAAAATGAAACTATTTCTGCAAAGGTTTATTTCGATTAACATGCAATAAACTTTCGTAGGAAAAATTTGTAGTAGGTATATAAAAATAAAAGATAGTGGGTAGAGAAAGTCATGTGAATGTAACACATCAGATTTTTATGCATATATCAAAGAATTTATTACTTCTGTAGAAAGGATAATGGGATTTTAACTCTTAAAGAACTGTAATGAATTCGTAATCCCAGTTGAAAGTTCGAGAGTTGCCTCATTTCCATTACAATATTCTCCTTTTGCAGTTAATTAGTAACTGAGAATATAACGAGAGGACGTTCCAATATCTGTTTTGTTTGAAATCAATAAAGTCGCTGCGAAATAATTAAATCAAGTAATATGTCTTAAGAGATACTGCATAGATTTTATTTATCCGAAAGGAAAAAAAGTCCACAAGATTTTCTCTTCCTACTGGGGGAAGGCACTAAACAGAATGCACACACTATAGTAAAATGCACAAATGGATAAAAAACGGATCACGGATGTGGATATGCAGTGACCACAGACACCGACTGCATAGCTTCCCATCGCGTCTCTGACAAGTTTTCGATCTTCTCCTGCGAACTACTGACTCTCAGAGAAGCACTATCATATATTATGACATCCGATAACAAATTCTTTGTCATTTTTACTTTCTCTACTACGTATAGTAAGTAGGGGAAGTATTGTATTCCACCCGAAAAATTCGATACCGAGATTTCACCGGAAATACGTGTTTTGAGACCCCCTGAATAAAAAAAAGCATTTTAGGAAACGTGTCCGTGAACAGCATAACTCAGAAACGAACAGTCGGATAAACACCAAACTTGGTATTTAGGTTCAGTATCCTCCAGAGATGCGACACGAAGGTTTTCAAGTAAATCCCCCCACCTCAAATTACCCTTTACATGAAACATTTTTTGAAAAATTTAATTTTCTCAAAAATGACTAACGATTTTGATTAAAACATCATATATTTTCATATATATTTTCATGAGAAATAAAATGTATATCTCGAATTTTCTGGGAATGTCTCCAAAAGTATTCTTCATTGTGAACGACTTTTGCATAACTGGTAAACCATAAGAGATAGACAAAATTTTACTACACAAGAAATGTACATCGCGTTTAAATACACAATTTATGTAATATACATTTTTGTTGTTGAGTGAACCATTTTCGAGATATTGCTTGTTACTCTCTTAAATTTTCCAATACTTTATACTTTTTCTCAAATGGGAATTCGTTATTCACTTTTTTTGTCCTGGTAATGCAAAGAGAATGGAATACTCCACATAGCAACCAGCTCTTAAAATATTTGACTACTACTTAAAGCCTACCAATTCCCCTTGCATCTACAAGAAAATTAGCAATAACATTAACATCTCGATATCTCGATTAACGTGAAGCATATGAGAATAAGCGTTTGTAAAAATAGTTTGTACAAGAGTAGAGAAAATTGTGTGAGTGTAACACCAGATTTTACTTCAAGCAATATTAGATCGATTCACGCATCGCCCTCTAGTTCATTATATTCATCGCTGTTCCAGTCTATTTTCGCTAAGGGCTACCATGTAGTTCTCGCCTGGATCCCATCACATGTTGGCATCGCCGGGAATGAATTAGCCGATTCCATGGCTAAAAGGGCTATTCTACAAAACTCTTATTCCACCAAAATTTCTCGCCTGGATTTAACATCATACCTCAAGGGAATTCTACGCAATAATTGGAAACTTCATTGGCTTTCTTCTTCCGACAGCAAACTTGATTATAGTTGGGAATAACAAAATTAAATCTTTTTCTTACAATACTATGAAACGCCAAGATCAAATCATAGCAACAAGGATTCGCATAGGCCACTCAAGACTTACTCATAACTAAAGATGAAACACCGAAATGTCCCTTCTGCTCTGCTACCTTGACAATAGAACACATACTCACAAAATTCCAACAAATTGACCTCAAGAGGGAAAGATATGGGATCCCCATCGATCTCCATAGCGCAAATGGAAACCCGTCAGTTGAAGATATTCCTCAGTGACACTGGAATATTAAATAAACTGTAAATCACGCTTACCATATGCCACACTAACCATTAAATATCGCTTGTTATAGTTACCTACTGTCTCACTGATCAATTGTATTCTCATTTATCACAGCATTACTATGTAATTCCCTCAATGTTATTCTCAATGTATCCAAAACATAATTGTGTAATGATAACTGTATAACATGCTACTTACTGTAATATGTACTACCTTGTAAAAGTCGCTGTAAGACCTAAGATGTTTTAGCGACTATAAGTAAATAAATTAAAAAAAACTATAGCAAAAGCTTAAAAAGACAAAAAGAGAGACGATGGAAAAAAAATACAGTAAATTAAAAAACATATTACAGTGATTGTGAATATAAACAAGCACAAGAGCGGTTTTTAAAAGTAATAAGTTAGATAGAAGTATGGTATTTTGCTGTTATCTAGATTTTTGTTCAAAATATTGTGGGTAGAGCAAGTCATGTGAATGTAACACATCAGATGTTTTCGTTCAGAATTGCTAACTACGTAGTTTTATTTCTCGGTTTGACACTTACACTTTGCCCAGTATATTTTAACTGTCAAGTGCATTTATTCGCCTCTCATTGGCTGTTATCGTGGAATAGTTTGTTGTGCGGTACAAAATAGTTCCATGATCATTTATCTTAATATATACGAAGAGAATTGTCCAATTTACATTTTCATAACCGTATGAATAAAACATACGTAACAGAGTTGGTATATTTGGAATGCATGTAAATTCTTTATCAACAAGTAGGTTGGATCCTACAGTTTAAACCTACCTCTCAGGATGACGAAAGGACGAGCGGAGTGTTTATATCGCCTGATTTGTATTGCATAGGACTTGATAGTTGAAACGGAAAAATGCAGTCGAATTGTTAGTAAAATAATTTACGTAAGTACACTGTCGTGCATGAAAAGTGGCCCGTTCCTCTAGATCGCCATAGCGTTTTTTTTCTCTGTAAGGTTTCTACCTTCGGGTAGACCTTTGACTCCACGCAACCGGTAGGAGTTTCCATGTGACTGGCCTGAAAAAAAACAATATAGAGAGAGAGTTTCGCTACATTGGTATACAAGAAAAGGCTAAACCAGTTACTAATAATTCGGCCTTCTAGAGGGAGGAGTGTGGAATTATTTGCATGTATGGTTAAACTGAACGACAGTTACGATATTTATATATAAGAGAGGTAACATCAGCGACATGGAGATGAAGGTTAAAGCCGCTACTAAACGGCCATAAGAAAACGGTAGTGTAGCATGAAAATACAAGATTTAAATTTGTAATGTTACCATTCGACAGTCTGGCCGTACTTTGGGTGAGGTTGCCGCGTTATCCTCCTTGTCGATTGTTGTTTCTTATCATTCATTATGCAGCATAAATGACCAAGGATAACTTGACGACATACATTTGCCAACTCAAAGTAATCACTGCATGGCTATTGTTCTGGTTGAATAGAAGTGCTGGTGTTGTAATTACTACTATAGTCGGCTCGTTACGAGTTCGTGTCTTCAGATTCTACAGTGCGTTCGTAGATCGGCCTGACCGTTCCTCGGCGGTATTAGACTGGGTGAGGATTGTGCGGCAGTAACTCCCTAGTCCGTAGTTGTTTTGGCTATTGGTAATGCCCGTATCTCGCGGCTTACCTTTCTGCAGCCACCGCGAAGACTCTGGATGTTCGAAGGATGCTGTTTCTCTTCATTTTTTTTATCCTCGGCTAGCTGAAGTTATTGCTGAAATATATCAGAGCATGGACTTTTCCTCGGTAAAGGAGACGTAGATCTCGAGTGTGGTAAAGGAGAGAAAAATAGACGTGCTTTAGTTACAAAAAGACGACACTGCTGTTTCTTTTATTTAGTTATTTCTGGTGGTACACAACACTGACATTGTCGCCGTTAAAACACTGTCCACTGCTGTTGAAACACGGCGCTGATATGACGCAAAGTTTATATACTTATTAGATCTCTTTACGCGTAGCGATTCTTATGTGTGTTGCGAAAACTGTCTTAATTCACTTTTGGCGCGATATCTCTCAAATATCCTGCAGCATCTCTCCCTGCCTGTAGTTTAGAAAATGATCCCTGATTTTGGTCCTAGCAGATCTATTTATAGTCGCAGGCTTCTTGGACTGCTTCATTTCCTATTGGTGCATTTTTAGCGCCACTCAACGCGTCTCACTATTTCATATAAATTTACAGGGATCTCATTGGTCCAATTTTAACATAAATCGCGGCTTTTCCTAATTTTACCGTTAAGCTGGTTGTCTCCCTCACTCTGGTCACGGCGAATTATCGTACAAAAGCACAATAGCTAGACACCCTCGCTGTATGAACAATGCCCCTGCTACCAGATAGACATCGTAAAACTAGACTTGTTGCCTTCTGAGACACTATTCCTGCAGCTAACATATCTCGTCGTGGACAGTATTTTAACACAGCGCTTAAATTATTTACATTAAACAATTTATAACTCCTCTAATATTAGTAACCTAAATACAGACATATCGTTAAATCACCCTTCTTAAACTACATCGGCAGTAAAAGAAAAAGATTTGTATATAGCATAATTTAACCTCACTAAAAATTAATTAATAATTACATATCTCGGGCTCGGCCTAGAGTTGCCGTTTCAATTGGCGCGCCTTCCGCCAGAGTTACACGTAAACGACCGATAAGTCATGATTACGGACTGTACTAACTTTCAGTAGGCTTACCTGCATCACAACAGGTGTTGAAATTGATGATCTTCAACGGGAACACGTTTCCTATATCTCCGAAAACAATTCTGATTTACTGGCAAAAGTTCATGTTGACTGCCTATCTGCATTTCTCTCGTGATGTTGTCCCTCAATTCTTGTAACGTATGCGGATCTGGTGCGTACACTCACATGACTTTCTCTACTCTTGTACAAACTATTTTTACAAACGCTTATTCTCCATCTAGTTCATGTTAATCGAGATAAACATTTGCAGACTCTATCTTATTGCTAATTTTCTTGTAGATGTAGGGGAAAATATATTTACAAGGGCAATATAGAAAAACAGTAGACTTTAAGCACATACATATCTCTTAATAGCTGGTTGCTAGGTGCAGCGCCATTCCCTTTGACACAGATTAATACTCTTTGCATATCCAAGACAAAAAAATGAATAACGAATTCCCATTTGAGAAAATAAGTATTGAAAAATTTAAGGTAATAACAAGCAATATCTCGAAAATGGTTCACTCAACAAAAAAATGTATATGACATAAATTGTGTATTTTAACGCGATCTGCATTTTTTGTGTAGTAAGATTTTGTCTATCTTATGGTTTACCAGTTATGCAAAAGTCGTTCACAATGAAGAATACTTTTGGAGACATTCCCAGAAAATTCAAGATATACATTTTATTTGTCATAAAAATATCTTAAACATATGATATTTTAATCAAAATCGTTAGAGCCATTTTTGAGAAAATTAAAATTTTCGAAAAATCTTCCATGTAAAGGGTACTCTGGGGTGGGGGGATTTTCTTGAAAACCTTCGTGTCGCATCTCTGGAAGATACTGAACCTAAATACCAAGTTTGGTGCTTATCCGACTGTTCGTTTTTGAGTTATGCTGTTCACAGACAGACACACAAACCACACACACACACACACACACACACACACACACACACACACACACACACACACACACACACACACCCACACACACACACACGGACATGTTTCCAAAAATGCTTTTTTTGGATTCAGGAGGTCTCAAAACATGTATTTCCGGTGAAATCTCGGTATCGAATTTTTGGGTGGAATACAATACTTCCCCTACTTACTATACGTAGTAGAGAAAGTAAAAATGAGATAGGTGGAGAACGAGGTGGCCACAATCCTCGACTAATTATTCTGTCACTATACACACTTCACAATTCCTGCATAGAATTCGCAGCCGTGTGTGTCGGTAGCTGAATGCTGCTGAAATCAGCCACACAAGCATTCATTTCTTGTTAGTTGCGGAAAAAAATATTTAAAATTAAATTTACATAAAGTGTGAATCAATTGTTGTGTCGAAAAATATGCGACCGATAATTGTACGCGCACCAAACACCAAATTTTGCAGCGTGGTGAGGAACTTCATGAACAATATGGGGATTTTCGGTAGCCCAGTATCTATTGTTCTGAGTAGAAACGTCACCTTGAAGATAAAAGCATGCTTCATCAGTGAAGAACGTCGCCATTATGAACGGATTGCAAAACCAATTGCAATAATTAATCCTGCTTGCAGGATCTTGTGGTTTTGAGTTTTATTTATGGAGGCTCTTTAACTACTGTGGTTCTTAGCATCCCATTCTATATTGGGCGTGAAGGCCGGTAATTTTGCTCAGAGGCCTCTTTATCAGGCTTGAGGTTCTTTTACGTGCCGTAAATCTACGACACGGGACCACCGGCTTTACTTCCCTTCCGAAGGAAGCCATGCTAAGGATTTTTACGCCCGAAAAAATCCACCGCCCTCCGCCGGTGAACCCGCGACCTTGATAACTAGAATCTTGTGGTTGTAGAACTACAGTTACCTTGTACGGCTTAAGTTTCAGAAGTTTCGTTGCCACAAAAGCTGACGTCTTGGAAATGTTAACCTCTTGTGGTAAACGTCTCAGTGATTTTTGGGCTAAGTGCTCTAACCGGGTCCCTACTTCATCAAGCTTCTCTTCTGTTAGCACACGGCGTTGCTGAACACGTTTCTTGTTCAAAAAGATCCTGTACGCCTGACTTTATTGACAAGGTCATGAATAGTTGACCTGCTAGGAATTCAAACACCTGCAAACCGATGTTGGAATTCTCTACTACACCTTCTTGCAGAAGAGTATTTCACATATGCATCATACAGAAAAATACGTTGTTCTAAAGCGTACTCAACCATCAATAATGCACAATTTATCACCAAGTTTACTCTAAACACGCGCACAGACGTCTTTCCCTCATGACAGATCCAACTTGATTTACGCGACAGCGCTATTCTCTGGCGGCAGGCGCGCCACTCCTCGCCCAGTACAATGCCGCCGCGGAACGGCCCGGCCGATCTACGAACGCATGGTAGTTACTGCATTTGAGGTTCTTTGTCCATGGCTGTCCTCGGCTGTTGATAAATATCATTGTGCAACAGACTGAATAGTGTATCTGAAAAAGACGTGTATCATAGGAAGACGTGCTAAAAGTTAAGGCACTAATCAAACTTAAGTTGATGGTATTTACTTTAAATAAGTTTGCATGAAAATGTAAATCTTTGACAATAGCACTGTACAATAGACTGATAGCGATAATTGACGCATTTCCTCTTTATTGAACTTCGGATCGTTACTTCGCGCAAACGCTTTGTTCGCGAAGATTGTTCATTACTTACACTTCCTGGAAACTGCTCGATTTCCTGCACGCGACACTTCTTGTCTCTTGCGTCGCACATATTTATGATCGCGGAATCCTTTCTCTGACGGTTGTAATTCTAACGTCAGGTGAGTTAACACTAGTATTTTCGCTTTGAAATAGTCACCTCAGTGCACACGATATTCTTTAACTTACATTTTTTACACTTGTTTTGGCAGGGAAAGTTTATGTTCAGTGTCGCAGATTTATCCCGTAGGTAAATTTAACAGAAAGCGCACGTCTCCCGGACCTTAGCTTATATATGAGGGGTGTACAATAAGTGAGTTTCCCTATTTTATAAAAGAACATCACACACAATTGATCATGTTGAATTAAGTTTTGTTTTTATATTGCACAATCCTTCTGTTACTTTTCTACATAATTAACATGTTTTTCCAAGCATTTTTGGGGACGTGACTCAAGTTTTTCCAAGCCTGTGTTGTACCAGGTCGGGTCCTGTGCTCGCAACCAGCTGTTCACTGACTTGACTTCATCATCGGTGTTAAAAGTGCTTACCTTTGAATTGGAGGAACAGCTGGTTACGAGCACAGGACCCGACTTCTGGTTCACTTCTGATTCATCTTTGTCACGGTGTTAAAGTGCTTACCTCCAAGATGACCTTGGGACATGTGAAAATCACTTGGGAAAAGATCTGGTGAATATGGACGATGCGAGAAAACTTCCCAGTTCAATCTTCTGAGCTCCACCTGGGTCAAGATTCAACTTGGAAGTTTTCTCGTATCCTCCGTATTCACCGGAGTTTGCCCCAAGTGATTTTCACATGTTCCTCCAACTCAAAGGTGAGCACTTTTAACACCGATGATGAAGTCAAATCAGTAAACAGCTGGTTGCGAGCACAGGATCCGACCTGGTACAACACTGGCTTGGAAAAACTTGTGTCACGTCCCCAAAAAAACATGTTGACTATGTAGAAAAGTAACAGAAGGATTGTAGAATATAAATAAAATTAATTCAACATGATCAATTGTGTGTAATGTTTTTACTTTCTCTACTACGTATAGTAAGTAGCGGAAGTATTGTATTCCACCCAAAAATTCGATACCGAGATTTCACCGGAAATATGTTTTGAGACCCCCTGAATCCAAAAAAAGCATTTTTGGAAACATGTCCGTGTGTGTGTGTGTGTGTGTGTCTGTGTCTGTCTGTGAACAGCATAACTCAGAAACGAACAGTCGGATAAACACCAAACTCGGTATTTAGGTTCAGTATCTTCCAAGGATGCGACACGAAGGTTTTCAAGAAAATCCCCCACTTCAAATTACCCTTTACATGGAAGTTTTTCGAAAATTTTAATTTTCTCAAAAATGGCTCTAACAGTTTTGATTAAAATATCATATGTTTAAGATATTTTTATGACAAATAAAATGTATATCTCGAATTTCCTGGGAATGTCTCCAAAAGTATTCTTCATTGTGAACGACTTTTGCATAACTGGTAAACCATAAGAGATAGACAAACTTTTACTACACAAAAATGTAGATCGCGTTAAAATACACAATTTATGTCATATACATTTTTTTTGTTGACTGAACCATTTTCGAGATATTACTTGTTATTCCCTTAAGTTTTTCAATACTTGTTTTTTCAAATGGGAATTCGTTATTCATTTTTTTGTCTTGGATATGCAAAGAGTATTAATCTGTGGCAAAGCGAATGGTGCTGCACCTAGCAACCAGCTATTAAGAGATATGTATGTGCTTAAAGGCTACTGTATTTCTATATTGCCCTTGTAAATATATATTCCCCTTACATCTACAAGAAAATTAGCAATAAGATAGAGTCTGCAAATGTTTATCTCGATTAACATGAAGCATATGGAGAATAAGCGTTTGTAAAAATAGTTTGTACAAGAGTAGAGAAAGTCATGTGAGTGTAACACATCAGATTTTTTTATAAAATAGGGAAACTTACTTTTTGAACGATCCTCGTAGTATGATATTGGATGGTCCGTACTTTACTTCTAACTTTCTTATTGACTGACTAGTCGCGCGATTTCTCAAATTTGAGAAATCTGGGGGCTTTTAGTTTCTTCCTATTGGCTTCTCAACAGTTACATGATTTCAAACAATGGAGGAACCCCCGGCCTGTAAGTTTGTTCGGAGTTCTCCTGGCGTGGGACAACTTATGCCTTTCTGTCAACGAAAGGTCTTTGTACTATGTCGAAGTTTTCGCTTACGTTTATGTGACGCAAGTTCTTGCTCGTAAAATCGTGTCCCTTGGAAATATTCTTGCGTCGTACCCATAAATCTCACTAACCTATATAGTAGAATAACAATCAAAACAAATATAATTAACACTATGATTGCATCAAGGGTACATATTATATACATCTTTATTAATAATGCATTAATATACATTGTTTCGGTACAGCAAACTGTCTCAAGGTATAGTACCCGGCCAATACAATGACTAGAATTATGTTTGAAAAACAGAGGTGGTGACGCTGGTAATTTTGCTCAGAGGTCTCTTTATCAGGCTTGAGGTTCTTTTACGTGCCGTAAATCTACGAGACGGGACCACACGCCTTTACTTCCCTTCCTAAGGTAGCCATGCTAAGGATTTTTACACCGGAAAAACTCCATCGACCTCCCCGGGTTTGAGCCCACGACCTCGGGAACTAGAAGCTAGCCGGTAACCACTACATCACGGAGGACTAGGAGGCGGGGCTAGACTTTGTCAGTACAACATAAGCAGTTCCGTTGCGTTATAGGCCACATTTTATGCACGCAAGTACATCTTAATCCGGGAGAGACAAGAGGTGTCGAAACCTAGGCTTTCTCCGAAGACGCCGCAGATAGCGGATATCGGGAAGGAGGTTATCGGTGACGTCATCCGTTTCACAGTTTTGTCGCTTCTAGAAACATGGATCACAGTGACGTGCGGATATGCCAATCGCTGACGTGACCGGAAGCTAAGTTTCTCTTCCACTTGGGTATCGCATCTACAGATGATGGATGGGAATTTTTCCCCTGCAGGCCAGCCTGTTCGAGGAATTCAAGCAACCATGCAGTTAGACAAGCGACAGTTTTTGATTGAATGTAAGTTGTAGGCGTCTAGTGGTCAAGGCAGTTGCACTATGACGTCATCTATACAGTGCGAATAAGGCACGATAGCTGTTAAACGCTGCGGTAACAGAGAAGATGAAACTTTCACATCAACTCCAGTAATTTATTAATACCTAAGACTCTTTATAAATAAATATGAGATTTAAGTAAAGCTATTAATTTCCTAAAAAATCTTACTTTCTCTACTCTTGTACAAAGTACTTTTACAAACGTTTATTCTCCATCTACTTCATGTTAATCGAGATATGGAGATGTCAAGCAATATCTCGAAAATGGTTCACTCAACAAAAGAAATGTATATGACATAAATTGTGTATTTTATCGCGATCTACATTTTTTGTGTAGTAACATTTTGTCTATCTCTTATGGTTTACCAGTTATGCAAAAGTCGTTCACAATGAAGAATACTTTTGGAGACATTCCGATACCGAGATTTCATCGGAAATATATGTTTTGAGACCCCCTGAATCCAAAAAAAGCATTTTTGGAAACATGTCCGTGTGTGTTTGTGTGTGTGTGTGTGTGTGTGTGTGTCTGTGAACAGTATAACTCAGAAACGAACAGTCGGATAAACACCAAACTTGGTATTTAGGTTCAGTATCTTCCAGAGATGCAACACGAAGGTTTTCAAGAAAATCCCCCCAACCGAGATTACCCTTTACATGGAAATTTTTCGAAAATTTTAATTTTCTCAAAAATGGCTAACGATTTTGATTAAAATATCATATGTTTAAGATATTTTCATGACAAATGAAATGTATATCCCGAATTTTCTGGGAATGTCTCCAAAAGTATTCTTCAATCTGAGCGACTTTTGCATAACTGGTAAAGCATAAGAGATAGACAAAATTCTACTACGCAAAAAATGTAGATCGCGTTAAAATACACAATTTATGTCATATACATTTTTTGTTGTTGAGTGAACCATCTTCGAGATATTGCTTGTTATTCCCTTAAATTTTCCAATACTTATACTTTTTCTCAAATTCGTTATTCATTTTTTTATGTCCTGGTAATGCAAAGAAAATGGAATACTCCACATAGCAACCAGCTCTTAAAATATTTGATATCGCTTAAAGCCTACCAATTCCCCTTGCATCTACAATAAAATTGGCAATGTGATTAGCATCTCGATATCTCGATTAACATGAAGCATATGGAGAATAAGCGTTTGTAAAAATAGTTTGTACAAGAGTAGAGAAAGTCATGTGAGGTAATACATCAGATTTTTCAATTTGCGTAGTGAGTCAACTTACTCCACCTAGGAGGCAGGTTAGCACAGAATGTGGGGTAATTTGACTACATGTTATTTAAATGGAAAATATGCGTTCTAAATAACTTATTAAAAATAAATATCATGATTAAGTTATTAAGAACACTTCTTGAAAACCTTCGTGTCACATCTCTGGAAGATACTGAACCTAGATACCAAGTTTGGTGTTTATCCGACTGTTCGTTTCTGAGTTATGCTGTTCGCAGACACACACACATGTTTCCAAAAATGCTTTTTTTTTTATTCAGGGAGTCTCAAAACATATATTTCCGGTGAAATCTCGGTATCGAATTTTTGGGTGGAATACAATACTTCCCCTACTTACTATACGTAGTAGAGAAAGTAAAAATTAATATCTTAACGATTTGAAATAGCTCGTTGAAATTTTGTGTACCTATATGTTTTCTGTTCTGAGTATGCGCTAAAGAAGTGAAAGCAATAAAAGAAAACTGTTTTTTCCCCTTCTTTCTTTCATACACACATTGTCTGAAAACATAACAAAAAGTTTGTACGAGCTTCAATGATTTACAAATACGCTAAGGCGTAATACGGTAGATGTTTCTATGCAATAAAAATTCGATCTGTCCATACTTTCAGTCGATCTGGGTGCGCGATTCCATGCAGCAATCAACACGTGTGTACGCAAATCGGTTTCAATTCCCCATGAAAACTTAGCAAGTTAAATCTAAAGATAACATGCAAACTGCCAATAGGTAGGAAAAATCGTGTAACTGCTACACTCGAATCGTATAATTTGCGTTGTTTTGCTAGGTCTTCAAAGCGTAAAGTGTTACAAGCGCATATTGAGCAGGAATTTAATGTTGAAGGATGTGTTATAGCCTCAATGTCTGGGCAGTGAAACAATTTGGCACGGAAAAACTATAGTTCCTCACGAATGCCAAATGTTACACAGAAGTCGATACAGTCACTGCACTATTTCAGGCTCTTGCGATAAAACGACCTCAAGGACAAACGACGCAAGAAAATCCTCAAACTTGAAATTCGGCTTTACGTTTGTTAGTTTCGTAATGGGAGAAGTATGTTAACGGCTAGTCACGCATGCCATTTTGTGACACTGGTGGTAGTGTGCACCATTCTCGTTAAACAAACCTTTCAGGGACCTTCAGCTTACCGCGGTAAGAATTTGACCGGGGTAATCATCACACGGTGCACCGATGTTCACCGCAGTTTAGGTGACCTCTACTGAACGCACCCGGATGTACATCATGTCATCTGTTTTTCACTTGTTCTACCTCTTTGCTGAAGCGTTTGCATGTAGTTCAGCGTGCAGTGGCGGAAAGCAAAAGCAGACCAAATATTATCTACTGTTTATTAAATTTAATGTGAAATTCTTAAGAAAAGATAGAAAGTATAGAGATAGAAGCAATAACTTTAAAATGAACACGTAGGAAAAGTTGGCCCTACAGCTGATTAGAAAAGTATGCTGAACTTTATAGAGCTTTTTTTTTCTTACTTTCCACACTAACTACATTTCAGTTACCTTAGTCGATATTCGCTTACTGATAAAACAGTCAGAAATATCTGAAGTGTTACACTCACATGACTTTCTCTACTCTTGTACAAACTATTTTTACAAACGCTTATTCTCCATCTATTTCATATTAATCGAGATAAACATTTGCAGAAACGATCTTTTGACATGCAAAGAGAATTACATTTTACACATAGCGAGCAGTACTAAAAATATTTGACTATCGCTTAAGGCGTACTATGTTCCCCTTGTTTTGTATTTGCAAGGCAATATAGAAATACAGTAGTCTTTAAGCACAGACATTACGCTTAATAGCTGGTTGCTAGGTGCAGCACCATTCTTTTTCCACAGATTAATACTCTTTGAATAACCAAGACAAAAAAAATGAATAACGAATTGGTATTTGAGAAAAAGTATAAGTATTGGAAAAATTAAGGGAATAACAAGCAATATCTCGAAAATGGTTCACTCAACAAAAAAAATGTATATGGCATAAATTGTGTATTTTAACGCGATGTACATTTTCTGTGTAGTAAAATGTTGTCTATCTCTTATGGTTTACCAGCTATGCAAAAGTCGTTCACAATGAAGAATACTTTTGTAGACATTCCCAGGAAATTCAAAATATACATTTTATTTGGCATGAAACTATCTTAAACATATGATATTTTAATCAAAATCGCTAGAGCCATTTTTGAGAAAATTAATATTTTCGAAAAATGTTCCATGTAAAGGGTAATGTGGGTTGGGGGATTTTCTGAAAAAACCTTCGTGTCGCATCTCTGGAAGATACTGAACCTAAATACAAAGATTGATGTTTATCCGACTGTTCCTTTCTGAGTTATGCTGTTCACATACACAGATAGAAACATGTCCGTGTGTGTGTGTCTGTGTGTCTGTCTGTCTGTCTTGTCTGTGTGTCTGTCTGTGAACAGCATAACTCAGAAACGAACAGTCGGATAAACACCAAACTTGGTATTTAGGTTCAGTATCTTCCAGAGATGCGACACGAAGGTTTTCAAGAGAATCCCCCCACCCCAGATTACCCTTCACATGGAAGATTTTTCGAAAATTTTAATTTTCTCAAAAATGGCTCTAACGATTTTGATTAAAATATCGTATGTTTGAGGTGTTTTCATTACAAATAAAATGTATATCTTGAATTTTCTGGGAATGTCTCCAAAAGTATTCTTCATTGTGAACGACTTTTGCATAACTGGTAAACCATAAGAGATAGACAACATTTTACTACACAAGAAATGTAGATCGCGTTAAAATACACAATTTATGGCATATACATTTTTTTTGTCGAATGACCCATTTTCGAAATATTGCTTGTTATTCCCTTAAATTTTTAAATGCTTATTTTCTCAAATGGGGATTCGTTATTCATTTTTTTTTTGTCTTAGATATGTAAAGAGTATTAATCTGAGGCAAAGGGAATAGTGCTGCACCTAGCAACCAGCTATTAAGAGATATGTCTATGCTTAAAGGCTACTGTATTTGTATATTGCCCTTGTAAATATATATTCCCCTTACATCTACAAGAAAATTAGCAATAAGATAGAGTCTGCAAATGTTTATCTCGACTAACATGAAGTAGATGGAGAATAAGCGTTTGTAAAAATGGTTTGTACAAAAGAAGAGAAAGTCATGTTAGTGTAACTCATCAGATTTTTTTGTTAAAGCGAAGGAACTTCGTAGCATGCATCTCTTGTGAAATCTCTATATCGAAGTTTTGAATCAAATGCATCGTCTTCTGTACCTTATATATCCAAACAGCAGGGAAAGTAAATAGTTTTGTTGCTATTTCGGTTCCGATTTCGCTGTACTGCGTTGAATGAGCCGTGTTTAATTAGTTAATATACGAAATTTTTAAAACAAGCATTTTTGAAAACAGGTTTTAAGATGACTGTTTTTCTGCAGTTATTGGTAATCTCGGTTTAGCAGCCTTAGGTGAACATAGACTTGTACCTCTGCCTTGATCCTGAAGAATATCGTTTTGTTGAATTTTTTTTAGCATTACGCTTTGGGCGTCAATTTGAGATAGTTATTTAAGGAGTTGCATTATATTTCAACTGTTGGGGAGCCGAACTTGAAGTTTGTTTGCAACCGCACATATGGTACCCGGTTTCCGGTAGCGTTCGCCCGAAGTGTACTTTCAGGTGGCGTTTGCCCCAAGTTTAAAAAAAAAATATTAACTTTGTAATTTGACTGTTTCTTTAAATACTATATATTTATGTTTGCCTCGGCTGCGTCAGTATTATTGTTAGAGACATGGATTTCTTGGCAGGGTTGTGGTGCGACTAAGAATATAGGCTTACACAGATTATAATTTTACTTGACTTCTTTTATTAATGCTTGACACGATTTAAATAACACTTCACTGATATAGAGAGCTGTGAGATTCTTTAATTAATTACTTGCACTTTTTAACACCTAAAACTATTTTTCGTCTGCTTAGTAACACTGTTTGCAGGCAACGCGTCCAGTTATGAGCACTGTCTACAAGCAACTGACTTCTAGATTTATAAATTTTTCTATATTTCAAGTCTCTGATTGGCTATTCCTAATCCAATAGAATACCTTCATTTAACTAAAGGTTGTTGCTTGGCTATTTTTAAACTGTCTCAAAATTTACATTATTGCTTCCAAGAATCACAAGTAACATTATTAAACTCTCAAACTCATTATTGCCTCGAGGTTACCTCATTGTTAGCAACTTTTGACCTATTTCTCATAGCTCCTACATTATTAAATTACGAAATATATATTCACATAACATTATTACATATGGATACAGTAATATAAACATATACAATGATTGTAATATACACTTTTTATATATTGTTAATACACATATTCCTTTAAGGCGGGCTGTTATAGAACTTATGTATTATATAATTAGACTGAAATCATTTAAGTGTTAAAAATACTGCCTCAATCCATGCAGGACCTAATGGAATCGTAGGATTGGGATTGACTGATAGAACAGATACTCCTGTCTACTTCCAAATTACTTAAATAACTTGCCCCCTCTACCGATTGCAATGGTAGTTCCGTTTAGCATACTCCGTAGTTTATATTCCATGTCGCATATTTATGATATGCTAATTTAATTTGTCACTAATGTCAAGCGGTCTCCTGGGGTAGAATGAAAGTAATAGAGAAGAGAGAGAGAAACGTATTTACCAAAGCTTTCGGTAGCAAAATGGAAGCTATGAGAAACAATGTCTCGTTCAGTTGAGTTATTCAAAAGGGGAATTTAATGCACACGTTAATACTATGTTCCAATTAAAAAAAATCTGATGGGTTAAACTCACATGACTTTCTCTACTCTTGTACAAGCTATTTTTACAAACGCTTATTCTCCATATGCTTCATGTTAATCCAGATGTTAATCTTATTGCTAATTTTTGTAGGTGCAAGGGGAATTGTTAGGCTTTAAGCGATAATCAAATATTTTAAGAGCTGGTTGCAATGTGGAGTATTCCATTCTCTTTGCATGTCCAGGACATAAAAAGAATGGATAACGAATTTCAATTTGAGAAGAAGTATAAGTATTGGAAAATTTAAGGTAATAACAAGCAATATCTCGAAAATGGTTCACTCAACAAAAAGAATGTATATGACATAAATTGTGTATTTTAACGCGATCTACATTTTTTGTGTAGTAAAATTTTGTCTATCTCTTATGGTTTACCAGTTATGCAAAAGTCGTTCACAATGAAGAGCACTTTTGGAGACATTCCCATAAAATTCAAGATATACATTTTATTTGTCATGAAAGTATCTTAAATATATGATATTTTAATCAAAATCCTCCTCCTTCAATACAACCTACTTCCAATTGGGTTACCATACGTGAAGCAACAACCTAATCTCATTATTTATGTCTGTATTTGTTACTTTAATACTTTGCACCGTGGTAAGCTTTGTTTACAGCAGCCTTCAGTCGAAGGAAGCAGAGATCTTCAATAGATTCTTTCTCTATTATACATTCTTTTTCACACCATTAAATATAACGAAGAACATTTAAAATTGTGATAGTGCAATTTCAACTAAATTTTGGAGGTAGACCTCGATGCAAATACCAAACATATTTTTAGTAAACGTTTATTTAAATGTATATCTTTAGTAAATCTAAATAAATACATAATCCATACATTGCGACAATATTCTACAAGACAATTAGATCAATGTAAGACAAGCGAAGCTTCTAACGCTAGGTTATACATAAACAGGTGTAATAGCTCTAAACGGAATGGGAGTGAGACATTGAATCATATTGGTTCTCTCTGCGTTAATTAAATACTGCAATTAACAGTAATGGTAAACAAATGTTATTCTACTGCACTTTTTAAAATTCTGCTGAGTTAGGACACGAATGCATAACAGTCCCCTAAAGCTAGAAATATGCATTACAAGAAAATGTTTCATTCATAAGCAAAACATGTTAAAACAAAAACAGCTTTATTTTCCGCTTAGCTTATCTTAATATATGTAAAAGTTATTGTATGTGTGTGTATGTTTCTTATAGGCTTCAAACGTTGCACGATTGTAACCAAACTTGGCACAGATAACCTCTGATACAAGGAAAAAATTACTGTCTAGCTTAGATTTGGAAATTCCGCCCCATTTCACACGATTAGTTACGAAAACCCGCAAGACCATCTATATCCTTCTTAGCGTAGATCGTAATAGTGAAATATTGCCAACATAAGAATAATTACTTAAGCTTTCCGGCCTCACAAAATAACAAAGGAACAGCTAGTTCACGTATTGTTCGTTGATATTCTCATTGACATTGATCATGGAGTAATAACACACTCAAACAAATTACAACACCTATTTCACCTGTGGCTATGACTACGCAAATGTAAAGGACTACAATCGCTTGGTTAAAAATCTGATGTGTTACACTCACATGACTTTCTCTACTCTTGTACAAACTATTCTTACAAGCCCTTATTCTCCATATGCTTCATGTTAATTGAGATATCGAGATGTTAATCTTATTGCTAATTTCCTTGTAGGTGCAAGGGGAATATGGTAGGCTTTAAGCGATAGTGAAATATTTTAAGAGCTGGTTGCTATGTGGAGTATTCCATTCTCTTTCCAATACCAGCACAAAAAAATAAGGAATTCCCATTTGAGAAAAAAGTTAAGTATTGGAAAATTTAAGGGAATAACAAGCAATATCTCGGAAATGGTTTACTCAATAAAAAAAATGTATATGGCATAAATTGTGTATTTTAACGCGATCTACATTTTTTTTGCATAGTAAAATTAAGTCTATCTCTTATGGTTTACCAGTTATGCAAAATTCGTTCACAATGAATACTTTTGGAGACATTCCCAGAAAATTCGAGATACCTATACATTTCATTTGTCATGAAAATATCTTAAATATATGATATTTTAAGCAAAATCGTTAGAGCCATTTCTGAGAAAATTAAAATTTTCAAAAACTTTCCATGTAAAGGGTATTCTGGGGTGGAGGGGTTTTCTTGAAAACCTTCGTGTCGCATCTCTGGAAGATACTGAACCTAAATACCAGGTTTGGTGTTTATCCGACTGTTCGTTTCTGAGTTATGCTGTTCACAGACACACACACACACACACACACACACAAACGGACATGTTTCCATAAAAGCCTTTTTTGGATTCAGGGGGTCTCAAAACATGTATTTCCGGTGAAATCTCGGTATCAAATTTATACATGGAATCAATATCTTCTCTACGTAGTAGGTACGTATAGAGAAGGTAATAAGCAAGCTCTTGGAGAGATAAGAAACTGTAATACATTGAATGTTATTTTCTGGATCGGAATGGGAGGGAGAACCTCAGGTTCCTCTTCTTTATCCGGAACTATGAATGGGACTTAAGTTTGAAAAGGCACTTCACATACTTTAATGAGATTAATTGGCTACTACAGCATGTGATTCAATCTGCAACAGCTAGACCGCAGCTGTTCTTATTGAAGCATGTAATAATATTGACTTTCGCTGAAGCAAAGCCGTGGTCTTCGTGCCGGCTATGAATTGCCATATTTTTTAATGTGCGTGGCACAAAGAGCCCGTTTTACCAGTCACGCAAATAGCTTGATCACTGTAGAAGACAAGCAAGAGCCTTTAATGCATATTATCTACTGTTCCTTTCAACAATCAAGCTGATTTCTGGGTTTTAATTTTACATTACTTCATTTAATCGCCATGTAGCAGTTAGCACAGCCTGCGTTTTAAAAAGTAAACATCTTGAATTTGTTCTGGTTGAAGTGCTGGTGCTTATCAAGTTCGGCGTGTGCTCGGAATTGATGCTCTTTGACACCAGGAGCATACGAGGAACAATCACTTATAAGTCACTACGTGGTTTGGACATGAGGATTGCAAAACAGATGTTGAGGGTTCTACAGTAGAGGAAGGAAGGGCGGAGTGGAATTGTTAAGGGAATTAATTTTTAATTTCAACAGAAATTTGAGGATGTATTATATTTCGACTGTTGCGGAGCCGAATTTGAAGTAGTTGCAACCGCACGTATGGTAAAACGTTTCCGGTAGTTTTCGCCCCAAGTTTAAAAAATATTAATTTTATAATTTGACTGTTTCTTTAAATATATATATATGTTTGCCTCGGATGCGTCAGTATTTATTTTTAGAGACATGAATTTCTTAACAAGGTGTGGTATTAATGCTTGACACGATTTAAATAACACCACTGATATAGAGAGCTGTGAGATTCTTTTATTAATTACTTGCACTTTTTTAACACGTAAACTATTTTTGTCTCACACTGAATACATATTAAATTTTTCGAGGACACATCTCGCGTCCAGTTATGAGCACTGTCTACAAGCAACTGACTTGACTTCTACCGCCTAAATTTGTAAATTTCTGTATTTCAAGTCTCTGATTGGCTATTCCTAATCCAATAGAATAATTTTATTTAACTTAAGCTTTTTTCTGGTTGTTGATTGGCTATTTTATAAACTGTCTCAAAATGTACATTATTTTTGCTCCAATAATGACTAGTAGCATTATTAAACTTTCTTACTCATTATTGCCTCAAAGTTACCTCATTGTTAGCAACTTTTAACCTATTATTCTCACAGCTCCTATATTATTAAATTACGTAATACATTCAGACAACATTATTGAACATGTATACCATAATATAAACATATACAATGACTGTAATATACACTTTTTATATCTTGTTACATACACATATTGCTTTAAGGTGAGCTGTTATTGAATTTATATATTATATAATTAGACTGAAATCATTTAAGTGTTAAAAATACTGCTTCAAATTATAGTTACATTCATATGAATTTCTCCACCCGCTATCGCTTAATAGTGGGTATACAAGTTATTCGTACTGAAGTTTATTTTCCTATCTAATTCATTTTACTCAAAATAAACCTTTGCAGAAATATCTACATTACACATTTCGTTATAGATACACAGAGAACAGCGATAGTCAAATGTTTAAGAACTGGACGCTATATGCTGGCCTTAAAATTCCATACTGTTTCCATGACATTGCGAGAAACAGCTGAAAATCGATAGGACTTTAAAAGGATGACTACGCGTTGAGCAATTTGAAGCGGCCGTAGGTCAGTCGGTAGAGCACCTGCCTGCTGTGCGAGGGATCCCGGGTTCGTTTCCCGGCTGGGGGATCGGAATTTTTCTCTAGCCAGATCATTCCCTACCCTCCCCAGAGTCTGGGAGTGTGAATGTGTGTGTGTGATCTAATGATTAAAACCCAAAGTGCAAGAAACCCAACGACAACAGAATACGAGTTAACACCATTGCCAAAGGCAGCCGATAAGACCAATGTAGTTAAAATACACATTTTGAGTATCCCTAAATTAAATTGAATTGAGTTTTATTTATGGACGCTCTTTAACTACTTTTGCTCAGAGGCCTCTTTCTCAGGCTTGAGATTCTTTTACGTGCCCTAAATCTACGACAGGACCACCGGCTTTACTTCCCTCCGCAGGGTTTAAATCCGCAACCTCGGGAACTAGAGGCTAGCACTTGAGTCTCCCCGAATAAAAAAAAACAACACATTTTAAGAAAAAGGTTCTCATGTATGTGTTTCTGTCAGCGTGTGTGAACAGCACAACAGGAAAAATCGGATAAATACCAAACTTGGTATTTAGGTTCAGCACCTTCCGAGGATGCGACACGAAAATTTTCATGAAAATACCCCACCCCAAACTACCTTTTTACATAGAAATTTTTTGAATTTTTTCAAATTCTAAAAAATGGCTCTTAAACAATTCTGATTAAAATACTGTATAGGTACTCGTATTAAGAATATTTGCATGAAAAATAAAATGTATATCTCGAATTTTCTGGCAATGAAGTCCTCTTCATTCGGAAGGAATTTGGTATAATCTTGTATAACTAGTAAAGTTAAGTGATAGACGAAAACGTACACTACAAAAAGTGTAGATCTGTTTAAACCACACAATTCTTTTATGGCATCCCACTTGCGAGATACGCGTTTTTAATGGTTCGGTTTGTTCAATACTTTGTCATTATTTTCAAGTATCGTCGATTTTCGTTTGTTTCTCGCGATTGCACGGAAAGAGTTCGGAATTTTAAGGCCAGCATATAGCGTCCAGTTCTTAAACATGTGACTATCGCTTTTCCCTTAGTACTGTAATGAAGTGTGTGCTGCAGCTATTTCTGCAAAGGTTTATCTCGATTAAAATAAAGATTATAAAAAAGTTAACTTGTGCAAGAATAGCCTGTGTACCCACTAATAACGGATGGGTGGAGAGAAAGTTATGTGAATGCAACATATCAGATTTTTTACTAATCCAAACTTATGGGGAAAAATCACGTACATGTTGTATACGGCTAATGCTGCAGAAATAGTAATTTACGATACGAATATCGTAACGTGTCATATTACAATATGAGGCGGCCTCGTTTGGTAACCAATCCTGTATTATAATATGTAGTTATGTGTATCGTACAACATTTTATCTACTTTAGTTAGGTAATATCGATTTATTTACTTTGGTAAATTACATTTTTATTTCAGATGTAGTATTAGGAATCACTGAAACAGTACACTACATTGATACATAGTTCACAGTGTAGTGGGCCATGCATAGTTTGATAGAGGATTTGTTTGCTAGGATTTTTACTTTCTCTACTACGTATAGTAAGCAGGAGAAGTATTGTTTTCCACCCAAAAAAGCATTTTTGGAAACATGTCCGTGTGTGTGTGTGTGTGTGTCTGTGAACAGCATAACTCAGAAACGAACAGTCGGATAAACACCAAACTTGGTATTTAGGTTCAGTATCTTCCAGAGATGCGACACGAAGGTTTTCAAGAAAATTCCCCCACGCCAGATTACCTTTTACATAGAAAATGTTTCGAAAATTTTAATTTTCTCAAAAATGGCTCTAACGATTTTGATTAAAATATCATATGTTTAAGATATTTTCATGACAAATGAAATGTATATCTCGAATTTTCTGGGAATGTCTCCAAAAGTATTCTTCATTGTGAACGACTTTTGCATAACTGGTAAACCATAAGAGATAGACAAAACTTTACTACACAAAAAATGTAGATCGCGTTAAAATACATAATTTATGTGATATACATTTTTTTTTGATGAGTGAACCATTTTCGAGATATTGCTTGTTATTCCTTTTAATTTTCCAATACTTATAATTTTTCTCAAATGGAAATTCGTTAAAGAGAATGGAATGCGCAACATAGCAACCAGTTCTTAAAAGATTTGACTGTCGCTTAAAGCCTCGATTAACATGAAGTAGATGGAGAATAAGCGTTTGTAAAAATAGTTTGTACAAGAGTAGTGAAAGTCATGTGAGTGTAACACATCAGATTTTTTACTTTCTCTACTACGTATTTTAAGTAGGGGAAGTATTGTATTCCACCCAAAAATTCGATACCGAGATTTCACCGGAAATACATGTTTTGAGACCCCCTGAATCCAAAAAAAAAGCATTTTTACTTTCTCTACTACGTATAGTAAGTAGGGGAAGTATTGAATTCCACCCAAAAATTCGATACCGAGATTTTACCGGAAATACATGTTTTCAGACCCCCTGAATCCAAAAGCATTTTTGGAAACAAATGTCTCCAAAAGTATTCTTCGTTGTGAACGACTTTTACATAACTGGTAAACCATAAGGGATAGACAAAATTTTACTACACAAAAAATGTAGATCGCGTTAAAATACTCTATTTATGTCATATACATTTTTTTGTTGAGTGAACCATTTTCGAGATATTGCTTGGTATTTTCTTAAATTTGTCAATACTTATTTTTTCAAATGGGAATTCGTTATTCATTCTTTTGTCTTGGATATGCAAAGTGTATTAATCTGTGACAAAGGGAATGGTGCTGCACCTAGTAACCAGCTATTAAGAGATATGTATGTGCTTAAAGGCTACTGTATTTCTATATTGCCCTTGTAAATATGTATTCCCCTTACATCTACAAGAAAATTAGCAATAAGATAGAGTCTGTAAATGTTTATCTCGATTAACATGAAGTAAATGGAGAATAAGCGTTTGTAAAAATAGTTAGTACAAGAGTAGAGAAAGTCATGTGAGTGTAACACATCAGAATTTTTTGGGTTGGTAATGCAAAGAGAATGGAATACTTCACATAGCAACTAGCTCTTAAAATATTTGACTATCGTTTAAAGCCTACCAATTCCCCTTGCATCTGCAAGAAAATTAGCAATAAGATTAACACCTCGATATCTCGATTAACATGAAGCATATGGATAATAAGCGTTTGTAAAAATAGTTTTTACAAGAGTAGAGAAAGTCACATCAGATTTTTGTTTAAAGCAGAAGAACATGAGTACTAACTGAATTAAATAAACTTTGAAAAATGAGTTCTGGTGAAGATATTGCAAACGCAATTATTCTGTTATAGATAGTTTAATTCCTAATAAATTCCGACTTAAAATATTGTTTAAAAATATTGATGTCAATGTTTATACGTAATAAATTAAATTGGTTCTATTTTGTTTATTATTTATGTAAGGTTCACAATACGCAACCAGTTTCGTAATAAGAATTACATTATGAAAATCGTTGCGTAATCGAAGCTTCATTATGAAACTAGTTGCGTAATGAGGTTCTATTACGAAGCTTGTTAGGTAGTAAATAGGTTTAAGTTTTTTTTTGTGTTGTAAAATTGTAACTAGTAGATAAAATTTATTATTCATCGCTTATATACATATTTCGCTCTACTTTTTTGTGTATTAAGATTTTTGTCTGTCTCTTATGGCTTATCGATTATCTCCTGTCACGTCACTGGCACGCGGTGCTTTCTGCGCATGGTGACAGGTTTATCGGTTACTTACAATTATGGAAAATTAATTCAGAATGAAGAGGGCTTCTCTGCCTTCTTAGAAAAATTCAGATGTAAATACGGTCAAACTAACACTGGTCAATTTCTTGAGGAGTTACATTTTTTCAGTCAGCACGCGGTTTAAAACTGTCAGATTCTGTACGCATCTTTGACTAACTATAATTCAAGCCACAAGGCACTGATTTAAACTACCTCGAACACCGTGCTTGGCGTGTAGCAGTGGTTAAGCCACTTAACTTCTAAGCTAGCAGTTCGAGTTCAATTCTCTGTAGTGGATTGTTATCTTTTATTTTTTACAGTGCGTTTTACTACTATATAGATAAATACTATAGCTTGTATTACTTCATTTTACTTACTTGTGGTTATAAAATTAAATTGAGTATGGAAGTTCCTCCCCTTCTCCTCATGGTTGCCATCTACCGGTATGGTGGACTACTAAATAAACGCCACATACGAGTACATAAAAATCTGATGTGTTACACTCACATGACTTTCTCTACTCTTGTACAAACTATTTTTACAAACGCTTATTCTCCATCTATTTCATGTTAATCGAGGTATCGAGATGTTAATCTTTTTGCTAATTTTATTGTACATGCAAGGGGAATTGGCAGGGATAGTCAAATATTTTAAGAGCTGGTTGCTATGTGGAGTATTCCATTCTCTTTCCATTACCAGGACAAAAAAAATGAATAACGAATTACCATTTGGGAAAAAGTATAAATATTGGAAAATTTAAGGGAATAACAAGCAATATCTCGAAATTGGTTCACTCAAAAGAAAAAAAACTGTATATGACATAAATTGTGTGTTTTAACGCAATCTACATTTTTGTGTAGTAACATTTTGTCTGTCTCTTATGGTTTACCAGTTATGCAAAAGTCGTTCACAATGAAGAACACTTTTGGAGACATTCTCAGAAAATTCGAGATATACAATTCATTTGCTATAAAAATGTCTTAAGCTTATGGTATTCTATTCAAAATCGTTAGAGCCATTTTTGAGAAAATTAAAATTTGTGAAAAATGTTCCATGTAAAGTGTAATCTGGGGTGGGGGATTTACTTGAAAACCTTTGTGTGTCGCATATCTGGAAGATACTGAACCTAAATACCATGTTTGGTGTTTATCCGACTGTTCGTTTCTGAGTTATGCTGTTCACAGACACACACGGAAGGTTTCCACAAAAATGCTTTTTTTTGGATTCAAGGGGTCTCAAAACATATATTTCCGGTGAAATCTCGGTATCGAATTTTTGGGTGGAATACAATACTTCCCCTACTTACTATACATAGTAGAGAAAGTAAAAATGAATAAAACCTTTTTTATGTTTACTCGTATATTTAAAATAAAAGGGCAAAAAGTCGTGTAGCTTCACGGAGATTTGAACTTGCAACCTGAGGAACAGTAATCTTTCTACCACTGAGCTAAGAGCTGCAGTAAGCATGGCATTGTGACGAGCTTTGGTCACCATAAATCAGTAGAGTGTGTTTTTATTACAAATATTCAGTGTGGGAACACTCTGAAACACCTGTCAGTTTGAAATCTTGTATATGAATTATTTTCTCGGAAGACTTCTGCTGTTATAGTTCCCCATGATAACTACTACAAGACTATGCAGTACGGCTTTCCCCAGCGCTGCGTCTCACACGCCGACCAGTTTTGCATTGACCGAACGTACATACGCTTTATTACGCATGCGGATACTTTAAGCCTATGTTAATGTAATCAAAATGGTTATAACCTTTTTTGAAAGACTATGGAGTTGGGGAATTTTCTTGAAAATCTTCACCCGGCATCGTTAAACATGTATTGATCCGACTTTAATAATTGATGGGTTATGTTGTCACAGACTCACACACACACGCACGTGCGGACATTTGTATGAAAGTTATTTTGTGAGAGGGTTCAGGGAACTCAAAACGTGTATTTCCGATAAAAGCTCGTTATCGAATTTGTAGCATCCTCTAGCTACCTGCTATGAGTATGGCAGAGAAATCATACCAAAATTGCATTTTCCCCCTATAATTTGTGTATGCTGTGGAACAATTGCTTAATTTTCAAATACCTGTAACTTGTTGCATGAAAGAGAGACCATTTTGCTCCGATTTTTGTTATATCTTACAAGGAACCTCCGCTCCCCTGGAATCTCGTTTGGTTTCGGCAGAAGGGATGTGGTCCTCAGATATTAAAACGCTTTTGGCCCAAATTGATATTTAAGGCCCATTTCGAGAGTTTTGAGCAGTCTGCCTTGTGCTTTAGCGGAGGAGCAACGTCAGAGAGCGATAAGCTAGCCGTTTGCTGAATGACTCTAATCGCCGTGTACAAAGCCGAACGCTATAACATTCAGCATTCGAAAGCTGCCTTAAATATTACTTGAGGCCAAGACAGTTAAAGTTTCTGAGAAGAACATCATCGTCAAAACCGAACGAAATCCCAGTTTCGAAGGAATGAAATGGTCCTTGTTAGATGTAGGTGTGGAAACTAAAGGAAATAAATATTCTAGCAATCTCTGTCCGACTCTGTGGCCATTCGCTGAGGCATTTCGCACGTGTGCTAATGGGAGGGGAGGGGAGGAGGGCACTGAACTTTCTCTTTGCGGAAAGGGCTAAGCTTGTTTTCCAGAATTACGAACTTTAAATCACATGTGTGTGACTGGCTTCTCTGGTAGGAAACATTTTACTGAATATTGAACTTAAAGAGACAATCACTCCCTTGTCGTCGTCAGTGGTGTAGTGGTTACCGTGCTAGCCTCCAGTTCCCGAGGTCGCGAGTTCAAAACTGGCGGAGGGCGATTGACTTTTTTCGGGCGTAAAAATCCTTAGCACGGCTTCCTTCGGGGGGGGGTGATTAAAGCCGTTGGTCTCGTGTTATGATTACGGCACGTAAAAGAACCTCAAGGCTGATAAAGAGGCCTCTGAGCAAAATTACCAGGTCTTTCTCGTCCAATGTAGAATGGGACGCTAAGGACCACAGCAGTTAAACAGCGTCAATAAATAAATAAATAAATAAATATATATATATAAACACTCCCTTAAATGTTTCTATGTTATCAATAGTCCTAGTTTTGTGCCCAAGGACGGTCTCTTCACTGCAAACCCAGCCTTCACCATTCTCTCTCTTTTCTGCTCTCTCTTATCTCTTATCACTGACCAATTTTTTTTTTTTGGCCCCAAACTTTTTCACCGTTCACCATTTCTTGCAGTTCATGTGGTAGCAAACAGTCTTTGTGGTGTAGCGCGTGTACTATGTTTTATTCCTAGCACGGTAATAGCCACGGCGTAATCTGCCTAATTTTAACTTTCTAAATTTTATTAGTGCATCTTTTTATTGGCGCAATTCTTTTTACTTTCTCTACTATGTATAGTAAGTAGGGGAAGTATTGTATTCCACCCAAAAATTCGATACCGAGATTTCACCGGAAATACATGTTTTGAGATTCCCAGAATCCAAAAAAAGCATTTTTGAAAACATGTCCTGTGTGTGTCTGTCTGTGTGTCTGTCTGTGAACAGCATAACTCAGAAACGAACAGTCGGATAAACACCAAACTTGATATTTAGGTTCAGTATCTTCCAGAGATGCGACACGAAGGTTTTCAAGAAAATCCCCCCACCCCAGATTACCCTTTACATAGAACATTTCTCGAAAATTTTAATTAAAATGTCATATGATATTTTTATGACAAATAAAATGTATATCTCGAATTTTCTGGGAATGTCTCCAAAAGTATTCTTCATTGTGAACGACTTTTGCATAACTGGTAAACCATAAGAGATAGACAAAATTTTACTACACAAAAAAATGTAGGTCGTGTTAAAATACACAATTTATGTCATATACATTTTGTTTTGTTGAGTGAACCATTTTCGAGATATTGCTTGTTATTCCCTTAAATTTTTCAATACTTATTTTCTCAAATGGGAATTCGTTATTCATTTTTTGTCTTGGATATGCAAAGAGTATTAATCTGTGGGAAAGGGAATGGTGCTGCACATAGCAACCAGCTATTAAGAGATATGTATGTGCTTAAAGGCTACTGTATTTCTATATTGCCCTTGTAAATATATATTCCCCTTACATCTACAAGAAAATTAGCAATAAGTAGATGGAAAATAAGCGTTTGTATAAATAGTTTGTACAAGAGTAAAGAAAGCCATGTAAGTGTAACACATCAGAATTTTTTTTTATAATACCCCGACTTAAACTGCAATGGCAGCCTGTTCCTTTGGAATAATTGCCTATCAGCATGTTAAATTGTGTACCGTTGTCATTTGATTTCTTTTTTGTACATAAAGGTACACACGTCCACACTCTTACTTATACTTCTAGACTCTGGGGAGGGTAGGGAATAATCTTGGCTAGAGAAAAATTTCCACTCTCAGTCGGGTACCGAACCTAGGACCCCCCGCACAGCATCGAGGTGCTCTACCGACTGAGCTACGGAGCCGACCTAGAATTTTGCTTTGCTTTGCTTTGCTTTGCTTTGCTTTGCTTTGCTTTTATGTCTTTAGAACGCCGGATTAGTACCCGAAGTTTTACTTGTATATGGTTTTATCAGGGTTAATGACCTCAGCAGTTGAGCGCTTTAAAGCCCTACTAGTACTTCCTGATTTGTTTTGAGTATTGTTCTTCCTTCTTTTACTCTCTCATGACAGTTTTAATATTTTGAAGCTACACAAATTTGAACCGTAGACTGAAATAATTCTACGACAGGAAGTAATTAAAAATTTCATAGAATTCCCCCCAAAGCATTTAACAGTTTTTTTCAATACTTCTTTCGTGAGAGTGGTTATTTTGAGGGAAAATAACAACAATATTGCTTGTCTATGTCCTTATACTCCAGCCATAGTAGCGAAACATCCTATGTAGGAATTGGTGAGAACGCGTGTTTTAACCGAACTTGTTCCCTGGCCGGACTCCAATACAGATTTTGTTAGGATCTGTCTGAGGTAGTAGTTCATTCCAACGGTATTCTTCACTGGGAATAGTTGTGTTAGCCCGAATCTTTATTTTTAAAGAGGAGCTGAAAGAAAAAGAAAGAGGAAAACCGAGGGCAAACCGTTTGGATTTCGGTGGGTGTTTATGTCTGAAATGATTTTAATTTACACAATTTTCTTTGCATTTTTTTATGTTAAAAATCTCACGTGTTACATTCACATGACTTTCTCTACGCTCTCATTTATTAATGGGTATAAAAATATTCTTACGAAAGCTTATTTTTCTGTCTACGTTATTTTAATGAGACAAACCGTTACAGAAGTAGCCACATTACATATTTCGTTATAAATGCAAAGGGAATAGCTATTGTCAAATGTTTAACTGGACGCTATATTCTGTCCTTAAAATTCCTTACTCTTCCCATGCAGTCGCGAGAAACAACCGAATGTTGACAGGACTTAAATGAATGACAAACAATTGATGAATTCAAACCATTAATAACGAATATCTCGGAAATAAAGTGATGCAACAAAAGTTATTTAAAATGAATTGTGTGCTTTAAAGAAATCTACATTTTTTGCGTAGTGCGTTTTCGTCTATCGCTTAACGTTTACAAGTTATGATTATACAAAATCATAAGAGGACTTCACTAGCTATTCCCAGAAAATTAAATATGTACATTATATTTGTCAGTAAATATCTTAAATATATGGTATTTTAATCAGAAATTTTAGGGCCATTTTTAAGAAAATAAAAATTTAAAAAAAAAGTCCCATGTAAAAGGTATTTGGGATTTTCTTGAAAATTTTCGTGTCGCATATTGGACAATACTGAGCGTAAATACCAAGTTTGGTATTTATCCGATTCTTCATTTTTACTTTCTCTACCATTTGCATTCCACCCAAAAATTCTATACCAGAAATACATGTTTTGAGCCCCCTGAGTCAAAAAATGCAGTTTAAATAAATTTTGGATAAATACGAAACTTGGTATTTAGGTTCAGTACCTTCCAAAGATGCGACATGAAGCTTTTCAACAAAATCCCCCACTCCAAACTTCCCTTTACATGGAACTTTTTCAAAGTTTTTGATTTTATAAAAATGACTAGCGATTTTGATTAAAATACCATATATTAAGGATATTTACATGACAAAGTGTATATTTTGAATTTTCTGGGAATAGCCTGTGAATTCCTCTTTACTCGTAAGGAATTTTGTAAACTCTTGTATAACTGGTGAACATAAGCGATAGACGAAGATGGACTAAACAAAACAAAATGTATATCTCTTTTAAACATACAACTTATTTAAAATACCTTTTTTATGGCATCAGGTATTTCCATATATCTGTTATTAATGGTTATTTTTTCAATACTTTGTCATTCTTTTTAAGTCCCATCAATTTTCAGTTGTTGCTCGCGATTACATGGAAACAATATGCAACTTAAGGCCAGCATATAGCGTCCAGTTGTTAAACATTTGACGATCGCTGTTCCCTTTGTATCTATAACGAAATGTGTAATGCAGTTATTTCTGCGTAGGTTTATTTGTATTAATATGTAGTAGATAGAAAAATAAACTTTTCTAAGAATCATTTGTATACTCACTAATAAATGATAGAGGGTAGAGAAAGTCGCGTGAATTTAACACTGTTTTTAGTTAACACGCACACACACACTGACCTTTTTCTAAAAATAATTTTTTTGTATTCACATGGCCTCAAAGCATGTATTTCTGGCGTAATCTCTGTATCGAATTTTTGGGTGGAATGCAATACCTTCTCTACTAAATATATAAAGCGAGAGAGAGAGAGAGAGAGAGAGAGAGAGAGAGAGATAGGAAGGAAGTAAAATGGAGTTTTATAGCAAAGGACAAGGCTAGAGATACCGATTTCGTTCTTTTCGAGTACAATCTTTTCTTTTTCATGATATATGCGAAAATTGAGGCAGTATTTTTTGCACTTAAATGATTTCAGTCTAATTATATAATATATAAATTCAATAACAGCCCGCCTTAAAGCAATATGTGTGCAACAATATATAAAAAGTGTATAATACAGTCATTGTATATGTTTATATTATTGTATACATGTGTAATAATGTTACGTGAATGTATAACGCAATTTAATAATGTAGAGCTGTGAGAATAATAGGTTAAAAGTTGCTAACAATGAGATAACAATGAGGTAACCTTGAGGCAATAATGGATTAGAAGGTTTTATAATGCTACTAGTCATTCTTGGAGCAGCAATAATGTAATTTTTGTGACAGTTTATAAATAGCCAATCAACAACCAGAAAAAGCTTTAGTTAAATGAAGGTATTCTATTGGAGTAGGATTAGCCAATCAGAAACTGAAATATAACAAAATTTACAAATCTAGAAGTCAGTTGCTTGTAGACAGTGCTCATAACTGGACGCGTTGGTTTTAGACAGTGTTTCTAACCGGACGCGAGATGTGTCCTCGAAAAATTTAATATGTATTTTGTGTGAGACAAAAATAGCTTACGGGTTAAAAAGTGCAAGTATTTAACAAAAGAATCTCACAGCTCTCTATATCAGTGAAGTGTTATTAAAATCGTGTCAAGAATTAATAAAAAGGAGTGAATTAAAGTTATAATCTGTGTAAGCCTACATTCTTAAGAAATTCATGTCTCTAAAAATAATACTGACCCAGCCGAGGCAAACATGAATATATAATATTTAAAGAAACAGTAAAAATTACAAAGTTAATATTTTTTAAACATTTTTTGGGGGCGAAGACTACCGGAAACTTTTTACCATACGTGCGGTTGCAACTACTTCAAGTTCAGCTCCCCAACATTTGAACTCTTTCAGTACAAACTACTTCAAATTGGCTCTCAAAGCGTGGGGAAAATAACAATACAACAAAATAACTTCTAGAAAATTGAAAAACTGACATTTTAGCTTTCATAAAAGTTGGAATTTCCTGTTTAATTTGATATGCGTTTTATCATTGTGGGCACAATACTTATAAATATATTTTTAAAAATGGTACTGCACCTACCATTTTGTACTCTGAATTCCGCAGCACCTCACAGAAAAAAATCAAACTCCTATACTTTTTGGAGCAGGGAGATACATTTTAACTCATCTTTAAAGGGACTTTCTATTCTACAAATTTATTCCACTTTTAAATATGGCAAGCAGTGGGAGTTTATCTTTTGTAAATCTTGTGAGGTTTCTTCCCCTCCATGTTTATTTCTATGAATATTTTCTGATAATAAATGGCTATTTACTGACGAACTATTGAAGTTAGCTAAATAAAATTTTGATATGATAAAAGCATCTCGATGCTGTTATTGATCAGCTTTAGTACTAATAGGTTGGTAGGTTATGTTTTGAAATAAATAATTGCTGATAAGTTTTAATAAAAATCTGATGTGTTACACTCACATGACTTTCTCTACTCTTGTACAATCTATTTTTACAAACGCCTATTCTCCATATGCTTCATATTAATCGAGATATCGAGATGTCAATCTTATTTGTAATTTTCTTGTAGATGCAAGGGGAATATGGTAGCTTTTAAGCGATAGTCAAATATTTTATCGCTGGTTGCTATGCGGCGCATTCCATTCTCTTTGCATGTCCAGGACATAAAAAAATGAATAACGAATTTCAGAAAAAGTATAAGTATTGGAAAATTTAAGGAAATAACAAGCAATATCTCGAAAACGGTTCACTCAACAAAAAAAATCTATATGATATAAGTTGTGTATTTTAACGCGATCTACATTTTTTGTGTAGTAAAATTTTGTCTATCTCTTATGGTTTACCAGTTATGCAAAAGTCGTTCATAATGAAGAATACTTTTGGAGACATTCCCAGAAATTTCGAGATATACATTTCATTTCTCATGACATTATCTTAAACATATGATATTTTCATCAAAATCGTTAGAGCCATTTTTGAGAAAATTAAAATTTTCGAAAAATGTTCCATGTAAAGGGTAGTCTGGGGTGGGGGTATTTTCTTGAAAATCTTCGTGTCGCATCTCTGGAAGATACTGAACGTAAATACCAAGTTTGGTGTTTATCCGACTGTTAGTTTTTGAGTTATGCTGTTCACAGACACACAGACACACACACACACACACACACACACACACAGACACACACACGGACATGTTTCCAAAAATGCTTTTTTTGGATTCAGGAGGTCTCAAAACATGTATTTCCGGTGAAATCTCGGTATCGAATTTTTGGGTGGAATGCAATACTTCCCCTACTTACTATACGTAGTAGAGAAAGTAAAAATGTGTGTATAAGAAAAAACACTCATCTTCTTTAAATTACATTATTGTGTAAAAATAGATTAGTGAATTGAGCACATATCAACATTCTGTAAAAGTTTGTTTGAAATGTTAAATATTTGAGAAAATGACAGCTTAGCAAATTCAACATTGGTGGAGAATAGCCCTTTGAATCCCCAGTTAAGTATTCTCGATACAGCCCTAAGCAATGCTAGGTAACTTGAGATTAGAATCATTTATTATTTACGTTCATGTGTTAATTTTATTCTTACCAATCACGAGAGCAACGACTGAAAGATCATTTCCTATGTAAGTACATGAACCTAAGCTGGCGAATTCCTACAAAGCCGCAGGTATCCGAATTCCTAGAAACTTCTCCTGCCTCTAGCCAGGGTGCATTGCGATAGGAAACATGGAATACCTTCTAATGTAGCATTATGGTAATTAAAAGTATTGAAATTTGTAATAGTTTTCCATCTGAAAAGGAGCATTTTATATGGTTGGATGTACGGTATCGCAGTCAATTCTTAATGTTTTAACTTCACTTTTATGCGCCATTCAACAGCATTTACAGAACCATTTGTTTCCGTTTGAATTTCGAGGAGAGAACGATCAAACTTTTTTACTTTCTCTACTACGTATAGTAAGTAGGGGAAGTATTGTATTCCACCCAAAAATTCGATACCGAGATTTCACCGGAAATACATGTTTTGAGACCTCCTGAATCCAAAAAAAGCATTTTTGGAAACATGTCCGTGTGTGTGTCTGTGTCTGTGTGTCTGTGTGTCTGTGAACAGCATAACTCAGAAACGAACAGTCGTATAAACACCAAACTTGGTATTTAGGTTCAGTATCTTCCAGAGATGCGACACGAAGGTTTTCAAGAAAATCCCCCCACCCCAGACTACCCTTTACATGGAACATTTTTCGAAAATTTTAATTTTCTCAAAAATGGCTCTAACGATTTTGATTAAAATATTATATGTTTAAGATACTTTTATGACAAATAAAATGTATATCTTGAATTTTCTGGGAATGTCTCCAAAAGTATTCTTCATTGTGAACGACTTTTGCATAAGTGGTAAACCATAAGAGATAGACAAAATTCTACTACACAAAAAATGTAGATCGCGTTAAAATACACAACTTATGTCATATACATTTCTTTTGTTGAGTGAACCGTTTTCGAGATATTGCTTGTTATTTCCTTAAATTTTCCAATACTTATACTTTTCTGAAATTCGTTATTCATTTTTTACTTTCTCTACTACGTACAGTAAGTAGGGGAAGTATTGCATTCCACCCAAAAATTCGATACCGAGATTTCACTGGAAATACATGTTTTTAGATCTCCTGAATCCAAAAAAAGCATTTTTGGAAACATGTCCGTGTGTGTGTCTGTGTGTGTGTGTGTGTGTGTGTGTGTGTGTGTGTGTGTCTGTGAACAGCATAACTCAAAAACGAACAGTCGGATAAACACCAAACTTGGTATTTAGGTTCAGTATCTTCCAGAGATGCGACACGAAGGTTTTCAAGAAATCCCCCCACCCCAGACTACCCTTTACATGGAAGATTTTTCGAAAATTTTAATTTTCTCAAAAATGGCTCTAACGATTTTGATTAAAATATCATATGTTTAAGATAATGTTATGAGAAATGAAATGTATATCTCGAATTTTCTGGGAATGTCTCCAAAAGTATTCTTCATTGTGAACGACTTTTGCATAACTGGTAAACCATAAGAGATAGACAAAATTTTACTACACAAAAAATGTAGATCGCATTAAAATACAGAACTTATGTCATATACATTTCTTTTGTTGAGTGAACCGTTTTCGAGATATTGCTTGTTATTTCCTTAAATTTTCCAATACTTAATACTTCTTCTCAAATTCGTTATTCATTTTTTTATGTCCTGGACATGCAAAGAGAATGGAATTCGCCACATAGCAACCAGCGTTAAAATATTTGACTATCGCTTAAAAGCTACCATGTTTCCCTTGCATCTACAAGAAAATTACCAATAAGGTTGACATCTCGATATCTCGATTAACATGAAGCATATGGAGAATAGGAGTTTGTAAAAATAGATTGTAAAAGAGTAGAGAAAGTCATGTGAGTGTAACACATCAGATTTTTTTATGTCCTGGACATGCAAAGAGAATGGAATGCGCCACATAGCAACCAGCGCTAAAATATTTGACTATCGCTTAAAAGCTACCCTATTTCCCTTGCATCTACAAGAAAATTAGCAATAAGATTGACATCTCGATATCTTGATTAACATGAAGCATATGGAGAATAGGCGTTTGTAAAATTAGATTGTAGAAGAGTAGAGAAAGTCATGTGAGTGTAACACATCAGATTTTTTTCAATTCAAGTGTTTACAAGAAAAATTGTGAAATATTTTTCAATATGTGACAAGATTGGAAAAGACCTGGCAAGGCTTGACAATGTCAAAAATGTGTATTTACAAGTTGTCTCTTCGCCAAACTGAAACCTTCAGAACACATTGATAATTTATCACGCACAAAGTAATTTAGTATTTGCGTCACAGTATAACAATCCGCAATGAAATACTGTACTTTACTAATGTTATGTAGCACTTTCACGTATTATATCCAATGAAATCACATTACGAATATGGAATACAATGAAAATAACACCAACCGATAGGTTAACCACACTATATAACAGTACATTAATGTATACTTGGTTCGGAAAACTGCCTGGCAATTATTTCTTCATAATCGCTTTCATCTGCTCCATCTTGTGGTAATCCACGGAACTCTCGACGTACAGACATACTAAGTACCGCCAGCTATGTATAACCTAATCAGTTCGCATACGAAATACCTTGGCCGGGTAGCCATTTTTGTTTACTTTCGCTTTCAGCCATGTTGCAGATTTCGTGACGCACTGTAAATACTCGCATTTTATTGGCCAAAGCCAACAAATCATGTCAAATCTTTGATCGTTTAGAGCATGTCCTTATTTGCTTTCAAGACTTTCAAAGACTCTGAAAATATTGGAACCAATTTGACAAGAAAAGTTGTGAAGTTGTGACAACTCTTAAAAGTCTTGTAAAGTATTGAATTTGACAACAATTTGGTCATATACAAGCGGCTTTATAAGCTTTCAGCCTGCTAAGATAAGCGATTTATATTTTTTATTTTCTCTACTACGTATAGTAAGTGGGGAAGTATTGCATTCCATCCAAAAATTCGAAAAATTCGACGTGGAGATTTCACTGAAAATATGTTTTGAGGCCCCCTGAACCGAAAAATGTTTTTTAAAAAAAGATCCACGTGTGGTATCTGCGAACAGTATAACTCAAGAACGTATCTCTCAAAGATGCCACAAGAAGATTTTCAAGAAAATTCCCCTCCCAACCACCCTTTACATAAACCATTTTCAGGAAAGTTCCTGGAAATAGCCTGTGAAGTCCATTTCGTTCGGAACGAATTTTGCATTATCTTGTATAAATGGTAAATGTTAAGTGATAAACAAAAACGTACTTCATAAAAAATGTAGAGCTCTTTAAATCACACAATTGATTCCAAATAGTGCCGTAAGTCATTTCCTAGATATTCGTTATTAACGGTTAGAATTGTTGAATACTTTGTCTTTATTATCAGAAAGAGTGTGGAGTTTTAATGCCAGCATATAGCGTCCAGTTCTTAAACATTTGACTGTCGCTATTCTCTTTGTATCTATAACGAAATGTGTAATGTAGCTGTTTCCGCAAAGGTTTATCTTAATTAAAATGAAGTTCGTATATATGAAAATAAAATTTCGTAAGAATAGTTTGTTTACCCACTAATAAACGATAGAGGGCAGAGAAGGTTATGGAATGTAACTCAGAATTTTTTTGCTTGAACTTGCGTCCTTTAACCGGGTAGGTTGTATCGAACGGTGAATCAGCAATAGCGTTGAAATGATGCTCAGGGGCTCCAGAGTGTAAGAGTTATCCGACATTTGTCTTCTTAGGATAAGCGAAAACACCAAATAAAAACTTTATCGAGTTAACTCACCCTAACCGAGATTTGAACTCAGGACCTCTTGAATATAAGAGGCAGAGACTCTACCCCCACACAACGTAAGTGTGCAGTTTTGTATATTTTAATTACGTTTTTAGTAAAATATCCCCGACGCTATAGTTTTAATTGCTTACGTCGGATATTACAAGATATGATTCCCAATAGACCTGGTAGTAGTAGTTAATATTAAGTTTTGCTATCAGTTAAATATCTTCACAGTGTGTCAAGTTTGCAGACAATAATTTTCCGAAAATAATTGACAATCCTTAAAACACTAAACACAATGAATGCTAATACAAATGTTATACTAAATTGTAATCAGTGTATACTTAGTATTCTGTAAATAAAACTTCTTCATTGTCGTAAAAAGTGTATCCCAAGGATTGTTTTAAGTCAGGAAAAGTTTATGTGAAAGGAAAGAAAGGTATTTACAAGGCCATAGTATTGATCACTTTAAAATGACAGCTCACGAAAGATGCGTTTTAACTTTCTCTACTACGTACAGTATTGCATTTCATCCAAAAATTCCATATCGAGATTTCACCGGAAATACATGTTTTGAGGCCCCCTGAATCCAGAAAAAGTCACGTTTAGAAAAAGGTCCATGTGTGTGTGCGCGTGTGTGCGCGCGCGCGCGCCTGTATGTCTTTGAATAGCATAACTCAAAAACGAAAAGTCGGATAAATACCAAACTTGGTATTTAGGTTCAGTAGTTTTCAAAGATGCGACACGAAGATTTTCAAGAAGTCCCCCATCCAGACTACCCTTTACATGGAACATTTTTCGAAAATTTTGATTTTCTTAAAAATGCTCTAAGGATTTTGATTAAAGTGTCATATATTTAAGATATTTTCATGTCAAATAAAATGTATATCTTGAGTTTTCTGGGAATCCCCCAAAGTCCTATCCTTTCTTTCTGAATGATTTTTGCATAACTCGTAAACCGTAAGAGATAAAGAAAACTTTACTACACAAAAAGTGTAGATCTCGTTAAATGTGTGAGAATATTTTTTGTCGAATGAACTATTTGGTGGATATTCCTTATTTGTTTGAATTTTCCTATACTTATACATTTTCTCAAATGGGAATTCATTATTCGTTTTTTTATGTCCTGGACATGCAAAGAGAATGGAATGCTCCACATAGCAACCAGCTCTTAAAATATTTGATCATGGCCTGAAGCCTACCATATTCCCCTTGCACCTACAAGAAAATTAGCAATAAGATAGTTTCTGCAAATGTTTACCTCGATTAATATGAAGTAGATGGAGAATAAGCGTTTGAAAAATAGTTTGTACAAGAGGAGAGAAAGTCATGTTAGTGTAACACATCAGAATTTTTTTGTACATACAGTGGACAGGTAGGTTTGCAGAGGTTATGAAAGGATATAAAGGTTGGACTGCCTCTCTACAGCATCTCTACAATGCGTCGGCGAGACTCGATGAGAGTAAGATAGAAGCTTTTCAGATGAAATGTTAAGGAACCCTTGTGGGCGTCGCAAGCAGGAAAAGGGGGAAAAGAGAAGATATGGATAAATGCGTGGGAGAGTAAAACCAGATAATAAATCAAGGACCTCAAAAGGCAGCATCCATAGACAGCATCCGACTTAGGTAGGAAATACATTTTGTGATCTGCAGGAAACATTTGGGATGTATATAATGAAAGTACAGATCACTAGAGCCAGGACAAATATCCATTAAACGAGGTGACGTCGTACTGATACATGAACCCAGGACTGCTCAGTTGACAGTTATAGTTCGCTTGCGTTACTGGTATGGTAGAGTTGCTCTCTGTGAGCTCTGTGTTTATTTTCTGTTCTACCCCTCACGCTACTGTTTACTATTCCAGGTTACCTGTGGCATCCTCGCCGCAGTGTGGATACAAGTCGCTGCGTGCACGCGTAAGCCAAAGGATATTTGCCCTAGCTCTGCAGATTACTTCAGAACTATTTATTTGATGTAACAAACCATAAAGTCCGAAAGTATGGATAACGAAAGCTATCCTTATGCAGTTTTCCATAGTGTAAAGATAAAAGGTACGTATCACGGAGGGGTCCCCGGAACCAGGCACAGTGCTCTACCAGATGTGAAGGCCGCCAGCACAACCTGTGGCCTTCAAGCGAAAGCGACAACTGTGACGCCGTGAAGCCTATGCTGCCTGTCAAACACATGCGTAATGCAACTATCGATGTAAATTCATAGAAGGCGATGCCATGATCTTTCATAATAAAACTGATGCGTTACATTCACACGACTTTCTCTACTCTTGCATAAACAATTCTTAAAAATACTTATCCTTCTATCTATTTCTTGTTAATCGAGATAAATTTCATTACAAAGTTATTTCGCTGTAAGTATAAGATGAAATCAGTAGGCTAAAGAGATAGTCAGAATTTTAAAAAGCTCATCGCAATTTGATGGTTTTGAAAATCCATGTTTCTTGCACCACCACGAAAAACACTCGTCGCTTCAAAAATGTAGATATATTTTAAAATTCAAACCAAAAACAAAGAATATCTGGGAAATCGTTAACAAAAAAAATCTGATGTGTTATATTCACATGACTTTCTCTACTCTTGTACAAATTATTTTTACAAACTCTTATTCTCCATCTATTTCATATTAATCGAGATAAACATTTGCAGAAACGATCTTTTGACATGCAAAGAGAATTACATTTTACACATAGCGACCAGTTCTATAAACATTTGACTATCGTTTAAGGCGTACTATGTTCCCCTTGTTTTGTATTTGCAAGGGCAATATAGAAATACAGTAGCCTTTAAGCATCGACATATCTCTTAATAGCTGTTTGCTATGTGCAGCACCATTCTCTTTGCCACAGATTAATACTCTTTGCATATCCAAGACAAAAGAATCCGATGTGTTACACTCACATGACTTGCTCTACTCTTGTACAAACTATTTTTACAAACTCTCTTTCTCCATCTATTTCATATTAATCGAGATAAATATTTGCAGAAACGATCTTTTGACATGCAAAGAGAATTACATTTTACACATAGCGACCAGTTCTAAAAGTATTTGACTTTCGCTTAAGGCTTACTATATTCCCGTTGTTTTGTATTTGCAAGGGCAATATAGAAATACAGTAGCCTTTAAGCATAGACATATCTCTTAATAGCCGGTTGCTAGGTGCAGCACCATTTTCTTTGCCACAGATTAATGCTCTTTGGATATCCAAGACAAAAAAATAGCGAATTCCCATTTGAGAAAATAAGTATTGAAAAATTTAAGGGAATAACAAGCAATATCTCGAAAATGGTTCGCTCAACAAAAAAATGTATATGACATAAATATGTATTTTAACGCGATCTACATTTTTGGTGTAGTAAAATTTTGTCTATCTCTTATGGTTTACCAGTTATGCAAAATATTTCACAATGAAGAATACTTTTGGAGACATTCCCAGAAAATTCAAGATATACATTTTATTTGTAATGAAAATATCTTAAACATATAATATTTTAATCAAAATCGTTAGAGCCATTTTTGAGAAAATTAAAATTTTCGAAAAATATTCCATGTAAAGGGTAATCTGGTTTGGGGGATTTTCTTGAAAACCTTCGTGTCGCATCTCTGGAAGATACTGAACCTAAATACCAAGTTTGGTGTTTATCCCACTGTTCGTTTCTGAGATATGCTGTTCACAGACGGACAGACAGACAGACAGACAGACACACACACACAGAGGCACACAGACGGCCATGTTTCCAGAAATGTTTTTTTTTGGATTCAGGGGCTCTCAAAACATGATTTTTCGGTGAAATCTCGGTATCGAATTTTTGGGTGGAATACAATACTTTCCCTGCTTACTATACGTAGTAGAGAAAGTAAAAAGAAAATAAGAAAAATTGAGAAGTGTGTGCGGTTTACGAGATCTATTTTTTTTGTAGGATTTTGTCTATCTCTTATGTTTTACCAGTTATACAAAAGTCATTCAGAGAAGTTAGCGGCTATTCGCAGAAAATTCAATTTGTATATTTCATTTCCCATGCAAATATCTCAAACATAGGTTATTTTAGTGCCACTTTTGAGAAAATAAAAAATAACGAATAATTTTTTTCATGTAAATGATAGTTTGGGGTAGGGGACTTTTTTCTTAAATCTTGGTTTGGTATTTAACGACTTTTTGTTTTAGAATTATGTTGTTCATATAAACACAGACCTTTTTTGTAAAAATGCATATTTTCTTGGGTTGTGGGAGCCTTAAAACGTGTTTTCAATTAAATGTCATCGCATTTTTGATTGGAATTCAATACTAATTACTATAGTTAAGTCGTAGGGTAAATTAAAATGTTCAAAAGTTGCAGGTTTGCGCATTTGCAAATATAGAAAGTAGTAGTTGAGATTTAATAGAGCATGCTCTCTTAAGAAACTCTTGAATTACTTTTCCCCAATACTCTTTCCATTTGCTTCCTCCTTACATCCGTGCTTTTAGCAATAATGAATCTCCGAGAGTTGCTGCATGGTTGTAGCGTAATATGTTCAAACACTGTATAATCTATAGCAAAACAATCGTATATAAAAGCCGAAGAAAAATTTAAAGTCGGATGTGCAATGTCATCCATCGCCAACTTGAAGCAAACGAAACCTGAATGCTGTTGTTACTAACGCCTTCGGAGTTTTGAGGTTAATGGGAAATTAGAATGGCATCGAGAATGAATTTGGTGATAACGTGTGCTTTAAATACGATTTAAAGTTGCCGTTATCCATTCCCTGAAGATTTCTATACCTACATTGCCTTATAATTATTAAATTTGTAGAAAGACTTATTTAGTTCAGTAGCATAGCAATATAGACAATGTAGTACAACAGCACTAGTAATACACACTTCAGATTTTTGCAGGTTAAAAGGAAATGTTTATCATCTCGGTTAAATCAGAGTTTTAAAAGGATATGTCGAAATTGTGTTTAGTTGTAAAAAATATGTGAATTTAAATAATGTACACCTTTTAATTTTGATATCACTTAAAGCACGGTTTTTGGAAGTTTATTGATCCCTGGAATTTTGAAGAAAATTTTAGTAAATCTCTCACGTTATTTCTCATGAGAGTGAAAGCCTTCGGAAACAACAAATACAAGTAAGTAATTGAAATTCTTAATGTAATTTATTAATGTTTATTATTATTGATTTTTAGCTTTTATTTTTTTAGTTAGAAGTTATTCATTATTTTAATGTTGCCGAATTTGTGCTTATATCTCTGATTTAAAACTGTTGATTTTATGCTTGGTTTAAACGGTGTTAGAGTGTATATTTGCGGTCCAAAATACCGCGAATGTTAGCTTCTAATAATTAAAATACCACCACAATATCTCGATGTGTGAAAGAGCTTCAGTAAGCCGCAAAAATATCCCTTTGTTAACTAGAGAACTGCAGTGAACTGAATATCGTGAAATAATGGCAAATATTAAAGTACAGAAATACCAACCATCAAGGCAGATATGAGAAGGAGCTATGTAGGGTACGTAGCTGCAGGGCATTTAAACATGACTGATGAGAGACAAGAGCTGAATTGGTAGGATGAAGCAAGCTGGCATAGAAAGAAGGAAATAAAAGATATATGAGTGCAAGAGCACGCATCTTAAGTCAGTAAAATAGTTGTGGTCTTATTGACAACTAGCTGCCTAACTCGTTATTACGGATGCACTTCACTAAAACCCAACTCTGCCCCCTGGCATGTATTCTTTCGCGCTTCCTTTCCTTCCCCTTACCGCTGATTGTCTAATGTATTCCTTTGAATGGCGATGTAAAGCAAACAAGACCTTTGCAATTCATGGTCATGAGATAAAGGCAATAAAAACACTTTGTCACTATGGATGCAGTGTTTACGTCATCCTGAGAGGTCCTTATTTATTAATAAGAATTTACATGCATTCCAGATGCATTAACTCTGTTACGCAATAAATTTCAATCATTCGATTATGAAAATATAAATTTCCATGTAAACGGTAGTTTGGGTGGGAAGAGTTCTTAAATCTTCGTGTTGCACCTTTGGAAGAAGCCTTCACCACCCGCTGCCTGCGGCGGTTCGACAGAGCCGACACCACCATCAGTGGCCTGAGAGAATCCATCGCCAATCTGCCACCACCATCAGCACCGACAGATTGCCTGAAGGAGGTTAGGCACACGACATCAGGTCTCGCTGACCTACTAAAGTCCCTGCACACCACGATGGCCGAGTGGACTTCGTGCTCTCGGGCATGAAGAGTGAACAGAAACGAACGAACGGCTACTTGATGGCACAAGAAGCCGCTCGATTTTTTCCCCACAAACTACCATCGCCAACCAGAGGGCTTCTTTCGAGGACCGCGAACAAATCATTGAAATGATGCAATAAAAACAACGCCACAATCCCTTCCAACTCCTTTCCACGAAACTCCCGTGTGTGACGATCAGGGCCTCGGTCATGCAGCGCAATAAGCTGGCAGCTATCCTACCGCGTACTAACGTGGGTGCAACAGCGGAACCCCAATACCCCTCCTAACTTCTCCTTTCTACTCCACGTTTAATCCTACCTATTCCCGAAAACTCATAAAAAATTGGAAAATACTGGACCTAAACAGAAAGTTCGGTATTTCTCGGAGATTTCATTTTCACAGACTTACACATGGACTTTTTAAAAATGTTTTTTTTTGGGTTCCGGTGGCATCAAAACACGCATTTCCGGTGAAATCTCGACATCGCGTTTTGGGTGGAATACAATATTTCCACTTACGTAGTCAAGTAAAAATTTTTAGGTACATTTCCGTTCAGGAAAATTTTTGCCTTGTACAACAAGACAAGCAACTGGTGTTGTAATGAAAAAATCTGATGTGTTAGACTCACATGACTTTCTCTACTCTTGTACAAACGCTTATTCTCCATCTACTTCATGTTAATCGACATAAACATTTGCAGAGTCTATCTTATTGCTAACTTTCTTGTAGATGTAAGGGGAATATATATTTACAAGGGCAATTTGGAAATACAGTAGCCTTTAAGCACATACATATCTCTTAATAGCTGGTTGCTAGGTGCAGCACCATTACCTTTGCCACAGATTAATACTCTTTGCATATCCAAGACAAAAAAAAATGAATATCGAATTCCCATTTGAGAAAATAAGCATTGAAAAATTTAAGGGAATAACAAGCAATATCTCGAAAATGGTTCACTCAACAAAAACAATGTATATGACATAAATTGTGTATTTTAACGCGATCTACATTTTTTGTTAAGTAAAATTTTGTCTATCTCTTATGGTTTACCAGTTATACAAAAGTCGTTCACAATGAAGAATACTTTTGGAGACATTCCCAGAAAATTCAAGATATACATTTTATTTGTCATAAAAATATCTTAAACATATGATATTTTAATCAAAATCGTTAGAGCCATTTTTGAGAAAATTAAACTTTTCGAAAAATCTTTCATGTAAAGGGTACTCTGGGGTGGGGGGATTTTCTTGAAAACCTTCGTGTTGCATCTCTGGAAGATACTGAACCTAAATACCAAGTTTGGTGTTTATCCGACTGTTCGTTTCTGAGTTATGCTGTTCACAGACACACACACACACAGACGCACACACGGACATGTTTCCAAAATGATTTTTTTGGATTCCGGGGGCCTCAAAACATGTATTTCCGGTGAAATCTCGGTATCGAAATTTTGGGTGGAATACAATACTTTCCCTACTTAGTATACGTAGTAGAGAAAGTAAAAAGCTTTAAATACATTTTCTAGTTGCATTTTTACAAAGAAACCGAACGTTTCAGGTTACTAAAGGCTGATAATAGTTTGCTGCAAATAGAACCTCGACTCTAGGTAGGATAAACAAGGAACAAAGGCTCATTGATTACATTTGAACTTGGTTTCTGTAGTTTTGTGACTACTAACATGGAACAGAAGTGCATATATATATGTCTTTAATAATTTTTCGCGACCTCAACAAGAAGTGGAACATGGAGAGCAGAAAGCAGAGAAAGACAAACGCTATTGCCGCACGTGAGCAAAGCCATGCTTAAGAGGATATTGAAGGTACCTTTCTAGGTCAAGCACTCTCTTAGAAGAGGCCAGCGCATGAAATGTGTCGAATGATTTCCTGAGAGGCTTTCAATGTTGCCTTTGTACCGCTATTTAACGGGGCGTTGCATAATAATTGAAATCCGCTCCATTAAGCGCATTACCGGAGGTGGTCAGTTCCTATTCATTACTACCCAGTTTTTTCTACAGCTACACAATGCTAACCCGCTTAAAGCCTGTGTTGGGCTTAGGCTCTTTCTCATTGTAGTTGCTTGGACGCTACGGAGCACGGGCTGACGCATTGAAAGGGCTACACATTATCTTACACTTGCAGGAATAAATTAATATAGTCTATAAGTCCTCAAGGTATTTCAACAATTTCTACTTTCTCTACTACGTATAGTAAGTAGGGGAAGTATTGTATTCCACCCAAAAATTTGTTACCGAGATTTCACCATAAATACATGCTTTGAGACCCCTTGAATAAACAAAAAAATCTGATGTGTTACACTCATATGACTTTCTGTTTTGCATATTCTAAGCGGTAAATGTGTCGTGACATAGTTAATGACTACTGTAAAGTATTTTATATTACCGCTGCAGGCCGTTTTATTTCACTACAAAATAGGGTTTCTAGTTATGCTGTAAACTGGGAGATATTGCGCACATTTGGAAACCACTGAACTTTAGCACCGGAACGAAAACATGCTCCTGATATCTTAACGTGGTTTTACCAGCGCATCTAAAGTACAATTTCTGTTGCTCTCACCTTTGGTCATATAGTCCAAGACATACGACGTAAATATACCGCTACCAGTGATACGATTAGAAAGTATTTTTGCTATTAATTTTTACTTTCCCTGCTACGTATAGTAATTAGGGGAAGTATTGCATTCCACTCAAAAAGTCGATACAGAGATTTCACCGGAATTACATGTTTTCAGGTGCCTAACTTGGTATTTGAGTTTAGTATCTTCCAAGGATGCGATACGAACATTTTCAAGAAAATCCCCCAATCCAGATTACCCTTTACATGGAACATTTTTAAAAATGTTCATTTTCTCAAAAATGGCTCTAACGATTTTGATTAAAATATCATATATTTAAGATACTTTCATGTCAAATAAAATGTATATCTTGAATTTTCTGGGAATGTCTCCAAAAGTGTTCTTCATTGTGAACGACGTTTGCATAACTGATAAACCATAAGAGATAGACAAAGTTTTACTACACAAAAATGTGGATGGCGTTAAAATACACAATTTATGTCATATACATTTTTTGTTGAGTGAAACATTTTCGAGATATTGTTTGTTATTCCCTTAAATTTTCCAATACTTATGCTTTTTCTCAAATGGGAATCCGTTATTCATTTTTTTGTCCTGGTAATGCAAAGAGAATGGAATACTCCACATAGCAACCAGCTCTTAAAATATTTGACTATCGCTTAAAACCTACCATATTCCCCTTGCATCTACAAGAAAATTAGCAATAAGATTAACAGCTCGATATCTCGAATAACATGAAGCATATGGAGAATAAGCGTTTGTAAAAATAGTTTGTAAAAGAGTAGAGAAAGTCATGTGAATGTAACACATCAGATTTTTTGAAACATGTCCGTGTGTGTGTGTCTGTCTGTCTTTGTCTGATTGTGAACAGCATAACTCAAGAACAAAAGTTGCATAAATGCCGAAATTGGTATTTGAGTTTAGTATCTTCCAAGGATGCGATACGAAGATTTTCACGAAAATCCCCCATCCCAGACTACCCTTTGCATGGAACATTTTTAGAAAATTTTTATTTTCTCAAAAATGACTAACGATTTTGATTAAAATATCGTTTAAGATATTTTTATGTCAAATGAAATGTATATCTTGAATTTTTTGGGAATGTCCTCAAAAGTGCTCTTCATTCTGAATAAGTTTTGCATAATTGGTAAACCGTAAGAGATAGACAAAATGTTCTACTCACAAAATGTATATCTCGTTAAAACACACAATTTCCGAGATATTCCTTGTTATTTGTTTGAATTTTCCAATAGTTACACCTACTTTTTCTCAATTGGGAATTCGTTTTTTTTTCTTTTCTTTCTTTTTTTATGTCCTGGAGATGCAAAGAGAATGCAATGCTCCACATACCAACCAGCTCTTAAAAGATTTGACTGTCGCTTAAAACCTACCATATTTCCCTTGCATCTACAGGAAAATTAGCAATAAGATAGTTTCTGCAAATGTTTATCTCGATTAGAAGTAGACTGAGAATAAGCGTTTGTTAAAATAGTTTAAGAGTAAGAGAGTCATGTGAGTGCAACAAAGCAGAATTTTCTAGCAAGGGGAATTTCACGCCTCTACGCCTCTGGTTGTCATTAACATCGACAAATCCTAACTTAAGCAGTAACAGCACAGCTGAGCTAATATGGTGACCTGGGACGCGAGGTTATGTATCTACTTGTATCAAAATGAACAAGAGCTAGCTACCGGGTTAAAGGATGTTAAAACTCACAGAAAAGCATCACCAGCAATAAGAATTGGTTTTGCTGCGACTTTCATAGATACCGCAGTGATTCCTAGCCCGCGATCTTACACAGAAAGTGCGTTAGCGAGTCAAAACATGCAAATTGATCACATGATGAGAATCGCTCTGTGATTGGCTAGCTTCTTATGTTTGACAGAGACAAACTTAAACGCTCGGGACTTGCAAGCTTCTAATTTTACGTCTAATTCAATGTTTGTTTTTACGCGATTCATTGTGAATTACAGTACATAGCATCTAGCTTTTAAGTTTACTTTATTCTTAAGGTTAATTTTAATTGTGAATGGGGCCTATAGCGTCCAGTTCTTAAACATTCGACTATCGCTGTTCGCTATTGTTGGCATCTATAACGAAATGTGCAATGTAGCTATTTCTGCAAAGGTTTCCTCGATTATAATGAAGAGAGTGAAAAAGAATCTGATGTGTTGTGCTCACATCACATTCTCTACTCTTGTACAAACTATTTTTACAAACGCTTATTCTCCACCTACTTCATGTTAATCGAGATATCGAACTGTTAATCTTATTGCTAATTTTCTTGTAGCTGCAAGGGGAATTGGTAGGTTTTAAGGGATAGTCAAATATTTTATGAGCTGGTTGCTATTTGGAGTATTCCATTCTCTTTGCATTACCAGGGCAAAAAAAAAAAAAAATGAATAACGAATTCCCATTTGAGAAAAAGTATAAGTATTGGAAAATTTAAGATTTTTGCACAAGCAATATCTCGAAAATGGTGTACTCAAAAAAAAAAAAATGTATGCGACATAAATTGTGTATTTTAACGCAATCTACATCTTTTGTGTAGTAAAATTTTGCCCATATCTTATGGTTTACCAATTATGTAAAATCGTTCACAATGAAGAATACTTTTGGAGACATTCCCAGAAAATTCAAGATATATATTTTATTTATCATGAAAGTATCTTAAATATATGATATTTTAATCAAAATCGTTAGAGCCATTTTTGAGAAAATTAAAATTTTCGAAAAATGTTCCATGTAAAGGGTAATCTGGAGTGGGGAATTTTCTTGAAAACCTTCGTGTTGCATCTCTAGAAGGTACTGAACCTAAATACCAAGTTTAGTATTTATCACATCCAAAGAGACACACTGACACACACGGACATTTTTCTAAAATATATTTTTTTTTCGGATTCAGGGGGCCTCAAAACATGTATCTCCGGTGAAATTACGTTATCGGATTTTTGGTTGGAATGCAATACCTTGTCTACCTACTAGGTACGTGGTAGGAAAAGTAAAAATCTCAAATTATCTGGACCAGATTATACACGGTGATCCGCACAAACGCATTTGAAAGTTTCTGCTGTAGGCAGCTGCGCTCTGTGAGCCACTTGTGTGGTTTCTGAAGGGCTTGGAACAAGTACCTTATCGCTTCTGCTTGTTGGCGCAGCATCAAGGATCCCGTGATTCTGACGTTCAGCTGTGCTTTTTTATATAGACACGCGGGTACTTCGGCGTCTCTTGGTTCTGACCGTGGAGTTCCGGTGACGCACGGTCGTGAAATTTTCGTCGACAACATAGTATCACAAAGATCTTAAAACGGATCTCCCGAGGCCCACCCACAATTCATTTTCCCTTTGCGGATATCCATCAATACCACTCTAAGGATCGGTTGCAACAGCGCATTTATTGATTGGTTAAACACCCCTGAGGGAACGCTGCAAACTTACAGGGAGAAAGGCAAAAGAAAGGGGGAATACTAAGGGTTTAACTAATAAAACATTTATTATTATTGTTGCAGTATGTAAGCCATAAACGTTTTACTTTCTCTACTACGTATAGTAAGTAGGGAAAGTATTGTATTCCACCCAAAAATACCGAGATTTCACCGGAAATATATGTTTTGAGACCTCCTAATCCAAAATAGCATTTTTGTAAACATGTCCGTGTGTGTGTCTGTGAACAGCATAACTCAGAAACGAACAGTCGGATAAACACCAAACTTGGTATTTAGGTTCAGTATCTTCCAGAGATGTGATACGAAGGTTTTCAAGAACCCCCCCCGCCCCAGATTACCCTTTACATGGAACATTTTTCGAAAATTTTAATTTTCTCAAACATGGCTCTAACGATTTTGATTAAAATATCATATATTTAAGATACTTTCATGATAAATAAAATGTATATCTCGAATTTTCTGGGAATGTCTCCAAAAGTATTCTTCATTGTGAACGACTTTGTATAACTGGTAAACCATAAGAGATAGACAAAATTTTACTACACAAAAAATGTAGATCGCGCTAAAATACACAATTTTTGTCATATACTTTGTTGTTGAGTGAACCATTTTCGAGATATTGCTTGTTATTCCCTTAAATTTTCCAATACTTTTACTTTTTCTCAATTCGTTATTCATTTTTTTTTGTCCTGGTAATACAAAGAGAATAGAATGCTCCACATAGCAACCAGCTCTTAAAACATTTGACTATCGCTTAAAGCCTACCAATTCCCCTTGCATCTACAAGAAAATTAGCAATAAGATTAACCTCTCGATATCTCGATTAACATGAAGCATATGGAGAATAAGCGTTTGTGAAAATAGTTTGTACAAGAGTAGGGGAAGTCATGTGAGTGTCACACATCAGATTTTTTTCAGTAGATCGGCGATAATTATATAATTATATTAATTAATTATGAGGCATTTTCTATTTTTAAAGCTGCCCGTAGTTGAATATGCTAAAAGGAAATGCCATTAAAAGGAAATGCTGAGACAATAGTTATAATGATATTGCTGGAAAGAATTTTCATGAAATTAAGTTTTTTTTTGATAACGCGGTGAGACCCCCCCCCCCCCGAGATAAAGGTTCATTAACGTATGAGTGTTGTAATACTTTTGTTTACTATCATACATTTTAAAAGTATAAAATGTTTACAAACTTGTCTGGTTATAGGAACAATTAAGTGACGGTAGAATCCATTGCTAACTAAATTGGTTATATGATGGATTCAAGCGAGCGGAATAGCATAGGCATAGAATGCAACGATTTTACTTGACTTTGTGTTTAAAAAGAAATATAATAAAATAGTTATTTTGTAGATATTACATATTTCGGGTTCTTTTCACGATGCTTACAACTACATATTTTGCCATTTTTCACGTTTCCGATTAGCAGTTACAATTCAGCATCTTTCTTTGAAGATGTCCTCCGTGGTGTAGTGGTTACCATGCTACTCTCTAGTTCCCGAGGTCGCGGGTTCAAACCTGACGGAGGGCGATGGATTTTTTTCGGGCGTAAAACTCCTTAGCATGCCTTCCTTCGGAAGGGAAGTGGGGTGGGACCGGTGGTCCCGTGTCGTATATTTACGGCACGTAAAAGAACCTCAAACCTGATAAAGAGGCCTCTGAGCAAAATTACCGGTCTTTCACGCCCAACAGAGAATGGGACGCTAAGCGCCACAACAGTTAAAGAGCGTTCATATATAAAACTCAATTTAATTTAACTTTTTCTTTGAAGCAAAACTTATGAAAATGTGCATGGTTAATTATTGGCTGGTAAAACCATTTGGCAGATCTCTGGGTGAAACACACTTTGTATAATAACTGCCGCCTGAGTTACGCTGATGCAGAGTCATAAAGCATGAGCAGAGACACAGTCGTATGTATAAAATGTAATAAATTCCTTTCCTTAGGTTTTTGGAAGGAAATACTACGATCAGCAAGCATAAAAAGCTTAATATGTGTTTTTCTCTTAGCACATTATCGATCTATAGGCTATACTTCTACCCTTAGAATACACTATGATTGTCATGCATGAAACATAAACTCCTATGCAATACTAAGAAAAATCTGAAGTTTCACACTCACATGACTTGTTCTACTCTTGTACAAACTATTTTTACAAACGCTTATTATCCATCTACTTCATGTTAATCGAGATAAACATTTGCAGACTCTATCTTATTGCTAATTTACTTGTCGATGCAAGGGGAATATGGTAGGCTTTAAGCGATAGTCAAATGTTTTAAGAGCTGGTTGCTATTGCGGCGATCACCTCCTCATCCGTTGCTGTAGCTTACCTTGATGCTTCTCCCGTTGCTTCCAGAAGTTCTCAGCGTGTTGGTTCTTCAATTTATCCTCGGCTAGCTGCAGTAATTTTCCTTAAATTATATGGGAGCATGGACTTATCCTCGGTAAAGGAAAACGTAGATCTCGGGTGGTGATATAGGAAGACATAGACTTGTTTTGTTTATGAAAAGATGACACTGCCGTTTCTTTTTATTTAATTAACACTCGTAGTATACAAAACTGGTATTGCCGCTGTAAAATACTGTCCACCGCTGTCAAACTATGGCGTGGATATGGCACGAAATATAACTATTCTTATTGTCGCTTTCAGAGTAGCGGATCTTAGGTGTGTTGCTAAAACTATTTTGATTCCCTGTTTTGTCGCGATATCTCACACATCCTGCAGCATCTCTCCCTGACCACACATTACGAAAACTCTCGAATAAAATGCAATACTAAGCTGACACGACAAATTTGACTTGATTCCCTTTTTGGCGCGATATCTCACACATCCTGCAGCATCTCTCCCTGACCACACATGACATAAACTGTCCCGAATTTTCCCCAAACAGATCCATTTATAGTCTCAGGCTTCTGAGGCTGCTTCCTTTCCTATTGGTACATTTTTAGCGCGACTCGACGCGTCTAACTATTTCGAATAAACTTCCAGGGATTTCATTGGTCCAATTTTAATATAAATCGCGGCTTTTCCTACATGTACCGTTAGATTGTCCTTCTCACTCACTTGGTCACGGCGAATTATCAAATAATGGGACAAAGGCTCTACACCCTCGCTGTAGGAATAATAGCACTGCGACCGAAGAGAGGTAATATAACTAGGTTTTCTGCCTTCGAAAGCACTATTCCTGTAGCTAAAACATTCCACCGTGGACAGTATTTTAACATAGCGCTTAAATTATTTACATTAAACCATTTATAACTCTACTAATATTAGTAACCTAGATAGATACATAATGTTAAATCACCCTTCTTAAAATATACAAGCAGTATTGAGAAAAAGATATTTACATAGTACGATTTAACATCAATAAAAGTTAATTAATAAATTATCTAGAATTACTGTTCTCGGGCCCGGCCTAGAGTTGCCGTTTCAAATTGCCCTGTTCTGGAAAAGAATAAATTTTTCAGCACTTGATACAATTTTCTTTTCCAGAATAATTCCTCTGATTATGGCCTTTGTAGGTTTGTTTTGTTGACAGAGACCCTTCGCTATATCTGTTCCTTCACAAGGGTTCTGCCACACCAGTGGTGTTTATATTTGGGTCATTCACTCTACATTTGTTATGTTTGATCCCCTCTCACCATTTAAAAACAGGTTTCCGAGAGACATTCTTACACAATACATTTCGCGCACACGAATAACTTGTAACGCAAACAAATACTCTAATACCCAATTTAAGTTCTAAAATTAAATCTATTTACATACATATTGGTACATAATTATTATGCCTTTATTTATTTCTTTACATACTTATTTATCGGGTGTATTACCTTTACTATTTGTTCACAGGGTTGCTACCTCATTTCGAGTAAAACTAACCTGATTCTTTTCATTTCATTCCTCACCCTTCTCGTTTTCTAAACATTTGTATGGTTTGAGCAACTGTTTATGATATCTCCCTACGATCTTGGAATTCTTTATTTCTTGTAACTCAAATGTATCCGAGCCAAAAATGTTAATCACCCTGTATGGACCTTTAAATAAATTTTCCATTCTATGATACCTCTTTTTTTTTATAATTAATAAAACTAATTTATATGTTTAAAGAAAACTGTCAGCATATTGCTAGCATACCAACCAATTAATAATTTACAAATATTGCTAAATATAAAAAAATAACAAATATTCTGACAATAAAAGCTGTTTCAACCTTAAAACAAACTTATTCAAACAGAAAGAAACTGAAACATATTAATGGCAAAGGTGTTTCTTGTTCTTCTTCACTATCACTAATGATCATTTAATACTCAAGTCTCTTTAGTAATGCAAAAAATATTCTCCACAACTGCTTAAGATAACTCATTAATTCACATGTGAAAGCTCTCCTTTCCAGGCACTGTAGAGTCAGGATCAATGATATTATGTCTTTTTTTTTTTTTTTTTTTTAATTTGAATGCTGGATTTTTTTTTTTTTTTTATATCCATCCTAATTCTACAAGTTCGATCAACCCTTTCTTTCGCTTCCTTGTTTTAAATTCCTGCTTTCTTTTCTGCGCCCTCTTTGACATTCTTTCAAAAGCTTTCTTTAACGTCTCTTCTCCCGTTAGTGTTTTCGGATCTTTAGTTTCTAGTATCTGTAGTAATTTCCCTTCAAGTGTTTCTATTAACTTCCCCTTCATCAGCTCAACTAATTTCCCCTCTACATTCTTATCTTGTTCCCTTACGATTCTTTCTAAGTCTTTACTCTGCTTATTTACGATTCTTTCTAAGTCTTTATTCTGCTTATTTGATTTCCCTTCTAAATTCTTATCTTGTTCCCTTACGATACTTTCTAAGTCTTTACTCTGCTTACTTACGATTCTTTCTAAGTCCTCATTATGTTCATTTGATTCCCCTTCTAAATTCTTATCTTGTTCACTTACGATTCTTTCTAAGCCCTTACTCTGCTTACTTACGATTCTTTCTAAGTATTCATTATTCTCATTTGATTCCCCTTCTAAATTCTTATCTAGTTCACTTACGATTCTTTCTAAGTCATTATTATTCTCATTTGATTCCCCTTCTAAATTCTTATCTTGTTCACTTACGACTCTTTCTAAGCCCTTACTCTGCTTATTTACGAGTCTTTCTAAGTCCTTACTTTGCTTACTTACGATTCTTTCTAAGTCCTTATTATGTTCATTTGATTTCCCTTCTAGATTCTTATCTAGTTGACTTCCGATTCTTTCTAAGTTCTTACTATATTCACTTAAGATCTTACCCCGCTCATCTATTATGCTTTCTAACCTTTTACCCCGCTCGTCTATGATTCTTTCTAAGTTCTTACTATGTTCATTTAAGATCCTACCCCGTTCATTTATTATGCTTTCTAAGTTCTTACCCATCTCGTCTATCTTTGTGCTCAAATGTTGAAGCAATATTAGCAGCTGGTTTTGACCTGCGTCAATGATCTGCTCAATCGGTGATTGCCTGTCTAGCCTAACTTCTACTTCTGCTGCACCCATATTTTTTCCATCTGTTGTTATGCTGACAATAGCCTCCCCATCCAGTTCTTTCAAATCTTCCCTTGACCTACTCATGGTTCCGTTAGCAAGTTCTACCTCCCTAGTAATGACTTTACCCCCTCTCAATAACATGTGTTCACAAAACTGAGTCACTACTCTGCATGCCTTTTTGTTTGTTTTTGAATAAATGTTCTAACCTGTATTTTTTTTCAATGATAACTGATGCGTTCCGGGTTCGAATCCTGGTGAAGTTCTAGAAGCGATGCTCTCAGCTGTTTTGTTGTCCCACGTAGGTAGACTAGAAGTTCGCGTTGTAATTTTGTTCTGCTGTGCCCCTTTCCTCTGAAGATTCTTCGTCTGTTCGTTGTTTTCTCGTCCTCCGTTTATGTTGGTCTTCCCTTCGAGCTCCACGTTATGGCGCCAGTTTGCGGCGATCTTAAAGTTTGTTAGCCCCACGTTTGGGAGCCAGTTTGCGGCGATCACCTCCTCATCCGTTGCTGTAGCTTACCTTGATGCTTCTCCCGTTGCTTCCAGAAGTTCTCAGCGTGTTGGTTCTTCAATTTATCCTCGGCTAGCTGCAGTAATTTTCCTTAAATTATATGGGAGCATGGACTTATCCTCGGTAAAGGAAAACGTAGATCTCGGGTGGTGATATAGGAAGACATAGACTTGTTTTGTTTATGAAAAGATGACACTGCCGTTTCTTTTTATTTAATTAACACTCGTAGTATACAAAACTGGTATTGCCGCTGTAAAATACTGTCCACCGCTGTCAAACTATGGCGTGGATATGGCACGAAATATAACTATTCTTATTGTCGCTTTCAGAGTAGCGGATCTTAGGTGTGTTGCTAAAACTATTTTGATTCCCTGTTTTGTCGCGATATCTCACACATCCTGCAGCATCTCTCCCTGACCACACATTACGAAAACTCTCGAATAAAATGCAATACTAAGCTGACACGACAAATTTGACTTGATTCCCTTTTTGGCGCGATATCTCACACATCCTGCAGCATCTCTCCCTGACCACACATGACATAAACTGTCCCGAATTTTCCCCAAACAGATCCATTTATAGTCTCAGGCTTCTGAGGCTGCTTCCTTTCCTATTGGTACATTTTTAGCGCGACTCGACGCGTCTAACTATTTCGAATAAACTTCCAGGGATTTCATTGGTCCAATTTTAATATAAATCGCGGCTTTTCCTACATGTACCGTTAGATTGTCCTTCTCACTCACTTGGTCACGGCGAATTATCAAATAATGGGACAAAGGCTCTACACCCTCGCTGTAGGAATAATAGCACTGCGACCGAAGAGAGGTAATATAACTAGGTTTTCTGCCTTCGAAAGCACTATTCCTGTAGCTAAAACATTCCACCGTGGACAGTATTTTAACATAGCGCTTAAATTATTTACATTAAACCATTTATAACTCTACTAATATTAGTAACCTAGATAGATACATAATGTTAAATCACCCTTCTTAAAATATACAAGCAGTATTGAGAAAAAGATATTTACATAGTACGATTTAACATCAATAAAAGTTAATTAATAAATTATCTAGAATTACTGTTCTCGGGCCCGGCCTAGAGTTGCCGTTTCACTATGTGGAGCATTCCATTCTCTTTGCATTACCAGGGCATAAAAATACCAGTAACAAAATCCCATTTGAGAAAAAGCATAAGTATTTGAAAATTCAAACAAATAACAAGGAACTCCAAAATAAAAAAAGATATGACATAAATTGTGTTTTAACGAGCTACACATTTTTTGTGTAGAAACATTTTGTCTATCTCCTACGGTTTACCGGTTATACAAGTCATTCAGAAAGAAGATGCTTTTGGGGACATTCCCAGAAAATTCATGACATACATTTTATTTCTCATGAAAATATTTTAATATATGATATTTTAATCAAAATCGTTAACAGCTATTTTTGAGAAGATCCAAATTTTGAAAAATGTTCCAATTAAAGTGTAGTCTGGGATGGGGGGATTTTCTTGGAAATCTTCGTGTCGCATCTTTCAAAGATACTGAACGCAAATACCAAGTTTGGTATTTATCCGACATTTCGTTTTTGAGCTATGCTGTTCACAGACACACACATGGACCTTTTTCTAAAAGGGACCTCAATACATGTATTTCCGGCGAAATCTTGGTTTGGATTTTTTGTGTGGAATGCAATACTTCCCATACTAACGTAGGTAGTGCAAAAAGTAAAAATCAAACCCTCCTTACCACAGGCTTCGCTTGTTTAGCAAATGTCCATAATAAAGTAAAATGGCTGCATTGCTTCACGTTCGGGATAGAAAGATGTTTAAAGAAAGAAAACAATCTAGAGATTATGACTTCAAGCAATAATGTCTATTCGATAAACAAAATTATTTTATTGACAACATCGTCGTCTTTAATTCCTGCACTACTAAAGCTTACTTATTTCTCATGCAGGGTTTTGTGAACTATTCGTAGCACTGGATATTTCATCAGCAAATTTACGAACTATATATTTTGTTCTGGTTTCTCATATTCTTTAGACATTTTTGGTGTTTTACATATTGATGCTGATCTTTGACACATCTATGTTCTTCCCTTCTGTCGCTTCAGGAGACTCAGAGTCCCGGGTTCGATTGTTGGATGACAGGGATTAGGAATTTGTTCTGGTAGAGCTGATGTTCTGGTTTTCAGGGGTGGTGACACTGCCTTGATTATATTAATAATGCTGCCGGCGAAGATTGACTTATTATTCCTTTATTTTGTTACGAATATTCCTATCTGGTCGACCCCCCACTTTCGTCGTCAAAACCACTGTTATTATTGCCATCACTTTCGAAGTCGCTACTTATATGTTCCTCCGACTAGCCCTCGATTTGCCTAGATTTCACAACTTCATTTCACACTTCAAACTTTCTGATTACTTTCTTCTTATTTCATTTCATCAACCGTCCTCGTGGTTAGTTTTTACCCGAATGTGGGCTCGGCAATTCTTTTCTTTTTTCACGCCTTTCGCCAAACTTAGAATTTCCCCCACCTATCTTATGTTTCGTTCCGTTTTAAGTTCAACGTATCATATGATGTATACGCGATCTTTGATTGGCTATCATTTTTTTTTTCCTGATTTCATTATTGGCTACCCCCACTTTGACAACTTTCACGTCTGCTTCTTACAACCTATTTTGAGTTTAAAATCTTCCCACAAATATTCTTAGATCCGAGATAAGACACGTATGCTTTCTGACCCTGCTAAGCTTTGAAACCATTGTTAACTTCATGTCCGAGCCAAAGTACAAAAGCGAAACTTTCGGTAGACTACTTGTCACCGATAGCAGGTACATCTGCTTTCCTTTCGAGGAAAACAAAACTTGTTTTTCTGCCTTTTCAACAAAACCCATCCCTAGTATGAATTTACAGAGCGAGCGTCTATTTATTTTATAAATTGTTTCTCTTTGTACCCTTTTATCTTTTTTCAGCATTTTTGTAGTTATGTTTGATTTCGATTATATTATTATTATTATTATTGTTGTTGTTGTTGTTGTTTTCTCTCCGGGGTCTCGATAACCGGTTTTAATATACAATTTATGTTGATACTAGATTTTCCAATTGTTAGAGTGTGCCGCCTTCTATAATCTCTCCGTTAAGTTTTAAATGAGAATGGCCGTGACGAGAATGACCGAATAGAAGCGGAAGCGACCGATCAATATGATTCTATTATTATCGAAAGGTAAAACTGTGGCATGGAAGTATAACCTTATTAGCATTAGGTTAGGTACTGTTTGTGCATACGAAAAGAAGTATATGCTATTCCTTCGCGTTTTTCTGATGGGTAGAAAAAAAATTAATACTACATTTTATGCATACGGCTCATCCTTGTGTAACAAACTTCATCTTTATTATTCACAGGTGTAAGTGTTTCTAATGCCATTGGACTTAACTATGACTACATGCGTAATACATCTGCGAAAGATGTGGTAGTTGTGGACGCTGGACTAAAATTAGTACATATGCATGCAGAGATTTTGTGGAAGGTTTAGAATAGTGTGCCAGAGAAATTCTGGACATATTTAAAGCTTGCATTTTAGTTGAAGGTTCAAAGAGACTTGGCTTAAATATAGGAGAGCATTGGGGAATTTGGAGGAGTTTGCCTTTTTAAGTTTGTCCACAATTACACTTTGCCATGTTGGACTTAGGTCCTAAGCGTAAACTGAAAAACTGCGTTTCTTTACAAAAGAAATGTATACAAACAAAATTCTTGTATCCCAAAGCTTGCCGTTTGAACTAGACAGAAATTATAAGGATATATTATGATTAAACATAAGTAGTCTTTGTCACAATAAAAACTATGGGAACATGTCTTGTTCTCTACCAGTTCTTGTTTATTTTTCTCGTTTTATTTGTAGGGCCCCGTTTAACTTCTATGGTCATAACGCGGGTTTTGGTTTGAGAAACAACTAGCTGACTCTAGGTTCTTTAAAGTTATTTTTTGGTAATTACTTTCTCTAACACGTACCTAGAAGGTAGAGAAGGTATTATGTTCCATCCAAAAATTCGATCCTGATATTTCACCGGAAATACACTATGTGATCAAAAGTATTCGGACACCCCACAAACATACGTTTTTCATCTTAGATGCTGTGTGCTGCCACCTACTGCCTGGTACTCATTATCCGCGACCTCAGTAGTCATTAGACATCGTGAAACAGCAGAATGGGACGCTCCGTGGAACTCACGGACTTCGAACGTGGTCAGGTGATTGCGTGCCACTTGTGTCAGAAGTCTGTACGTGAGATTTCTACGCTCTTAAACATCCCTAGGTCCACTATTTCTGATGTGATAGTGAAGTGGAAACGTGAAGGGACATGTACAGCACAAAAGCGTACAGGCCGACCTCGTCTGTTGACTGACAGAGACCGCCGATATTTGAAGAGGGTCGTAAGGAGTAACAGGGGCAGACATCTATCCATACCATCACAGGAATTCCAAACTGCATCAAAACCCACTCCAAGTACTATGACAGTTAGGCGTGAGGTGAGAAACCTTGGATTCCATAGTCGAGCGGCTACACATCACGCAGGAGAATGCCAAAGACGCCTCGCTTGGTGTTAGGAGTGTCAACAATACACATTGAACAGTGGCAAAACGTGTGGAGTGACGAATCACGGTACACAATGTGGCGATCCGATGGCAGGGTGTGTGTATGGCGAATGCCCGGTGAACGTCATCTGCCAGCGTGTGTAGTGCCAACAGTGAAATTCGGAGGTGGTGGTGTTATGGTGTGGTCGTGTTTTTCCTGGAGGGGGCTTGCAGCCCTTGTTGTTTTGCGTGGCACGATCACAGCGCAGACCTACATTGATATTTTAAGCACCTTGTTGCTTCCCACTATTGAAGAGCAATTCGGGGATGGCGATTGCATCTTTCAACACGATCGAGCACCTGTTCATACTACACGGGATGTGGCGGAGTGGTTACACGACAATAACATCCCTCTAATGGACTGGCCTGCACCGAGTCCTGACTTGAATCCTATAGAACACCTTTGGGATGTTTTGGAACGCCGACTTCGTGCCAGGCCTCACCGACCTACATCGATACCTCTCTTCAGTTCCGCACTCCGTGAAGAATGGGCTGCCATTCTCCAAGAAACCTCCCAGCACCTGATTGAAAGTATGTCTGCGAGAGTGAACGCTGTCATCAAGGCTAAGGGTGGGCCAACACCATATTGACTTCCAGCATTACCGATGTAGGGCGCCACGAACTTGTACGTCATTTTCAGCCAGGTGTCCGGATACCTTTGATCACGTAGTGTACATGTTTTGAGGCCACTGAATAAAAAAAAAGAATTTCTAGAACAAAGTCCGTGCGCGCACGTGTGAACAGCATAACTCAAACACGAAAAGTTGAATTAATACCAAACTAATTATTTAAGTTCTGTATCTTACACAGGTGCGACACGAAGATTTTCAAGAAAGTCCCCTCTTTTACCCTTCACCTGGAACATTTTTAGAAGTTCTTGGTTTTCTAAAAAATGACTCTTAACAATTTTTATTAAAACACCATTTATTAAACATATTTACATGGCAAATAAAATGTATATTTTGAATTTTCTTGGAGTAGCTTGTGAAGTCCTCTTCATTCGGAAGGAATTTTGTATAATCTTCTATAACTGGTAAACTTTAAGCCATAGACGAAAACGTACTACACAAGAAATGTAGATCTCTTTAAAACACAGTTTATTTTAAACAACCTTTTTTGTGGTATTAGACATTTCCGAGATATCCGTTATTAATGGTTTGAATTGTTCAATACTTGGCCATTCTTTTAAAGTCCTGTAGATTTTCAATTATTTCTCCCGATGTCATGGAAAGAGTATTAAATTTTAAGACAAGCGTGTAGCGTCCAGTTCTAAAACATTTTATATCCCTATTCCCTTTGTATGTATAACGAATTGTGTAATGCAGCTATTTTCGGAAAGGATTAAATGAAGTAGATAGGAAAATAAGTTTTCGTAAGAATCATTTTTATACTCAGTAATAAATGATAGAGGGTAGAGAAAGTATTGTGAATATAACATATCAGATTTACTTTAAGATTAAACGCATATACATTCAGTTTCAAGCCCTGCGAGGCAGGGATAGATTCTACTTAAGGAAAAATTCCCCCGTTGAGGCAGCCCACCTTAAAGCAATATGTGCATAATATAATATATAAAATGCATGTAACAGCCATTGTATTGATGTTTATATTATTATGTACATGTTCAATAATAGGTTAAAAGTTGTTAACAATGAGGTAACCTTGAGGCAATAATGAGTAAGAAAATTTAATAATGCTACTAGTCATTATTGGAGCAACAATAATGTAAATTTTGAGACAGTTTATAAATAGCCAATCAACAACCAGAAAAAAAGCTTAAGTTATATAAAAGTATTCTATTGGAGTAGGATTAGCCAATCAGAAACTGAAATAGGGCAAATTGTACAAATTCAGAAGTCAGTTGCTAGTAGACAGTGTTACTAACCGGACGCGAGACACGTCCTCGAGAAATTTAATACGTATCCAGTGTGAGAAAAAAACTCTGATGTGTTACACTCACATGACTTTCTCTACTCTTGTACAATCTATTTTTACAAACGCCTATTCTCCATATGCTTTATGTTAATCGAGATATCGAGATGTCAATCTTATTGGTAATTTTCTTGTAGATACAAGCGAAATATGGTAGCTTTTAAGCGACGGTCAAACATTTTAACGCTGGTTGCTATGCGGCGCATTCCATTCTCTTTGCAAGTCCAGGACATAAAAAAAATGAATAACGAATTTGAGAAAAAGTATAAGTATTGGAAAATTTAAGGGAATAACAAGCAATATGTCGTAAACGGTTCACTCAACAAAAGAAATGTATATGACATAAGTTGTGTATTTTAATGCGATCTACATTTTTTGTGTAGTAAAATTTTGTCTATCTCTTATGGTTTACCAGTTATGCAAAAGTCGTTCACAATGAAGAATACTTTTGGAGACATTCCCAGAAAATTCGAGATATACATTTCATTTCTCATGACATTATCTTAAACATATGATATTTTAATCAAAATCGTTAGAGCCATTTTTGAGAAAATTAAAATTTTCGAAAAATGTTCCATGTAAAGGGTAGTCTGGGGTGGGGGGATTTTCTTGAAAACCTTCGTGTAGCATCTCTGGAAGATACTGAACCTAAATACCAAGTTTGGTGTTTATCCGACTGTTCGTTTTTGAGTTATGCTGTTCACAGACACACACACACACAGACACACACACACACACACACACACACACACACACACACAGACACACACACGGACATGTTTCCAAAAATGCTTTTTTTGGATTCAGGAGGTCTCAAAACATGTATTTCCGGTGAAATCTCGGTATCGAATTTTTGGGTGGAATGCAATACTTCCCCTACTTACTATACGTAGTAGAGAAAGTAAAAAAGTAGTTTACTTGTTAAAAAATGCTAGTAATTAATAAATAATCTCACAGCTCTCTCTCTCTATATCAGTGAAGTGTTATTTTAATCGTTTAAAGAATTAATAAATGGAGTGAAGTACAAATTATAATCTGTGTAAGCCTACATTCTTAGCCGCACTACTCCCTGCAAAGAAATCCATGTCTCTAACAGTAATACTGACGCAGCCGAGGCAAACATAAATATATTATATTTAAAGAAACAGTCAAATTACAAAGTTAATATTTTTAAACTTGGGGGGAAGGCTACCGGGTACCATACGTGCGGTTGCAACTACTTCAAGTGTTTGGCTCCCCAACAGTCGAAATACAATACAACTCCTGCTAACATAACCTTCCTCACCGTTCCAATTGGCAATTGAACCCGGGACCTGTGTGTTGAGAAGCCAGAACTCTGGTCACTGGATCACAGAAGAAGTCTCATTATTTATTCTCATATCCTACATTAATTTGCTGTTATCATTTAAAGCTGTGCCAAGGAATTTGCTAACCTTTTATGGTTAATGGATGTGCAAATGCATGATTTTAACGTAAGGCTTTTTAAAGGCTTATACCTATAGTATGTGCAATATGTTATGGATTTTTACAGCGTATAAATCCCCGGTCTACTGATTGGTTGATGCCACCTCTTGCGAATATTATCATGTAGGAGGTAGAAAAAAAATCTCATGTGTTGCATATACAGACTTCTACTTACTGTTCTACAAACTATTCTAACAAAAGCTTATTTGTCTATCTACTTCTTCAAAAGAGATAAAGATTCATTACGCATTTAGACGTTTCTTTATAAAGATACATAGGTAAAGCGATAGTCAGATTTTTAAAGAGCGTATCAAATCCCATACTCTTTGCATGACTACCAAAAGAACAAATAGCGACTTTCTACTTGAGAAAACTTTTAAGTATTTGAACATTCAGAACAATAACAAAGAATATTTCGGTAATGGTTAACGCCACAAAACTTTGTATTTGATATTAATTATGTGCTTTAATGGGATCTACATTTTTTTGTGTAGTAAGATTTTGTCTACCTCTTTACCAATAATTCGCTCGTGTTAGGGTAGAAGGGTATAAGTGTTGTTTTCATAATTTTACAGGAGACAAAAAATAAATTTGCAATCCAACCTGACAAAATGTATACAAATTAATCAGATGTTTTTCTCTTCCATTATGTTCCCCCTTATTTAGTACTCCTTAATTGTTTGTGCATAAATTTTCTATTAATTTCATGATATAGTTCAGGGAATGTCATCCATTTTTCTGGACTTATACACTTAAGATTTCTTCAGTTATAGCGTATATATTACTTTCTCTATTACGTATAGTAAGTAGGAGAAGTATTGTATTCCACCCAAAAATTCGATAACGAGATTTCACCGGAAATATATGTTTTGAGATCCCCTGAAACCAAAAAAAGAATTTTTAGAAACATGTCCGTGTGTGTGTCTGTCTGTGTGTCTGTGAACAGCATAACTCAGAAACGATCAGTCGGATAAACACCAAACTTGGTATTTAGGTTCAGTATCTTCCACAGATGCGACACGAAGGTTTTCAAGAAAATCCCCCCACCCCAGATTACCTTTACATGGAACATTTCTCGAAAATTGTAATTTTCTCGAAAATGGCTCTAACAATTTTGATTAAAATATCATATGTTTAACATACTTTCTTGACGAATGAAATGCATATCTCGAATATTCTGGGAATGTATCCAAAAGTATTCTTCATTGTGAACGACTTTTGCATAACTGGTAAACCATAAGAGATAGACAAAATTTGACTACACAAAAATGTAGATCGCATTAAAATACACAATTTATGTCATATACATTTTTTTTTGTTGAGGAACCATCTTCGAGATATTGTTTGTTATTCCCTTAAATATTTCAATACTTATTTTCTCAAATGGGAATTCGTTATTAATTTTTTTGTCTTGGACATGCAAAGAGTATTAATCTGTGGCAAAGGGAATGGTGCTGCACCTAGCAACCAGCTATTAAGAGATATGTATGTGCTTAAAGGCTACTGTATTTCGATATTGCCCTTGCAAATATATATTCCCCTTACATCTACAAGAAACTTAGCAATAAGATAGAGTCTGCAAATGTTTATCTCGATTAACATGAAGTAGGTGGAGAATAAGCGTTTGTAAAAATAGTTTGTACAAGAGTAGAGAAAGTCATGTGAGTGTAACACATCAGATTTTTTGTACTATCTTATCTATGCATAACAATGAAAATTAAAATTTATTTAAAGGAACATAAAACTTGACACTGCTGTTGTAGATTTATAATGCAATGAAGAGTCAGTGTATTAATGTTTTCCCTTATTTTATAGAAACAATTAGGTTAACATTTAGAGCACCAATTTGCAGCGTTTTATGGAACATTCTGTGACGCATTATAATACAGTTTCCAAAATCTTAAACAAAGTAAAAATATAACTATTCACACTCATTATGCCTTCAGCAACATAGGAATATTATAATAAGTAACAACTAAAAAACTCTTAAGAATTACCATATGAGTACCAACCCTATCATCAGCATTATTCACATCTCCTTCTTCAGGACGATCTTCCAAGATGTCTGGGATAATATTTTGGATGATATCGGCTGTCATAGTATTTTGGCAATAGAGATAGAACACCTGAGGAATTAGAGGCAGCAAATCAACAAGATATTTTTTCTTCTCTTCGGCTTATGGATTCAATTTTAACTTAATGGAGGTTTCAGTGTGTCACGTCCGAATTCTCTTCTAATCATTGATATGGATTTGAAGTCTGCGTGTCTTCTAGTGTTTCCTTATATATGAGCATTCCTTCCTCTTTGATGACTGACCCATTGTATATTCTTCCAGAAAAACTTTTCGCCATCGTGGTTAGTTTTGTTTATCTGCAAGGACCGCTTCAGAAGACTGGAAAATTGGAAGAAATCTCCAGGCTCATTTAAAAAGTTCTAAAACATGGTTTCTTTCTTTTCTTCTTACCAACCCGACCCATCATGAAGGTGCAAATGTGAGCTTTTGATCTTTTCTTGGCATTCCCTATTTCCAATACTTAACATTTCGGAGAGTAGAAGAGAAACCTAAGGTTTTTATTAGTGCAGAAGGGTACAATCGACTTAAACCTGTGTTCAAACTCTCAGACAAAGGGACTAAAGGTACATGTTGCACACATACCCCCCTGCCCAAACTAATTTTACCTTTTCTCTTTTTTACTCCTGTTGCACACTAAGATAGAGATCAAAGTACTGAAAATGAACTTACAGCCTTTTGCCCAAAGAAAAACTGAGTCACTTCCTTACAAAGGGAATAGGTGTCTGTTTTCCACCAAAAAACTTGACTTATACCCTTCTGCCCTAACACGAGCGAATTATACAAAAGTCGTTCAGAAAACAAAGTGGTCTTCACAGGCTATTCCCATAAATTCAAGATATAAATTTTATTTCTCTTGCAAATATTTTAAACATATGATACTTTAAACAGAAACGTTAGAGCCGTTTATCAGAAAATAGAAAATAACGACAAATGTTCCATGTAAATGGTAGTTTGTGGTGGGGGAGTTTTCTTGAAATATGTCGCATCCTTGGAAGATGCTGAACTTAAATACCAAATTGAGGCAGTATTTTTAACACTTAAATGACTTCAGTGTAATTATATAATATATAATTCAATAACAGCCCGCTTTAAACCAATATGTGTATGTAACAATATAAAAAGTTATATATTACAGTCATTGTAAATGTTTATATTATTGTATACATGTTCAATAATGTTATGTGAATGTATTACGTAATTTAATAATGAAGGAGCTGTGAGAATAATAAGTTAAAAGTTGCTAACAATGAGGTAACCTTGAGGCAATAATGAGTAAGAAAGTATAATAATACTACTAGTCACTCCTGAGCAACAATAATGTAATTTTTGAGACAGTTTATAAAATAGTCAATCAACAACCAGAAAAAGCTTAAGTTAAATAAAAGTATTCTATTGGATTAGGAATAGCCAATCAGAGACATGAAATACAGAAATTTACAAATTTAGGCGGTAGAAACCAAGTCAGTTGCTTGTACACAGCACTCATAACTAGACGTGTTGGTTGCAGACAGTGTTCCTGACGCGAGATGTGTCCTCGAGAAATTTAATACGTATTCGTGTGAGACGAAAAATAGCTTACGTGTTAAAAAGTGCAAGTAATTAATAAAAGAATCTCACAGCTCTCTATATCAGTGAAGTGTTATTTAAATTGTGTCAAGGATTAATAAATGTAGTGAAGTAAAAATTATAATCTGTGTAAGCCTACATTCTTCAGTCGCACCACTCCCTGCAAAGAGAAACATGTCTCTAACAATAATACTGACGCAGCCGAGACAAATATAAATATATAATATTTAAAGAAACAGTCAAATTACAAAGTTAATATATTTTTTAAACACCTGGGGCGAAGGCTACCGGAAAGCGGGTACTATACGTTAGTTGCAACGAATTTCAAGTTCGGCCCCGTACATTTGAAATATAATACAACTCTTTCAATAATACATCTTCTTCAAAATCTGGTATTTATTTAAACCACTTTACATTTTTTAATTTACACATACACAAACACACGCACATTTTTCTAAAAATGTGATATTACATTCATAAGAATTTCTTTACCCTCTATCGCTTATTAGTGGGTATACAAATTATTCATACGAAAAGGTAGAATCAGACGACTGAAAAATTCAGTGCCGGGTTTTGAATCACGGATCTCCTGGTTTCCGTCCGGTTGCTCTAACCACTGAGCTACCATGGCAACATGCCGGTACAACACTAAATTCCCTAACTGTTCACGTTTTTGGTTTCTCTACTACGTATAGTAAGTAGGGGAAGTATTGTATTCCACCCAAAAAATTCGATACCGAGATTTCACCGGAAATACATGTTTTGAGACCCCTGAATCCAAATAAAGCGTTTTTGGAAACATGTCCGTGTGTGTGTCTGTGAACAGCATAACTCAGAAACGAACAGGCGGATAAACACCAAACTTGGTATTTAGGTTCAGTATCTTCCAGGGATGCGACACGAAGATTTTCAAGAAAATCCCCCCACCCCAGAGTACCCTTTACATGGAAGATTTTTCGGAAATTTTAATTTTTTCAAAAATGGCTCTAACGATTTTGATTAAAATATCATATGTTTAAGATATTTTTATGAACAAATAAAATGTATATCTTGAATTTCCTGGGAATGTCTCCAAAAGTATTCTTTATTATGAACGACTTTTGCATAACTAGTAAACCATAAGAGATAGACAAAAGTTTACTAAACAAAAAATGTAGATCGCGTTAAAATACACAATTTATGTCATATACATATTTTTTTGGTTGAGTGAACCATTTTCGAGATATTACTTGTTATTCCCTTAAATTTTTCAATAATTTTCTCAAATGGGAATTCGTTATTCATTTTTTTGTCTTGGAAATGCAAAGAGTATTAATCTGTGGGAAAGGGAATGGTGCTGCACCTAGCAACCAGCTATTAAGTGATATGTATGTGCTTAAAGGCTACTGTATTTCTATTGCCCTTGTAAATATATATTCCTCTTGCATCTACAAGAAAATTAGCAATAGGATAGAGTCTGCAAATGTTTATCTTGATTAACATGAAGTAGATGGAGAATAAGGGTTTGTAAAAATAGTTTGTACAAGAGTAGAGAAAGTCATGTGAGTGTAACACATCAGATTTTCCCGGTAAACCACAAGGAGATCTCAAATTGTATTGAGATGTCATACCCCAATGGCGACTTACCATGTTGTAAGTACTCTAATTCCCGGGCTTCATAGTTTCAAACACTATTAGGTCAATTAATGGAATTAATCGTTCTTCCACACAAGCCATGTGTTAGACAAGGTTGGAAAGATAGAATTAGACGACTGAAAAATGCAATGCAATTTGTGAGAAAAAACAATATATTCCATTAATTGACCTAATAGGGTCGAACATATGAAGCTCGACTTATAGCATAGTAAGTTGCCATTGAGATATGTCATCTCAATACAATTTGAGATCTCCTTGTGGTTGACCGAGAAAAATGCGAATCAGTTGGGGAATTAAATGTCGTAGCTCATGTCATGGTAGCTCAGTGGATAGAGCAATCGGACGAAAACGGGGAAATCCGTGGTTCAAATTCCGGCGACAGCATTGGATTTTTCAGTCGTCTGGTTCTACATTTCCAACCTTGTCCAACACACGGCCTGCGTGAAAGAACAATTAATTCTATTCTTACTTCACTTTAATCGAGATAAACCTTCCCGGAAATAGCTACATTACACAGTTTGTTACAGATACAAAGGAATAGCGGTAGTCAAATGTTTTAGAATTGGACGCTATACACTGGCCTTGAAATTCCATACTTTTTCCATGAGCGGGAAGCAACTGAATGTCGACAGGGTCTTTAAAGAACGGCTAGGTATTGCAAAATTCGATTAATAACGGCTATCTCGGAAATGGCTGATGCCACAAAAAAAGCTGTTTGAAATAAATTGTGTGTTTTAGAGAGAGATCTACACGTTTACTTTCTCTACCACGCACATAGTAGGTAGATAAGGTATTGCATTCCACCCAAAAATTCGAATTCGAGATTTCACCGATAATATATGTTTGAGGCCCAGAATCCAAAAGAAAGCGTTTTTAGAAAAACTCCCTTTGTGTATGTGTGTCTACTACGTATAGTAAGTAGGGGAAGTATTGCATTCGACCCAAAAATTCGATACCGAGATTTCACCGGAAATATATGTTTTGAGACCCCCCTGAAACCAAAAAAAGCATTTTTGGAAACATGTCCGTGTGTGTGTGTGTGTCTGTGTTTGTGTGTGTGTGTGTGTGTGTGTGTGTGTGTGTGTGTGTCCGTGAGCAGCATAACTCAGAAACGAACGGTCGAATAAACACCAAACTTGGTATTTAGGTTCGGTATCTTCCAGAGATGCGACACGAAGGTTTTCAAGAAAATCCCCCACCCCAGATTACCCTTTACATGGAACATTTTTCAAAATTTTAATTTTCTTAAGAACGGCTCTAACGATTTTGATTAAAATATCATATGTTTAAGTTATTTTCATGACAAATGAACTGTATATCTCGAAATTTTTGGGAATGTTTCCAAAAGTATTCTTCATTGTGAATGACTTTGGCATAACTGGCAAACCATAAGAGATAGATAAAATTTTACTACACAAAAAATGTAGATTGCGTTAAAATACACGATTTATATCATATACATTTGTTTTGTTGAGTGAACCATTTTCGAGATATTGTTTGTTATTCCCTTAAATTTTCCAATACTTATACTTTTTCTCAAATGGGAATTTGTTATTCATTTTTTTATGTTCTGGACATGCAAAGAGAATGGAATACTGCACATAGCAACCAACTCTTAAAATATTTGATTATCGCTTAAATACTACCATATTCTCCTTGCATCTACAAGAAAATTAGCAATAAGATTGACATCTCGATTAAAATGAAGCATGTTGAAAATAAGCGTTTGTAAAAATAGTTTGAAAAGGAGTAGAGAAGGTCATGTGAGTGTAACACATCAGATTTTTTAAAAAGTAGGCCCAACGATTTTGATTAAAATATCATATATTAAAGATATTTAGATGAGAAATAAAATATATATCTGAATTTTCTGCGAACAGTCTGTGAAGTCCTCTACATTCGGAAGGAATTTTGTATAATCTTGTGTAACTGGTAATTGTTAAGCGATAGACGAAAACGTACCATACAAAAAAAAACTGTATATCTGTTTAAAACACACAATTGATTTAAAATAAGTTTTTCTGTGGCATAAGCGTTTTTGAGATATCTGTTATTAAAGTTTCGAATCGTTCAATACTCATTCTTTTAGTTTCATCGCTTTTCAGTTGTTTCTCCCGATGTCATGGAAACAGTATGGGATTTTAAGGCCAGCGTATAGCGTCCAGTTCTTAAACATATTTTCTATCGGTCTTCTCTTTATCTATAACGAAATGTGTAATGTACCTATTTTTACAAAGGTTTATCTGAATTGAAATGTAGTAGATAGAAAAATAAGCTTCATTAAGAATAGTCTGTATACGCACCAATAACGACAGAGGCAAGTGAAACTCGTGTGAATCCATAACATTAGATTTTTTGTGCAGCACGTTTTCGTTTACCGGTTATACAACATTATACAAAATTCTTCCCGAATTAAGAGGATTTCACAAGCTATTTCCAGAAAATTCAAGATACACATTTTATTTGTCATGTAAATATCTTTAATATCTGGTATTTTAATCAAAATCATAAGAGACATTTTTTAGAAAATAAAAAGTTTCGAAAAAAGCTCCATATAAAAGGTAGTTTGGGATGGAATTTTTATGAAAATCATCTTGTCCCAACTTTGGATAGCACCGAACCTAAATACCAAATTTGGTATTTAAATGACTTTTGTTTTTTGGGTTCACATAATACACATGGACCATTTTCTAAAAGTGCTTGTTTTGCATTCAGGGAGTCTTAAAACATATATTTACGTGAAACCTCAGTATCGAATGTAGACAAATTAATAAGCCGTGTAAATTATTTGTAGAATAGCTATGAAGGTAATTGACAGACGAGGCAGTATTTTTAACACTAAAATTATTTCAGACAGATTATATTCCATATAAATTCAATAACAGCCCGCCTTGAAGCAATATGTAAGTAATAATTTGTAAAATGTATGTAACAATCATTGCATATGCTTATATTATTGTATCCATGTATAATAATGTTATGTGAATATATTACATAATTTAATAATGTAGGAGCTGTGAGAATAATAAGTTAAAAGTTGCTAAAATGAGGTAACAATGAGGTAAACTTGAGTCAATAATGAGTAAGAAAGTTTAACATACTACTTGTGATTCTTGGAGTAACAATAATGTAATTTTTGAGACAGTTTAAAAATAGCCAATCAGAGACTTGAAATATAGAAATTTACAAGTTTAGACGGTTGAAATCAATTCAGTTGCCTGCGACAGAGAAAAATAAGTTTACGTGTTAAAAAGTGTAATTAATCAATTAAAGAATCTCACAGCTCTCTATATCAGTGAAATGTTATTTAAATCGTATCAAGTATTAATTAAAGGAGTGAAGTAAAATTATAATCTGCGTAAGCCTACATTCTTAGTCGTATCACAACCCTGCTAAGAGAAACGTGTCTCTAACAAAAATACTGACGCAGACGAGGCAAACATAAATATTTAATACTTAAAGAAACAGTCAAATTAGAAAGTTAATGTTTTTTTAAACTTGGGGCAAAGGCCACCTGAAAGTACATTTGGGGCGAAGGCTACCGGAAACTGTTTACCATACGTGCGGTTGCAGCTACTACAAGTTCGGCTCCCCAACATAAGAACTATAATACAACTCCTAAAATACTACTTTCTCAAATTGGCGCCCAAACGTGGTGCTAATAAATAACGTAAATATTACTTTTCACAGAGAGAGTTTTGTTACCATCAGATTTTCGTATCACTGTCAAGAGGGTAAGAGACACGGATTGTGCAGAAAGCCCATAAAGACTATTTAACTATTTAAGAGACGTACAGCTCTACCTGACGCCGTTGACGTTATGGGCGTCTGTGTATCTATTACACGTTAACTGGCAGTTAAAATTCTATAGGGGCCGTCATAAAAAACATGTTCCTTGGCTTGGCACATCGTCCAAAGCGACACGTCATCCCCTCTTGCCATCAAGTGAGCGAGGGCGTGGACAGTTGGTATATGTATGTGCAGTAAGTGCTAGATGACGTCACTTGTATGTACATTATTACTGCATGGTTGATACGGCAATTTGTAATGTCGCAGACTGCGCCATGAGCTCCTTGGCTTGGATGGGATTATAGTTGTAATTGTGACAACACTGAACTACAAAAAAAATCTGATGTGTTACACTCACATGACTTTCTCTACTCTTGTAAAAGCTATTTTTACAAACGCTATTCTCCGTATGCTTCATGTTAATCGAGATATCGAGATGTTAATCTTGTAGATGCCGTTTTCTTGTAGATGCAAGGGGAATTGGTAGGCTTTAAGCGATAGTCAAATTTTTTAAGAGCTGGTTGCTATGGACAAAAAAAAAAAAAAAGGATGAATAACGAATTCCCATTTGAGAAAAAGTATAAATATTGGAAAATTTAAGGGAATAACAAGCAATATCTCGGAAACGGTTCAATGAAAAAAAAATGTATACGACATAAATTGTGTATTTTAACGCGATCTACATTTTTTGTGTAGTAAAATTTTGTCTATCTCTTATGGTTTATGAATTATGCAAAAGTCGTTCACAATGAAGAATACTTTTGGAGACAATCCCAGAAAATTCCAAATATACATTTTATTTGTCATGAAATTATTTTAAAAAATATGAGATTTTAATCAAAATCGTTAGTTATTTTTGAGAAAATTAAAATTTTCGAAAAATGTTCCATGTAAAGGGTAATCTGGGGTGTCGCATCTTTGGAAGATACTGAACCTAAATACCAAGTTTGGTGTTTATCCGACTGTTCGTTTCTGAGTTATGCTGTTCACAGACACACACACACACACGGACATGCTTCCAAAAATGCTTTTGTTGGATTCAGGGGGCCTCAAAACATATATTTCCGGTGAAATCTCGGTATCGAATTTTTGGGTGGAATACAATACTTCCCCTACTTACTATACGTAGTAGAGAAAGTAAAAATGGGATGCGTTGTCTACTTAATTTTAATATATAAGAACCTTTGCAGAAATAGCTTGCTACACATTTCGTTATAGATACAAAGAGAATGACGATAGTCATATGTTTTAGAACTGGACGCTATATGCTGTCCTTAACATTCCTTACTGTTTCCCTGTAATCGCGAGAAATAACTGAAAATCTGCAGGAGTTTAAAAGAATGACAAATTATTTAACAATTAAAACCATTAATAATGTATATCTCGGAAATGCCTGATGTTACAAAAAAGTTACTTGAAATAAATTTGTGTTTTAAAGAAATTACATTTCTTTGTGTAGTGCGTTTTCATCTATCGCTTAACGTTTACCAGTTATACAAGATTATATAAAAATCCTTCCGGATGAGGACTTCACAGGCTGTTTCTAGGAAATTCAAGATATGCATTTTATTTGTTCTGTAAATATGTTTAATATATGGTATTTCTCAAAATCGTTTTTAGAAAATAAAAAAGTTCGTAAAATATTCCGTGTAAAATGCTAGGGTTGGGGGATTTTCTACAAAGTCTTCGTGTCACATATTTGAAAGATACTGAACTTAAATACCAAGTTTGGTGTTTATTGGACTTACAGTTTTTGAACTCTGCTGTTCACACACAGTTCCGAAGGTCGCAGGGTCAAACCCGGCGGAGGTCGTTGGATTTTTTCGGGTGTGAAAATCCTTAGCATGGCTTTCTTCGGAAGGGAAGTAAAGCCGGTGGTCCCGTGTCGCAGATTTACGGCACGTAAAAGAACCTCAAGCCTGATAAAGAGGCCTCTGAGCAAAATTTCCTGTCTTTAACGCCCAGTATAGAATGGAAGGCTTGAAACCATAGCATTTAGAGAGCGTCTATAAAGAAAACTAAATTTTGTACACACACATCAACCTTTTTCTAACACTGTTTTTATCCATTTCCGGTGAAATCTGAATATCAAATTTTTGGGTGGAGTAAAAATACCTTCTCTACCCACTACGTACGTGGTAGAGTAGGTAATATTAAGTTTTCCTCCCACAATTTGTTTTATTTACTGCTTTTTACTTTCTCTGATATTTGTCTGTAGTAGATAAGAGGAAGTACTGTATTCCACCCAAAAATTCGATTTCGAAATTTCACAGCAAATACAGGTTTTTAGGCCCCCGTGTATTTGTATCTTTGAACAGCATTATTCTAAAACGAAGTTTTTATTAAATACCAAACCTGCTATTTAAGTTAGAAGATTTAAAGAAACAAAAACTACTGTTTACATGAAAACTGTTACAATATATATTTTTAATTTTTTTTATTTTCTCAGGAATGGCTCTTAACGATTTTGATTAAAATACCATACCATATATTTAAAATATTTAGAAGACAAATAAAATGTCTTATCTTGAATAGGCTGCGAAGTTTTCATTTGGAAGGAATTTTGTATAACTGGTAAACCATAAGAAGTAAACGAAAGCGTAAGTGCTACAAAAAATGTAGAAGTCATTAAATTTATTTCAAATAACATTTTTGTGGCATCGCCGTTTCCGAGATATCCTTAATTATTGGTTTTAAACTTTCAATACTGTGATTTGCTGTCGCTATTCATTTGTTTCTCTCAGTGTTCTGGCTGTGTTTAAACAAATCGCCATGTTTCCTCTATCTCCCTTGTATACCCACAATGAAATGTGAAGGCAATGAAACTATTTCTGCAAAGGTTTATCTCGATTGGCAGGAAGTCGAGAGATGAAGCCGCATACCACCACGATGAGGTACCAATATTTGAAGCTGGGCGTTGGTCGTCACTATTGAAGCCGTACCCTTTGCTTTAATATCTGTAGTTGATTCTGCTGCCGGCTGCTACCATGGTTGGCTATGAGATCTTTCCCTCAGGATATGCGTGGGCGTAGTGAAAGGATAACACCAGTTTAAATTGAATGAGAAGTTTAATCTCGAGCTATTGAAGTGAGATGCGGACCGTTTGAAGATAAGGAATGAAACAGATTATGAATCTTAGCACTCGAAATTATAAAAATGGATTATTATACCTGCTAACTTCTGCAGTATCAATGTTACGGTTTGAAATAGCTGTTTCCGCAATAAAAGAAACTAGAAGCGTAAATTGCCGCGAGTCGCTAAAATTCTTACCGGCAAGATCTCTTGCAATATCCGCTAAATCTTACTCACATAAACGCATCACTGAGAGCTTAAAATAACACACGAGTAATCACCAAATTAAGTGAATGATTCTTAAGAAAGTGTGTCACGAAGGTATGCACAAATGTGTGATTCTCTGATTGGAATACACGCCCTTATATTAACTCAAGCTTCACCTACATTTTACTCCCCTATCAACATCCCTTCATATACGCTCAAATCTCAAAACTCCCATGTATGCGTATGGCACTGTTACTAGGCGGTACTTCGCCGACTCTCAGAATTCCATTTCCTTTATCTTCTCATAATTTCTGCCTACGTGACTATTCAAACGTACTGAACTAATAACCTAGCTACATTTAAGCTAATGCTTTCGCTCTTCACGCTGTTACTAATTTCTTTGCTTAACATGGTTCGCTAATTACCTTTTACTTCGGACAAATCTTTTAAAAGCGTATTATATTATACATTGGTTTAATATACGGAAACTATTTATTGTAATTGTTTATTTATCTTACTATAATATCTTTATTTAATTATTATTTATATTTTCCCGGCAATAATCGCGGTATCAGAAAAAAATATGATTTCGTAAGAATAGTCAACGGAAGCTATATAAAAATAAAACAATAGTGGCTAGGGAAAGTCACGTAAATTTCATTTACCACGTTCTTTTTTATTTGTTTTTTGTTTTGTTTTTTGTTTTTTCTTCAGTGGGGCTTAATTTAATTTTGGTAATTTTTCTATTAAATGCTGGAAATCATTACCCGTAAGCTCTTCATTTTTTGTTTTATTAACCCGAACAAAGGAACTCGCAAGTCAATGGTTTTAGAACTCTAGTAAATGGGCAGAGCGAGATTGAAATTTAGTGCACATTGCGTAACGCAGCGATATTTGGGCGAGCGCAATTTTGTGACCAGCCGTTTGTAGGCTGTCAGCGGAACGGGGGCAACGAAATATGTAAACTAAATCATCTGCAGCTGCACATACATATGTGAGATGAGGTCATAATATTATATTATTGTTTCACTCCCTCCCTCCCTCCCTACCTCTGTCTATTTCTCTCTCATTAGTTGAACATTGCCAGCTGCAATGCTTGATAAACAGGTTATCTCATAATAGTGTATAAAATGCTGATGAGTTAACAACAAAGGTCCGATGTGTTACATTCACATGACTTTCTCTATCTTCTATCGCTAATTAGTGGGTATACAAATTATTCTTACGAAAGTTTATTTTCCTATCTATCGAGATAAATGTTTCCGAGATAAGCCAAATGACGATAGCTAAATGTTTTAGAACTGGACACTATACGTTTGCCTTAAAATTCCATATTCCTTCCATGATATCGCGAGAAACAATTGAAAATCGACAGGACTTAAAAATAAGACGGTGCTGACCAATTAGAACCATTAATAAGGATATCTCGGAAATTTATGATCCACAAAGAAAGTTATTTGAAATAAATTGTGTTTTAAACAGATCTGCATGTTTACTTTCTCTGCTACATTCAGAAATAATAATGAACAATGTAAATAGCAAAAAGATAGACTTAATGCTATAGCCATGTTATATTTAGAAGGCTCTGATTTCAAGCATTTTGTTGAACAAAAGGAGAGTAGAATGGATTTCATCTACAAGAATACTGAACAGGTTAGTTTAGTTATGGCCAAGGTATATTTTATTTTATCTGAAGGCAAGTAGATGTAAGATGCATACTTTTAGATACGAGATAAAGTTGGGCAACCAGCAAACATAAACTCCCCTTAAGAATTTGTTCTTTCTCTGACGTGCTCTATTAACGTGCTCACGAAACACAGACTTATCGATATGCAAGTATGTGTGATTAAGGCTTGTAAATCGTTTATTTTGTGAAAACGAAGCACTAAATAGCCGTTTGTTATAACACCGTGTGTTCAACACCGGGATTTTAACCGATATTCATTAACGGGTACACCGCATAATATAAATGACAAAAAGGCTCCTGTTACTGAAGGGAATAATACTATAATACTTTATTAATATAGTTTAATTTACGCTCGCTCTAATAGATGCGTTTTATTGCACGCTTTATTTCTGAATTGCACTAATCCATAGGATTTGGTATGTGCTGAAAAATACATGCAGTAAACTGAACGAGAAATTATATGCGAACGTCTTGGTTTATGTGGTTTCGTTTACGTTTTTATTTTTTTAAAAAAAAAAGAATCAAAATTGTTGTGTAAAGGTGCTTAATATGAAAACATCACCTGCCACGTCGTCCTCCGTGGTGTAGTGGTTACCATGCTAGCCTCTAGTTCCCAAGGTCGCGGGTTCAAACCCGGCGAAGGGCGATGGATTTGTTTCGGGCGTAAAAATACTTAGCATGGCTTCCTTCGGAAGGGAAGTAAAGCGGTGGTCCCGTGTCGTAGTTTTACGGCACGTAAAGGAACCTCAAGCCTGATAAAGAGGCTCTGAGTAAAATTGCCGGTCTTTCACGCCCAATGTGGAATGGCACGCTAAGGACCACAGTAGTTAAAGAGCGTCCCTAAATAAAACTCAATTTCAATTTCACCTGCCACCCTCCCAAAATTTCAAATCACGAGCCGCACTGATTCCAATAAAATTCAAGATATATATTTTATTTGTGATGTAAATATTTTTAATATATGGTATTTTAATCAAAATCGTTAGATCCGTTTTTGAGAAAATAAACATTTTCGAAAATGTTCCATGTAAACTTGTAAAGCGTAGATTGTGTTTGGGAGGATTTTTTTTGGAAATAATCGTGTCGCATCTTTGGAAGATACGGAATTTAAATTCCAAGTTTGGTATTTATTCAACTTTTCGTTTACACTGATCACAGATATACACGGATCTGTTTCTAAAAATCTGATGGGTTACACTCGCATGACTTTCTCTACTCTTGTAAGAACTATTTTTACAAACGCTTATGCTCCATATGCTTCATGTTAATCGAGATGTTAATCTTATTGCTAATTTTCTTGTAGATGCAAGGGGAATTGGTAGGTTTTAAGCGATAGTCAAATATTTTAAGAGCTGGTTGCTATGTGGAGTATTCCATTCTCTTTGCATTACCAGGACAAAAAAAAAATGAATTTCCATTTGAGAAAATGTATAAGTATTGGAAAATGCAATGCAATAACAAGCAATATCTCGAAAATGGTTCACTCAAAAAAAAAATGTTTCTGACATAAATTGTGTATTTTAACGCAATCTACATTTTTGTGTAGTAAAATTTTGTCTATCTCTTATGGTTTACCAGTTATACAAAAGTCGTTCACAATGAAGAATACTTTTGGAGACATTCCCAGAAAATTCGAGATATACATTTAGTTTGTCATGAAAATATATTAAACATACGATATTTTAATCAAAATCGTTAGAGCCATTTTTGAGAAAATTAAAATTTTCGAAAAATGTTCCATGAAGGGTAATCTGGGCTGCGGGGATTTTCTTGAAAACCTTCGTGTCGCATCTCTGGAAGATACTGAACCTAAATAGTAAGTTTGGTGTTTATCGGACTGTTCGTTTCTGAGTTATGCTGTTCACAGCACACACTCATGGATATGTTTCCAAAAATGCTTTTTTTTTTTGGATTCAGGGGGTCTCAAAACATATGTTTCCGGTGAAATCTCGGTATGGATTTTTGGGCGGAATGCAATACCTTCTCTTCTACCTAAGGTATGGTAGAGAAATAATGTGTATGTAACACATCGCAAGTTTCTGCTTAGTCCTTACTTTCCGGAAGTACGAGTATTTAGTTTTCGCTGGACGTATTAACAGTTTGTTGTGTACCTTCGATAGCGCATGTAAAGCTTCTGTAAATTTTGTTTTAATATTGTTGCTTTTTCATAATGTTGAAACTAATCGGCAATTACTTTTGCGGCTAGCCAAATCACGATAGACGATTGTTATGTTTGTTGGAACCGGGAACATAACCCCAATTTCTGCCGAGTGCGAGTCCGCTTGGCAGGGCTAAATAATTATCATCTGGTTTTACCATTGAAGCTTTATATTAACCAGGATTTCAATAGTGCTACAGTGTATGAATCTCAATGAACTTCAACACGATTACCTAGAAAATGTCTGGCTGTGTTGACCTTCAAAACATATTGGATTCTCGTGTGCAAGGGCAGCAAACAATAAGTGCATTGAATCGTTAATGAAGCACACAACGGAAACAAAAGTCTGCCGAATATTTGAGTTATGCAAGAGTAAACAAAACAAAAGCCGAACGTTATCGCCTCGCAACACCTGTACAGTAAAGGCTACACTGAATTTGAGCGATAGCATTAAACGCAGTACAATGGTGTATTACATTACAGCAGAGCAAGGAAATCTCCAATGTTAATTATTAACGTTTGAATAGAGCATTTGTTTAAAGCCTGCACTTACAGGTTTGCGAATGGTCAGTTAGATTACTATCGACTTTATCCCCATGGCTTGATTTACAGCATCATTTCGTACATTGCATGTATACATACGTCCCGTTGAAGAACAGTTTATAATCTGACAGCAGGTGATTTGGATTTGTTTACTGATTGCAAAAATTGAACGGCTCATTGACTGCGGATATTATGCATTTGAATGCACAGCGCTTTTAGCAAATGAGTTTATTATTCGGTGCAGTGTAATGTGCAGCAACAGCATAGTAGCAGAGACAAGAAATATTTGGTATACAGCTCTTATTCGCTGTGTCAACGGTTATGAGTATAAATCTAGCAGTTGAAGAAGATATTATTCTTAGAGTTTATTTATTTATTCAGCTCCACGTATGGACGTCAATTTTGAAGAAAGTATTTTGTTGATAATTTACGTAGGAGTTTCCACCACGCTTTGGGCATCAATTTGAAGAAGATTGTTTGTTACGTAATATGCTGCTACGTATGAGAAACCGATTTTTGAAGATGTATTTCTTTTGTTACGCTCCAAGTTTAAAAAAAAATTAACTTTGTTATTAAACTGCTTCTATAGATATTATTTATGTTTGCCTCGGCTGCGTCAGTATTGTTTTAGAGACAAGTTTCTCTTAATCAGGGTGCGGTGCGACAAGAATGCAGCCTTACACAGATTTTTAAGTTTAAATTCACTTCTTTTTATTAATCCTTGACAAATTAAATAGCACTACACTGATATTAAGAGCTGTGAGATTCTTTAATTTAATACTTGCACTTTGTTAACGCGTATACTTAATTTACGTTTCATACGAACACGTACTATTTCTCTAGAGAACACATCTTCCATCCGGTTACTACCAAGGTCTGCAGGCAACTGAACATATTTCAACCGTCCAAACCCGTAAACTTCTGTATTTCAAGTCTCTGATTGGCTAATCCTAGTCCAACAGAATACCTGCATTTAATTAAAGCTTTTTCTGGCTGTTGATTGGCTATTTTTAAACTGTCACAAAATTTACATTATCTTTGCCCTAATCATGACTAGTAATATTCAAACACTCAAACTCATTATTGCCTCAAGGTTATCTCATTGTTACCTACTTTAAACTTATTATTCTCACAGCTCTTACATTATTAAGTTACGTAATGTATTTACATAACATTATTGAACATGTTTACAATAATATAAGCATTTGCAATGACTGTTACATACATTTTTACAAATTTATTACATACATATTGCTTCAAGGCTGGCTGTTATTAAATTTACGTATTATATAATTTAATTTAAATAATTAAAGTATTAAAAATACTGCCTCACAGTAAAAATTTGGGTCTAGCAGAAAATAACATGGCATTAGCAATATTAATTATATCGAAATTATAGTCTCTACTGAAACGGCATGGCGTTCTCTTGGGATTCTGAAGTAAGCAAGCGATAGCTTTAACGACACTAGGGTCATTCCTTGTTAAAGAATGTGACAGACTATTAATTGAGTGGCCTAAACAGCAAAATCTACAAAGCAAGTCCTTCAAATGCTGAAATTAAGACTTTTCGTGTTCTTCAAAAACAATGCCTTACATTTCTAAAGCTTTTACTTAACATAAAGATAAGTATAGTTTGTCGCAGTTCTCAATGACTTGTGTTATCTTGTTTGTTGGGCGCTTATTGTTTAATTATTTTTAAATTTGGGTTCTTTATCCTCCGGCTAGCTATTATAACTCAGTCGAGCACGTGTCTCTAAGCAGGGAGTGTAAACGGAAAGGAGTTGTTACTAAAAGATAGCACTGATAAAAAAATCTGAATCTACACTTTTAATGCCGTCACACTTAATTAATAATTGACATATTTAACCTTTATACACGCCTGACTGAAACTGTGATATTTCCGAATGTAACTACAGTCGTTATAGTTGCCGCACACCAATTACTTCGCTACTTTACATTTTTTTAACTCTGCGACGTGCACCTCGTGAGAGATTCTTCAGAACTGTGCGACAGTTGCTTATGGCTCGAGACTATATACTCCTTCACCTCGAATTGCCTAAACATTATAATATAGCTCCTATTGGTTACCAAATTGCGCCCAATTTAGCGTCTGTTTTGGTCAGCCAATCACCCTACTACCATATATGCTCTAGGGAAGATATTCCCTCCATTTCTAAAAAAAGGCACGCTACCCTGACGTCATTTGTTTATCTCTTCTTAGTGATAAACAACTCACCCCCTCGGTTTATTGTTACCCACTTCTATTGTCAGTTTCAGTGAGGCCGTGTAAACTTATTTCCTAACAATACTTATGGCTAACAAACATCTAAAATCATGTACATACAATAATATTAATTTACACTACAATCACTCTGGCATTCTTAACATGTTGTGATATAAAATATTGCCTCAAGTTTTAGCAACACAACGTTTCGGATGGAATTTCAATTTCTTTACTACGTACTTATGGTAGGTTCCAAAAAGAAATCAGTATCGAGATTTCTTCATAAGTATGCGTTACTTAACACACCCTTAAAGCATTTTGAAAGAAGCAGTGAGAGCAGAATAATTCGAAAATAAAAAATCTGATGTGTTAAACTCACATGACTTTCTCTGCTCTTGTTCAAACTATTTTTACAAACGCTTATTCTCCATATGCTTCATGTTAATGGAGATGTTAATCTTATTGCTAATTTTCTTGTAGATGCAAGGGGAATATGGTAGGCTTTAAGCGATAGTCAAATATTTTACGCGCTGTTTGCTATGTGGCGCATTCCATTCTCTTTGCATGTCCAGGACATAAAAAAAATGAATAACGAATTTGAGAAAAAGTATAAGTATTGGAAAATTTAAGGGAATAACAAGCAATATCACGAAAATGGTTCACTCGCCAAAAAAAATGTGTATGACATAAATTGTGTATTTTAATGCGATCTACATTTTTTGTGTAGTAAAATTGTGTCTATCTCTTATGGTTTACCAGTTATGCATAAGTCGTTCACAATGAAGAATACTTTTGGAGACATTCTCAGAAAATTCGATATCTACATTTTATTCGTCATGAAAATATCTTAAACATATGATATTTTAATCAAAATCGTTAGTCATTTTTGAGAAAATTAAAATTTTCGAGAAGTGTTCCAGGTAAAGGGTAATCTGGGGTGGGGGATTTTCTTGAAAACCTTCGTGTCGCATCTCTGGAAGATACTGAACCTAAATACCAAGTTTGGTGTTTATCCGACTTCATTTCTGAGCCATGCTGTTGACAGACACACACACACACACACACACACACACGGACATGTTTCCAAAAATGCTTTTTTTGGATTCAGGGGGTCTCAAAACATACATTTCCTGTGAAATCTCGGTATCGAATTTTTGGATGGAATGCAATACTTCCCCTACTTACTATACGTAGTAGAGAAAGTAAAAATAGATGAATCACTTGTACCAAGTCGAGCACCATTAAAGTATTCCCTTACCCTAAGCTATCCATTACGTGGAAAACCTTTTCGTTTGTTTTTACAATTTGCTGAAGTATGACTTTGTTTAAAATATAAGTTTGAAACATTCAAATTTCTGTAAATAGCTGCAAAGTGTTATATGCTCTGATTGTATATCTCTTATAGTTTCCCACTTAAGCAAAATTATCAAACAGAACTGAAAAATGTGGTGCGACAAATGATTTTATTTTCATAGTGTTAGCCGTTTCCGAAATTTGTCCATGTTGTTTGTGCATGTTTTCCTTAATGTAAGTGCGTCATCTTACTATTTTTGCTATTATTTTTACTTTCTCTACCACATACCTAGTGGGTATAAAAGGTATTGTGACTTTGCCCTGTTTTTATAAACTCCCACTATTTGGTTTTTGTCACTGTTTCGTTTTTATGCAGTTCAATTTCACTGAGAGTTCACTTCACTCCCTTCGTGACGTAGCCTCTTCACGCAAGACGTTCACTTCACTCGGGAGTCGAACACAAGATCTCCACGACCCGTCGCTCCGCAATAGCACTCGCTGCACGTCACAGCAGTCGTCAACATCTCGCTCGCACTCGACACGCACTGACTGCCTGCGAGAGCGCTCGCTTATATAGGCAATGGAATCTTCCACAGAAGGTTCTAGAACTATTTCGACACACTTTCTGGAGGAGGGGAGGAGATAAAGCGTTGGGAAAGTTTTAGTTATGTCCCGATAGCGACCTCTGTGTTTACGTTGGCAAGTGGTGTTATTGTTGTTTACTCCGACCGCTCGGCACCGACCTCCCAATAACCTTGAGCCATAGCTGCTGCTCACAGTATTACATTCCAGCCAAGAATTGTTTTGAGACCTTCTGAATCACAAAAAAGAAGCATTTTTAGAAAAATGTCCATGTGTGTGCGCCTGCGCCTGTGAACAGCATAACTCAAAAACGAAATGTCGAATAAATACCAAACTTGGGATTATAGTTCTGTACTTTCCAAAGATGTGACATGAAACATTTAAAGAAAATCCCCACCCCAGCTACCCTTTGAGTGGAACGATTTTGACTAAAATATATTAAAGATATTTACATTACAAAAAAATGAAAAAAGAAAATAAAAACACGCGTTGATTGTTATTTCTCTCGAAATCCCATTCACGTGTCACAATATACCCGTTTATCGTTTATATGAATATCAGCACATAGCGCCACAGAATTTAACTAAGTTGGAAAGAGTGGATGAACGGTTATAAGCCCAAACAATCCTCCACCCGTTATATAATGCTGTCAGATTCAGTTAGTTATGAGCATCGATCGGCCCTTGTTCCTTCAACAAGAAGAAAAAGAAAAGACAAAAACCTTCCTTTTTAGCCTTCTGTTTTAGTTGGAAGAATTAGGACTAAGTAGATGAAACTACAAACAACCCCACCTGCCGTGTTAAATAATGCAGTCATGTTCAGTATGCCATGAACATCCAGCGGGCCTTGATCTTTCAAAGAAGTTCCTCTTCACTTCTCTATTTTTATTTATTTATTACTCTCTCTACTACGTATAGTAAGTAGGGGAAGTATTGTATTCCACCCAAAAATTCGATACCGAGATTTCACCGGAAATACATGTTTTGAGACCCCCTCAATCCAAAAAAAGTATTTTTGGAAACATATCCGTGTGTGTGTCTGTCTGTGCACAGCATAACTCAGAAACGAACAGTCAGATAAACACCAAACTTGGTATTTAGGTTCAGTATCTTACAGAGATGCGACACCAAGGTTTTCAAGAAAATCCCCCACCCCAGATTACCCTTTATCTGGAACACTTTTCGAAAATTTTAATTTTCTCAAAAATGACTAACGATTTTGATTAAAATATCATATGTTTAAGATATTTTCATGACAAATAAAATGTACATCTTGAATTTTCTGGGAATGTCTCCAAAAGTATTCTTCATTGTGAACGACTTTTGCATAACTGGTAAACCATAAGAGATAGACAAAATTTTACTACACAAAAAATGTAGATCGCGTTAAAATACACAATTTATGTCATATACATTTTTTGTTGTTGAATGAACCATTTTCGAGATATTACTTGTTATTCCCTTAAATTTTTCAATACTTATTTTCTCAAATTCGTTTTTGTCTTGGATATGCAAAGAGTATTAATCTGTGGCAAAGGGAATGGTGCTACACCTAGCAACCAGCTATTCAGAGATATGTATGTGCTTAAAGGCTACTGTTTTTCTATATTACCCTTGTAAATATATATTCCCCTTAAATCTACAAGAAAATTAGCAATAAGATAGAGTCTGCAAATGTTTATCTCGATTAACGTGAAGTAGATGGAGAATAAGCGTCTGTAAAAATAGTTTGTACAAGAGTAGAGAAAGTCATGTGTGTGTAACACATCAGATTTTGTTTTTTAAAAGCATTACTTAAAGAGGCAGTGCGACAGAATTGATTTAGCGTAACCAACCTAATTCACAAGGCCTTCTTAAAACCAGTTTCCAGAAAACAAAACAGCACGACATTAGAGGTTATGTTTTCGTGTAGTGTCTTCCTGCCTTAAAAATCATATGTTTACATTAATATGATTTCATCTACCCGCTATTCTACAAACTATGCTTGCAAAAGATTATTCTTCTATTTGCTTAATGTTAATGGAGACAAACATTTGCATAAGTGGGTTTATTATATATTTCGTTGTAGATAAAAGAACAACATAGTAGTTTTAAGCGATAGTCAAATCTTTTACCAGCTGGTCGCTATGTGATAGCTTTGAGACTCTCTTTACATGACCACAAGAGTTTCGGGGGAGGGGGGTAGCGATTTACCACATGTAAAACTCTGATGTTTTGCACTCACACGACTTGCTCTACTCTTGTACAAACGATTTATACAAGCGTTTATTTTCCATTTTCTTCGTGTTAATCGAGATAAAAACATTTGCATCTTATTGCTAATTTTCTTGTAGGTGCAAGGGAAATATTAAACGATAGTAAAATCTTTTAACAACTGCTTGCTATGTGGAACATTTAATTCTGTTTGCATGTGCAGGAGATTAAAAAAAAAGAATATCGAATTCCTATTTGAGAAAAAGTATAAGTATTGGAAAATTCAAACAAATAATAAGGAATATCTCGGAAATGGTTCACTGGAGAAAAAGCAATTACATGACATATTGTGTGTTTTAACGAGATCTACATTTTTTATGTAGTAACATTTTATCCATCTCTTACGGTTTACCAGATATAGGAAAAATATTTTAATCAAAATCGTTAGTCATTTTTAAGAAAATCAAAATTTTCAAAAAATGTTCCGTCTAAAGGGTACTCTGGGATGGAGGGATTTTCTTGAAAATCTTCGTGTTGCATCCTTGGAAGATACTAAACTCAAATATCAAGTTTGGTATTTATCCGAGTTTTCGTTTTTGAGTTATGCTGTTTACAGACAGTCGGACACACGGGCAAGTTTCCAAAAATGCTTTATTTGGGTTCAGGGCACCTCAAAGCATATATTTCCGGTGAAATCTCCGTATCGAATTTTTGGGTGGAATGCAATACCTGCCCTACTAGCTATACGTAGTAGAGAAAGTAAAAAGTGAAGTACTTGGCAACTCAAACCAATAATAAAGAATATATTTGAAATGGTTAATGCTACAAAACGATTTATGTGTTGTAAATTGTGTGTTTTTAATGAGATGTTAATTTTTCGATAGTAAGCTTTTGCACGTGTCTTGTGGCTATAAAAAAATTTGTTCGAGAATCATGAGGACCTCACAGGTATTCCCAGAAAATTCAAGGTGTACATTTTATTTTGCATACAAATATCTTAAATGTGTGGTATTTTGAATAAAAATCGTTAAAAGCCATTTTTGAGAAAATAAAAAATACAAATATTTCCATGCAAAGGGGTGGAGCGATTTTATTGACCATATTCTTGACCTTTTCTTCATTATATATAATATATAAGATGTAAGAAATTGTAAATATCTCTTGAGTAAGAATTCAGCTGCTCTTGAAGTATAATGTTTAATTGTTCAAGGTTTGCAATTATTCTTTGGGTAGGTTTTACCTTAATACTTTCTCTACTACGTATAGTAAGTAGGGGAAGTATTGTATTCCACCCTAAAATTCAATACCGAGATTTCACAGGAAATACATGTTTTGAGACCCACTGAATCCAAATAAAGCATTTTTAGAAACATGTCCGTGTGTGTGTCTGTGTCTGTGTGTCTGTGAACAGCATAACTCAGAAACGAACAGTCGGATAAACACCAAAGTTGGTAATTAGGTTCAGTATCTTCCAGAGATGCGACACGAAGGTTTTCAAGAAAGTCCCCCCACCCCGGATTACCCTTTACATGGAACATTTTTCAAAAATTTTAATTTTCTCAAAAATGGCTCTAACGATTTTGATTAAAATATCGTATGTTTAAGATATTTTCATGACAAATGAAATGTATATCTCGAATTTTCTGGGAATGTCTCCAAAATTATTCTTCATTGTGAACGACTTTTGCATAACTGGTAAACCATAAGAGATAGACAAAATTTTACGACACAAAAAATGTAGACCGTGTTAAAATACACAATTTATGTCCCATACATTTTTTTGTTGAGTGAACCATTTTCGAGATATTGCTTGTTATTTCATTAAATTTTCCAATACTTATTCTTTTTCTCAAATTCGTTATTCATTTTTTTTATGTTCTGGACATGCAAAGAGAACGAAATGCTCCACATAGCAACCAACGCTTAAAAGATTTGACTATCGCTTATAACCTACCATATTCCCCTTGCACCTATAAGAAAATTAGCAATAAGATTGACATCTCGATTAACATGAAGTAGATGGAGAATAAGCGTTTGTAAAAATAGTTTGTACAAGAGTAGAGAAAGTCATGTGAGTGTAACACATCAGATTTTTTTTTCATTGCTAGTTTTACTTTGGCAGTTCTGTAGAATGTTTATTCTTTATTTCAGCAACTATTGAGAACGACAGCATAGGTTCTCCACTCCAAATGTTTTATTTCCTTAAGTCAAATCCTTTATCTCTGATGACAAGGAGCGTCTCAAATGAGGAGGGGGTGGAGGAAGACTGCGCAGTGACGTTACAACCCAACGATGTGCGCGCGTCTGTTTTACACGGATACTTCACATGAGGACATCTGGTTATAGACTCTCGATTGCATTTTCCAATAAAAGGACAATTTTCTAGTGCACATAATTTTAGCTTAGTGACTAAATAATTGTGCACAACCCTTATTCTTTCCATAGCATGAGGTGCAAACACTATATAGTAGTCACCCTGACAATGTGCCCGGAGTTCACTGCACCGGAACACTGGCGACCGACTCGACGCTAGCGCCACGAATTTGGAGTCGCGTAACATTGACCTGAATTGTGGTCACCAGGTCACGAGAGTGAGAGGAAGCGTGGGGGGAACAGGTACCGTTACGTCATGCGTCGCCAGACTAATTCCGTTCCGTTACGAAGAAACCTCTGTAAATTTTTAGACGAGGGATTCGTTAGAGACGGCGGGTTTTTTCCGGCTGCCACTAGTACGTGTATGTACTCCAAAATAGCTCACTTAGACGTCCCCGAGCTTAATACCTTTTGGAAAATCCTATTAGCAGGCAGAACAATTATCACATTAGCGTGAATTTGTTGTGGTGTAGAAACTCTGAAGCGACAATTTATATCATTTTTTACTTTCTCTACTACGTATAGTAAATAGGGGAAGTATTGTATTCCACCCAAAAATTCGATACCGAGATTTCACCGGAAATATATGTTTTGAGACCCCCTCAATCCAAAAAAAGTATTTTTGGAAACATGTCCGTGTGTGTGTCTGTCTGTCTGTGTGTGTGTTTGTGAACAGCATAACTCAGAAACGAACAGTCGGATAAACACCAAACTTGGTATTTAGGTTCAGTATCTTCCAGAGATGCGACACGAAGGTTTTCAAGAGATTCCCCCCACCCCAGATTACCCTTTACATGGAAGATTTTTCGAAAATTTTAATCTTCTCAAAAATGGCTCTAACGATTTTGATTAAAATATCATATGTTTAAGATATTTTCATGACAAATAAAATGTTTATCTTGAATTTCCTGGGAATGTCTCAAAAAGTATTCTTCATTGTGAACGACTTTTGCATAACTGGTAAACCATAAGAGATAGACAAAATTTTAGTACACAAAAAATGTAGATCGCGTTAAAATACACAATTTATGTCATATACATTTTTGTTGTTGAGTCAACCATTTTCGAGATATTGCTCGTTATTCCCTTAAATTTTTCAATACTTATTTTCTCAAATGGGAATTCGTTATTCATTTTTTTGTCTTGGATATGCAAAGAGTATTAATCTGTGGCAAAGGGAATGGTGCTGCACCTAGCAACCAGCTATTAAGAGATATGTATGTGCTTAAAGGCTACTGTATTTCTATATTGCCCTTGTAAATATATATTCCCCTTACATCTACAACAAAATTAGCAATAAGACAGAGTCTGCAAATGTTTATCTCGATTAACATGAAGTAGATGGAGAATAAGCGTTCGTAAAAATAGTTTGTACAAGAGTAGAGAAAGTCACGTGACTGTAACAGAGCAGATTTTTTTTTCTGATTTTTGCTTGAAATACTCTTGTGATTCGGTTTATAAAGCTTTCTTCATCTATTTCCTGCACAATGTTACATGTGCATAATGTGCTACCTTTAATGTGGCTCAGTTGAACACACACACACGCGCGCGCGAGTAATTTATATATTAATTACTATTTCTATCCAGAGAAATAATGCGAGTTAAGTTTTGAATAATAGCTTTGATTGCCCTGGACCTCAGTAATGAATTTTTATCTTGATTTTAATCAAAATGACATCAAAATCCCCGTACATTCAAATGTAAATGATTATAATGAGATCTGGACTTAGTTTTCTTGGCTTTTTCTTTCCATAGGTGAAGACACTGGCACTATTCTCAAGGACATCCCTGCAAACTCCCATTTCCCAATTTAGCTTTCTCCATGTTATTGCATGGCTATTCAGAGGTCTCGGGTTCCATTCCCGGCTGGAGGGTGGGGATGTTTCTTTAGCCAGGATTATTCTCTAACCTCCCTAGAAATGTACCTCAGGAATTATGAATGAAAATTTTTACCTGATTGGCTAATGCATGAATAGCGATATACAAGTCCTGTGTAATGCAAGGTCAGGCGATGAAAGCGATATAAACACACTGTCTTGATAGATGCACGAGCTTTCGTAAGCCTGAGAGGCAGGTTTAAACCGAAGGATCCTCCTACCTATTTGTTGATAATGTACATGCATTCAGGTGTACTAACTCTGTTACATGGTATATTTCATTCATACGGTTATGAAAACGTAACTTTGATAATTCTCTTCGAATATACTAAGACACAGGATCATGTTAAATAAACTATTTTGTTTCTATTCCACTACAGCAGCCAATGAGAGGTGACAGTTAAGAGATAACAGGGCAAGGTTATATGAAACAGACTTAGTTCTACCAGTGGCAGATACAGAATTATTTAAAGGAAGGACTAATGTTTTGAAATATACTGTACCACAAAATAAAACAGTCACATTTCATCTTCAAAATGACTGCAGTTACCAAAGTTACTGCAATGGTTAAGGAAAGTTGAACAGTTACACTGTTTGAAATAAATTGTACTGAACAAGTTTCAAATGATACCAAATGCAAGTGAGATGGCTCCGTGGTAACCTGCAAGACTCAGATTCGCATTCGAAAAGTCCGGTTTAATTCCTGGGGCCGGCCACTGACCATGAGTTTTTCGTAGTTTTCCCTGGTTGGCAAGGTGAATGCTGGGGTAGTTTCTCTTCTACCACGAATTTCTTTTCCCTAATTTCCTAGCATTTCACTTCCTCTTTCATGTGTCAGTAAGTGCAGTGTCGGTCGGTGTCGAAGAGATGGCGCAGATGCTTGCTTGTTGGAAAGTTGTTCTCGGCCCTGGCAGATGACAGCCTTCTTTGAGCCGTCTCAGGTATTATCACCGGTTCCTCCAGGGGGAAGCCTTCTCTGAGCATTCCTCTAGTGTGACCGGGTCATCAAAATTGGGATCGTCATGGCTCATCCCTGTCGGCCGACCTGCCTGCGGCCTATAGCCTCATGCGGTTCCTTCACCTTATCCGTTGCTCCTGGGGATGGTAAGCACAAAAGATCCGCGTTGGATCGAGGTACTAGGTGTCCCCTTCGTTCCCTGGCCGTCGTCATCAATATCTTCACCATCTCAATGCTTTCCTTAAGCTTTTACCAGTTATGTATTAAGAGTATAGATGATTTCCTACAGCTTGCATTATCTGGCCAGCTTGAAATTTGTATTATCTTACAAGTTTGTTTCATTTATTTACACTGCTGCTTGTGAAAATTGCAACACCAAGAAGGAAACGCATGAATTCAATGAATTTAATACCACATGACAAGTAACAAATGATAAACTGTTCAAATCTATACATGGTCTTTGAGCCCTAATATTCATTATTTGGTGTGGCCTCCATGCGCTGCAATTAGAGCTGCTATACGCCGTGGCATTGATTAAAAAAGGTTCTGAATAAGTTCCTGAGGGATTTCCCTCCACGCAGTTTGTATTCGAGCCCACAAATCCGTGACACTGGTTACTGGAGGACCGTGACGCACCAGGTGCCGACCAACCATATCCCAGACATGTTCGATGGGCCACATGTCAGGCGAACGTGCAGGCCAGGGAAGCAATGGTACCGTCGCTCTTTGAAGATGACTTGTACATTCCTCGCAATATGTGGCCGGGCATTGTCCTGTTGAAATGTGTCCTGTGGAGTTGCTGAAGCAGGGGGAGTAGGCTCTACAACCACCGTTAGGTACCGATTGCTGTTTAAAGTGCCCTCAATTCGTAGGAGGCGAGATCGGTTGTTGTAACCAATGGTGCCTCAAACCATCACACATGGTGTTTGTCCGCTATGCCGCTGAACATTGCAGCCGTCCAGGTTGCGCTCACCACGGTACCGCCGGACACGTATGCGGCTATCACTGTAGGACACGTTGAAGCGCGACTCGTCCGAAAAAACATTTTGCCACTCTGCACCCCAGTGATGGTGTTCACGTGCCCATTGAAGTCGGAGGAGCTTGTGGTTTCTGGACAATGGAAGCCGACGTAACATGCAACCCGTTCAACCTGCAGCAGATGGGACCAACCGTTGATGCAGACAATTCACACCTGTTGCAGTGCGTCGAGCCAACACTGTGTATGAAGCTGTACGGTCCGTTATGGCCATGCGACAAGATAACGGCCATCCTGTGTTGTGGTCATGTTCCGTTGTCCAGTACCCGCTCTTCGCTGCGTGCGACCGTCATCTATCCACTGCTTCCACACACGCATTACTGTCGTAGCAGCATGCCCTGTACGAGCCGAAATGTCACGGTATGACAAACCCGCTTCCCGGAGACCGATCATTCTGCCCCGTTCGAACTCACTCACATGCGATATGGCTCCCTTTGACGCCGACGGGGCATACTGACATTTCTTTATTGTTTCCACCTTGTTTGACAGCTCTGCACTGGCTACACTGGGCGCAACAGTGACCTTGTCGGACCGACACGAGAGGGCTCTGCTCGGCCTACGTGTACCCCATCTCTCTGCAAATCTAATCACTTATTGCTTGCACACTCTTCTATACTCCTACCAAGTTTGGAGTCAGGAAATTCTTTCCTGGTGTTGCAATTTTCGCATACGGCAGAGAGAGAGAGAGAGAGAGAGAGAGTGAGTGAGTGAGTGAGTGAGTGAGTGAGTGGGTGGGTGGGTGTGTGTGTGTGTGTGTGTGTGTGTGTGTGTGTGCGCGTGCGTGCGTGCTTGTGTGTGTGTGTTTTCCAGCTTTGCAATATGCAGACATTTTTCCAGCACCCAACACTACAGTTTTTAACACCTTCTTATCACTTTTCTCCATTCTTGCTTGTTGGAGCATAAATCTTCTTCAATTTCCCAATCCATCATTGCCCCTCTAATTCCTTGAATCCACGTGCTGTGAAGTCTTCCTTTCCTCCTCCTTCCTGGTGACATCCACTCCATTATTCTTTTGGGTAACTTTTATCTTCCATTCTTTTAGCAAGCCCATACCATTCTGTTGACTGTCAAGCATGGTTTCATTTTTTGTGTGTTTTTAATCTTTAAATCTCCTGATGCGGGTAAACCCAAAATATTGAACATTTCTGTTCTGGTTAATAATGTTTGTAATGTTAATGATTTTCATTGTGTGACTTTATGTTTTTTTATATTTTGGAACAACCACCTATATATCTTCTTGAATTTATTTATTGATCACCCATGCAAATATATATGAAGGAAAATATATAGGAAATAATATATCCAACTGTTCGTTTCTGAGTTATCCTGTTCACAGACAGACACACAGACCACACACGGACATGTTTCCAAAAATGCTTTTTTTGGATTCAGGGTGTCTCAAAACATGTATTTCCGGTGAAATCTCGGTATCGAATTTTTGGGTGGAATACAATACTTCCCCTACTTACTGTACGTAGTAGAGAAAGTAAAAATTAGCCCAACACAGCCAGGAATCGATGCCAGGACCAGGTAGAGAAGCCAGAACACTGACCACTCAACCACAGAGGCAGTTAACTAGAAATTGTAATTTTGATTTCAAGAAGTAAATTACAAGTAAAAACCTACAATTCATTAAAAGTAGCAGTTAAAATTAAAATTAAAAGAATAAATGTTTAAACTCTTTTCAGAACATTTCCTTTCCAGGAAGCATTTAGAAACTCTAGAAAGATAGAAAGAGCTTGAACATCTTATGTAATTGAAAAAGAAACCTGAATCATTACATAAATGTTTTAAAAGTTGGTTTGTAAAATATAATACTTTATTTTTCTAAAGTACTTTTAATTTAAGAGGAAATACAAGCAGTTAAAAAGAAACTGAACAAAAAAACCAATGTAGCATCATAATGACTAAAACATGTTTATATAGATATTAATTCACAACATATGAGGGTGTTAGAGGGATTGATTGTTCCTGCCTTCTATCATCTGTGCCCCTGGAAATAGTTTATCTTCTTTTAAAACTAACCTGTTTTTCTTTTTGTTGCAGGGATGAATACAACTGAACCATGATAACAAGGCAGCGAGATGAAATACAAGTGAAAATAAAAGCCTGACTACATTCTTCCAGATAAGTAAATAATTAATCTTGGGATGCTTGTATGATAACCAAAAAGGAGCATAAAATAATTCAGTCTGAGCACTTCTAGCAATCTCATAATTTCATTTTCACAATTGATGCTTCCAGTTAACTAGCCCTACGCACAGAATGATAAAGATTTATGAAACCTTTCAGAAAGTTTGAATAAAATAAGCACACCTACAATTGCAGCATCAACAACGAAACACGTTGCTGTTTTATTTAAGGCGAAAGGTTCACAGTGAAGACACTTTAAATACCAGTGATAATTTTTAAAAAGTATGAGCACACCCTCAGCATTTCCATACAGCGCAGTGATTCCATTTGTTTAAAGTGTCAAATTTGAGCATAGTCAATTTTTATGAGCTTTATTGTAAAGTGACCTGAGTGCAAAGTGTTAGTTCGTATCCAGGCAGTGAAATATTTATTGAACACAGTGAGCTTCATCTCATTTGTGTGCGTGTGTGTCTTACGAGTGTGTGTGTTAACTGCCAAGCTTCTGGTATTTTGCTGAATTAAGTTCGGTGCATTAAGCGCATATTTGTTCTACTGCAAGCACGTGTGCAACTCTGCATAATCATGACTACTCTACTGGGATCGGGTGACTATGTTCCTGTGAGTCAGTTTTTCCATGACCGCTCAGTATTTGTGACTGGAGGAACGGGATTCATGGGCAAAGTCCTGGTCGAAAAGTTGCTGCGATCATGCCCAGGAATCAAGAACATCTTCCTCCTAATGAGACCCAAAAGGGGTCAGGATGTTAAGGCCAGGCTCAGCGAGCTGCTCAATGCACCAGTAAGTTCACGTTTTATATTAGTATGCATGTGTATCACATATTTTTACTTACCAATAGGAGGTCTTGTATTCCACCCAAAAATTTGCTGTGAAGATTTCATTGTCAGTATGTGTTTTGAGGCTCGCTGAATCAAAAAAAGCATTTTTAGAAACATGTGTGTGCATGCATGTGATAGGGGGAGAGAGAGAGAGAGAGAAAGAGGGGGAAGAGAGAGAGAGAGAACAGCATAACTCTAATACAAAATGTCGAATAAATACCAAACTTGGTCCTTAAGGAGACAAGGTACTCTGAAATGGTAAAAAATCACATTTTTTGTTTTAGGCATTAATATATTCTCTATTATTTCCAATTTCAGAAAATATATACTTTTTGGGGGGGTTAAGGGGTTTTTAAGACACTTAAATACTACTTAAATGCCAGTCTGCATTCCTTTAAAGCTGTCATGCAACGCCCCTTTTTAGAAAATTTTCGTATCTTTCAACAACGAACAACTATATCATGCCCAGCGAGCAGTTCAACAATTAACAAAAGAGGCCAGGACCAAGAGAAGGCAATCAGAAAAGCTGAAGAAATCCAGGAATGAAGGTGCAGATGATTATGACCCTGGAATGTACTGAAGTGTGTTAGAATTTTAATGTTATAATTTTAAATTCAGTTTTCTCAAAACAACATTATGTACCTTTTTTCTCAGAAAGTATGCGACGTAGAGAGCTGAAATTTTCAGTACATGTCTACAACACATAGCTAAACTTTTCGAACCACAATCATGTATATTAGTGTTATTAAGAAAGCAAAAACAATTTTGAATTTGCAAATAACCTTTTTTCAATTTATACTTATACATAACTAAATAATTGAGGTTCAGAAGATAGCTGATTATACTAAGAACAAGCATGCAAAACTGTGATTCTGTATTGCAAGTAGTATCACAGAAAAAGGTACATGAATTCACATGTTTTAAGAGTACATTTTATTATTTTTCTGCTGAATGAAATATTTTTATGGACTTAACTACATAAGCTATTAATGCAAACAAGCACTTGAAATAATTGTCATGATTTATAGAATAATTAATAAAAATTTCAGGAAAAATCATTGAGAACTTTAAGAGCAGCAGTAATTTAATACACTTAAGGTGTAATTTCCATATGTTCATAGTACCTTGTCCCCAAGTTCAATATTTTCCAAAGATGTGGTATGAAGATTTTCAGGAAAATCCTTCCACCCCAAATTACCCTTTACATAGAATATTTTTCCATTTTTCTTTTTTAATTCTAATATCCTTTAACTGGGTAAGGTCATATAAGATGGTGAATGAACAAAATGGTTGAAATGATGCTCAGGAGTAGAGGCCCAGAATCCCTAGAGCTAGTGTTACTTGTCTTCTCAGGATAAGAGAAATTCCCAGCAAAAACCTTATCCACGTATCCTTAACCAAGATTCAAACTTGGGACCTCTTGAATGTGAGGCAGACATCACAGAAGTAAGTTCAGTATGTTCCAAAGTTGTGACATAAAGATTTTCAAGAAATTTCCCCACCCCAAATCACCCTTTACATGGAAGTACCCTTCATTCGGAAGGAATTAAATTAACAATTGTTTAACTGGTAGCAAAAAATGAAGAATGCTTCAAAACACAGTTTATTTCAAATAACTTTTTTATGGTATTAGCCAAATATGAGGTACATATTATTATTGGTTTAAGTTTTTCAATAGTTTTTAATTTTCTTACTCAGTTGTTTCTCACAATGTCATGCAAATAGTATGGGATTTCAAGGCCAGCATATAGAGACTCACTTTTAAATATCTGACTATGATTCAGTTTCCTCTATCCTTGTACCTACAACAAAATGTGAAATGAATCTATTTCTGCACAGACTTATTTTGATTAACATGAAGTAAGTAGAAAAATAAGCTTTCATAAGGATAGTTTGTAGAAGCTATATAAAAATAAACTATAGTGGGTAGAGAACATTGTATGAATGTAGCATATCAGATTTTTACTTTTAAGCATATATTAAGATTTATGAGAACATGTGTTCTTCTGGAGAAAACTATCAACATTTAGCTTTAAAATTTAATTCTACTTAACCTCTGAAATTATTTTGAGTAGAGGCCTTTCAAAACTTTTGTGAAAATTAATAATTCAAATTATGCTTTTTTTTTACAAAATTTTTTAACAAACATAGATGTTTATACACAAGTTACCCTAACATACTTGTACTTTTCCATGAGCTAATTTGAGGGGATACTGGTTGGCACACAATGCCTTGTGGAAAAAATAACAGATGTCTTCAAGAGTGTGATCTACCAGACAGTTCAAAGACCCACAACGTAGACTTAAAACTGCTGGTAACATGATAACAGAGCACCATATTTTCTTGGTTGAAAAATTATGAAGTAGAATAAAGTAATCCAAGACTCCGTTTTTGTGTATTACTTCTCTTTTCCACAATTTCTGTAGCTTCCCATAGAAAAGAATTAAGAAATTTAATATCAGTTGCATTTGTTAGGCTGTCCCACAAGTGCATATATAGAGTTTTATTTGGGAGGAGGGCCCAAAATGACAATCTGCATAAAATTAAACATTTGGAACACATGTAAATGAGACACAGCAATAATACAGTGATAGATATACACACAATTGTGAAGAGTTATTATTTTAAACAAACACCCTGTTTGGGTATTGAGGCAGAAATCTCCACTTTCTGTGTGGTGTGTATATATAAAGTGGATTTTACATTTTTCACAAGTGTTAACATAGTTTCAAGTTAAAATTTTAGAAACAATATGAAAGTAACATGTTTCTAATACAGAATCAAGTTTTCTTGGAATTCTAGCAAATGTATCTGCAACTTCATTATCAGACACATGAATATCACGGTGAATTGACAGCAAGACCAGTCCAGGTGTGCTTCTCAATCATGTCTTTGATTGTCTTACTGTGTAAAAAGCTATTTCTGCAGAAGCAGTGTAAATTGGCAAATTGGTTAATATCTTGAAGAGAGCATAGATAACCAAAGAAGTCATATCTTTGAAGTTTCTTATCATATTGTTTTAAGAAAATTTTTCTGTAAAAAATAAAGGTTCCCTTTCAAGAAATACCTCCCTCTGGGACTGATTTTAGAATGTTTGTGATTGCCTTTCCTTATCAAATTATTTTCTCTGATGTAGTACCAGCTGTCCCCATAGCACTGCAGCAGCACTGCTGCTTACAGTGTGAAGGAAATTGGGTTCAATACCTGGAAGTGGCATGGGAATTTTTTCGTGCTGCTGGGAGATCTGGTACAGAATGCTATCAACTTCATGAGATCCCTGATGATCAAGGGAGGAACTTTTTGTTGGAAAAATAGTAGTTCCAAAGCTGAAAGATCACACATAATGATGTCTTCTGTGGACAGAGGCAGGGAATGCCATCAACTTTGGTCTCCTTTGGACTATTGCACCAGGACAGTTCCAGTCATTCTAAATAATTATTTAAATATCATACTAAATTTATTTCCATTATAGTTTACTTTCACTTTCAAGCCATAGTAGTCTTTGAAAGATGAAGTAGTAAATTATTTTTACATATTTTTAGCACCACGTATGGAAGCCTATTTGAAGAACATATTTTCTTTTAACTTGTTTGCAACACGCTTTGGGCGTCAATTTGAAGTAGTTTGTATTGTTGTGTTGAAAGAGTTGTATTATATTTCAACTGTTGGGTAGCCGAACTTGTACTAGTTGCAACCGCACATATGGTAAACAGTTTCCAGTAGCCTTCGCCCCAAATGTACTTTCAGGTGGCCTTTGCTCCAAGTTTAAAAAAATATTAACTTTGTAATTTGACTGTTTCTTTAAGTATTAAGTATTTATGTTTGCCTCTGCTGCATCAGTATTTTTGTTAGAGACACGTTTCTCTTAGCAGGGTTGTGATGCAACAAGAATGTAGGCTTACACACATTATAATGTTACTTCACTACTTTTATTAATACTAGATACGATTTAAATAACACTTCATTGATATATAGAGCTGTGAGATTCATTCATTCATTCATTCATTATCTGTTTACCCTCCTCTTATGTAGGACTGACACCCCCCAGGACTTACAAGCGGGTGCCTGGGGTCAGAGGCCCGTCGAGGAGCAGACACTCATGGATCAGACAGAGCATGCAGGATGGGTGATCAGCCTGATGCCTGGTATGGGATGAAGGAAGTAGATGAAACGAAATCTTGGTGAAAGAATGAAAGGAAAGGTGAAGATGGAGCAGTTGGTGCAATGAATGGCGGGGGAAACCGGAGAACCCGGAGGAAACCCGCCCAGACGCCGCTTTGTCCACCACAAATCCCACATGCAGGTCCCTGGGATCGAACCCGGGCCGCCTCGGTGGGAGGCGAGCGGTCTAACCACTCGGCCACGGCGCCGCCTAGCTGTGAGATTCTTTTTATTAATTAATTACACTTTTTAACACATAAACTTATTTTTCGTCTCACACGAATACATATTATAATTCTTGAGGACACTTTTTGTGTCTGATAGTAACGCTGTCTGCAGGCAACTAACTTCTAAATTTGTAAATTTTTCTCCTTTTAGTTTCTGATTGGCTAATCCTAGTCCAATGGAATACCTTCATTTAGCTAAAGCTTTTTCTGGTTGTTGATTGGCTATTTTATAAACTGTCACTAAAATTACATTATTGCTTCCAAGAATCAGTAGTAGTATTGTTAAACTCTCAAACTCATTATTGCCTCAAGGTTACCTCATTGTTAGCAACTTTTAACTTATTATTTTCACAGCTCCTAATTATTAAATTATGTAATACATTCCTATAACATTATTGAACATGTATACAATAATATAAGCATATGCAATGACTGTTACATACATTTTACAAATTATTACATACACATATTGCTTTAAGGCGGGCTGTTATTGAATTTACATATTATATAATTTGACTGAAATCATTTAAGTGTTAAAAATACTGCCTCAAAGAAGTGACCTTATTGTTCTGCCTAGAAATAGTGAAATAAAAATTCTAAAGTAAAAGATGTAATAAAAGCAAACAGAAAAAAAGTGCAACTATGATAGTGTAAGAAATGTTTCTCATTTTGTTCCCATAATCACAAATGTCTATGAAAGATATACTGTACTATCACTTTATTTCCCTGTGCTGGAATAGAATTTTAGTGCGGAATATTGTCATTGTGCCACATATCTGCCAAAGGAGTAATAATTTGACTGAAAGAGGTAATTAAATTTACTGCTTACAAAAGCTTTGCTGAGAATAGTAAGTTTTGGTGTACCAAGAAGAGAAGAAAGGTGTAATAGCAGAGAGAAATTTGAAATCTTGGTGCAGTTTAAAATTATATATTGACAATTTATTTAAAGGACATTTAAAAATATTTAATGAAAAAAATAATAATGTTTTGGAAAAATATGTAAATTGTTAGAATAAGGATGTTACAGTGCCATGCAAATTAATCGGAACAGTACAATAACAGAACATTTGAGGGAGTATTTTTAACACTTAAATAATTTCAGTCTAATTATATAATATGTAAATTCAATAACAGCCCGCCTTAAAGCAATATGTGTATGTAATAATTTTTAAAATGTATGTAACAGTCATTGCATATGCTTATATTATTGTATCCATGTGTAATAATGTTATATGAATATATTACGTAATTTAATAATGTAGGAGCTGTGAGAATAATAAGTTAAAAGTTGTTAACAATGAGGTAACCTTGAGTCAATAATGAGTAAGAAAGTTTAACACTACTACTTGTGATTCTTGGAGTAACAATAATGTAATTTTAGTGACAGTTTATAAAATAGCCAATCAACAACCAGAAAAAGCTTTAGTTAAATGAAGGTATTCTATTGAGTAGGATTAGCCAATCAGAAACTGAAAAGGAGAAAATTTTACAAATTTAGAGTTCAGTTGACTGTAGACAGCATTACTAACCAGATGCAAAAAGTGTCCTCAAGAAATATAATATGTATTTGTGTGAGACGAAAAATAAGTTTACGTGTTAAAAAGTGCAAGTATTTAATAAAAACATCTCGCAGCTCTCTCTCTATATCAGTGTAGTGTTAATTAAATCATATCAAGTATTAATAAAAGGAGTGAAGTAAAATTATAATCTGTGTAAGCCTACATTCTTGTCGCATCACAACCCTGCCAAGATATCCATGTCTCTAAAATAAATACTGATGCATGCGACGGTATTAATGTTATGTTGACTTCATGCGTTGATTAACTTGTGACGTCATTCCTTTATCTGGTTCGTAGCTCCCTCTGGTGTGGCAATTTGCATCAGTTTTGAAATAATTCACTTTAAATGTTCTCCGGCTAGCTATTTAGGTAGACATTTAACTCTTGCAGGGTGTGAATCGGAAAGGAATCTTTTGTCCAGAAATTATATTGACGAAGAAATTGATTTTATAACTTTTATTGTAGAACACGTTCACTAACACATTTACATATAGATATAGATACTCGCCAAACTGAAACTGTTTGTAATAACTTCTTATCACTTTTAACTCACGTACTTCAACTTTATATATTTAACTGTATAATACTTTAGATTCTCGTAATTCTGCTGCGCGTAACTTATGACGAAATGACTGGCTGGAGATAATGTGTAACGTGCTAAAAATTTTGATGAACTGGGCGACCGACGTGTATGGTATTGAGAATTCTGTTGAACTGGTGGAATAGCTACCTCGGACCTGGCTTATTTATAGGCCTGCATCAAGATACGCCTAAGGATTATAAATGAACTGCCATTGGCTAATAAAACGCGCCAACATTAGCGTCTATTTTAATATCCAATGAAAACCACTAATACATATTGCTTTAGGAAATGTTCTAGAAGCTTCTATCGAAAAGGCGCGAAACATTACGTAACTTCCTTGTTCCCGGTAATGATAAACAACTCACCCCATTGCTGCATTATTGTGTTATTGTTGACACTTTCAGTAGAGCCGTATATTATTATTTACCAATAATAATTACAATTAATAAACCTCTGAAATCAATGTCACATAAAAATACATATTCATATTACAATCATTATTTACATTTAGGTAATTTATGATACAAATTACCGTATCATATGCCCCACTAGAAACATAATTATAAATATTTATAACCTGTTTGGAAATTTTATAATTTTGTTTTTAGTCTCCTAAATCTTGTAACACATGCTATCACTTTCACTTAACACTTCACACGCATTTAACACACGACATATGTTTTTTATCTCGCCACTACTTACTGGCTCTGGTTTAATTAATTTAGATATTCATCTGACATCACAAACCTTTTTTTATAGCAAATACTTTACCCTAAATTATTTAATCACTGCTACCAAATTGTTTACTTTAAGTTGTTGACAAAAATTCATACATTTAAGATTTTTGTAATTATTATACATATTTACCAAAATATTCACCCTCTACATATATTTACATCTTTTAAATCTAGGCACTGTTTCACATTTTCTGTTTTCTACATAAGTATTTGTTTTTTTTTTTTTTTTTGAATTTATTATTATTATTTTAACAATACTTTTGGAATTGTATTTACGTACTTTTAATTTAATATCATCTTAAGTTTCAATCTTTGCATTCTTAATTTTCAAATGTTGTTACAGTTACTAAAAATTTATTTATTTATTTATTTATTTTTTTTATTTTATAATTTATTTCTCTTTTCAAATGATATATATAAAAATAGTCAACCCTCTTACGTTCCAATACATTTCTCTGCAAGTCGTCTTTAACTATCCAGCCTTTACTTTACATCTTATTGCTATTTACCCTCCTGGATCAAATTGTGTGTGGCTAAACATTACTCGTAGCCGTAACCTAACCTTCAAATTTTTGTTCATGAATAACCTCTTGTATTCATTTGACATTTCGTCCCCTGATAACATTTGAAAACAATCTACAGTTTCTTGAACAACAAATCCTTTAACAACTGTCATTTTCAATTCTTCTACTATCATTTTAATCTGAGAATACTCTGACAAATCTGTACTAAACTGTACTGGACTGGAGTTTTCGTTTTGAACATCTTGGTACAATTTATTTCTTTGCATTTCTGATTCTTTCTGTATTTCTGATTTTTCCCCTCTGAAATTGACTTGCGCCTCATTTGCATCTACATTCATAACCTCTTTCATCTTTATTATCTCACTTGAAATACTACTCATTTGACTTCCTAACTCTGTACATTCTACATTAACCTCACTTTTAGTATTAACCTCACTTTCTTTGTTACCTATTTCCTTGCTCATGTCTAGCATTTTCTTTGAAATTTCTCCTATCTCACTTGCTATTACTTCCTCATTTTCATCTCTCATTTTTGGCATAATACTATTTAACTTCATAACTTTCTTTTCAATTTCTTCACTGCTTTGATCTACTTTTTGCTCTAATTTCTCATTCCTCCTACCAATACTTTCAATTGATTTCCTGTTTTGTTCTAAGCTCTTACCAATATCTTCCCTCAATTCTTTATTATTCTTTTGCATATCTTCCCTTAATTTCTCATTACTCTGAGTTAATTTTTCTAATTTCTCATTATTCTTTTGCATATCTTCCCTCAATTGATCTGTAATACTCTTACTAAGATCTTCCCTCATATTTCTCAGCATTTCCATAATCATAATAGTATCAGGATTAACATTTCCTGCTATTCTATTCTCACTTTCTGCACTAACATTTTCATCTTCAAATCCTAAAAAATCTGGGCTATTTCCTGTAACCTGTATTGAATTACAACTAACTGTTACATCATCTCCCTCCATAATTATTTCTTCTGTATTATTGGTAGCCATTGTTTTTTTTATCCTACCACTCCTCATTAACATTTATTTACCTTTTTTTTTTTTTTTTTTTTTTTTAAAAAATTAAGATACTCTAACCTTACTTATGCTGTCCGTTGCTGTTACTTTGATGTCCAGCGTTCTGCCCCATTCTCCTAGATTTGATGTCTCTTCTGCTTTGTGTTGTGATGAATCTACGTCGTCTCGATGTTTTTGTAGTTGAATTCCTTGTTGCCTCGTAATCTCGGAATTACGATGTCCAATCATCCGTATAGTCTGTCGTTCCTTTTGTTTCTGGAATCTGCGTCTTGTAGATCATTTCACCGCTGCATTCCTGGTTACTCTGCTTCATTCCTGGTCATCGTTTTCCTTTCCTAGTCACTTCGCCCCACGTCCTGGGCGCCAATATGCGACGGTATTAATGTTATTTCTTCTTCATGCGTTGATTAACTTGTGACGTCATTCCTTTATCTGGTTCGTAGCTCCCTCTGGTGTGGCAATTTGCATCAGTTTTGAAATAATTCACTTTAAATGTTCTCCGGCTAGCTATTTAGGTAGACATTTAACTCTTGCAGGGTGTGAATCGGAAAGGAATCTTTTGTCCAGAAATTATATTGACGAAGAAATTGATTTTATAACTTTTATTGTAGAACACGTTCACTAACACATTTACATATAGATATAGATACTCGCCAAACTGAAACTGTTTGTAATAACTTCTTATCACTTTTAACTCACGTACTTCAACTTTATATATTTAACTGTATAATACTTTAGATTCTCGTAATTCTGCTGCGCGTAACTTATGACGAAATGACTGGCTGGAGATAATGTGTAACGTGCTAAAAATTTTGATGAACTGGGCGACCGACGTGTATGGTATTGAGAATTCTGTTGAACTGGTGGAATAGCTACCTCGGACCTGGCTTATTTATAGGCCTGCATCAAGATACGCCTAAGGATTATAAATGAACTGCCATTGGCTAATAAAACGCGCCAACATTAGCGTCTATTTTAATATCCAATGAAAACCACTAATACATATTGCTTTAGGAAATGTTCTAGAAGCTTCTATCGAAAAGGCGCGAAACATTACGTAACTTCCTTGTTCCCGGTAATGATAAACAACTCACCCCATTGCTGCATTATTGTGTTATTGTTGACACTTTCAGTAGAGCCGTATATTATTATTTACCAATAATAATTACAATTAATAAACCTCTGAAATCAATGTCACATAAAAATACATATTCATATTACAATCATTATTTACATTTAGGTAATTTATGATACAAATTACCGTATCATATGCCCCACTAGAAACATAATTATAAATATTTATAACCTGTTTGGAAATTTTATAATTTTGTTTTTAGTCTCCTAAATCTTGTAACACATGCTATCACTTTCACTTAACACTTCACACGCATTTAACACACGACATATGTTTTTTATCTCGCCACTACTTACTGGCTCTGGTTTAATTAATTTAGATATTCATCTGACATCACAAACCTTTTTTTATAGCAAATACTTTACCCTAAATTATTTAATCACTGCTACCAAATTGTTTACTTTAAGTTGTTGACAAAAATTCATACATTTAAGATTTTTGTAATTATTATACATATTTACCAAAATATTCACCCTCTACATATATTTACATCTTTTAAATCTAGGCACTGTTTCACATTTTCTGTTTTCTACATAAGTATTTGTTTTTTTTTTTTTTTTGAATTTATTATTATTATTTTAACAATACTTTTGGAATTGTATTTACGTACTTTTAATTTAATATCATCTTAAGTTTCAATCTTTGCATTCTTAATTTTCAAATGTTGTTACAGTTACTAAAAATTTATTTATTTATTTATTTATTTTTTTTATTTTATAATTTATTTCTCTTTTCAAATGATATATATAAAAATAGTCAACCCTCTTACGTTCCAATACATTTCTCTGCAAGTCGTCTTTAACTATCCAGCCTTTACTTTACATCTTATTGCTATTTACCCTCCTGGATCAAATTGTGTGTGGCTAAACATTACTCGTAGCCGTAACCTAACCTTCAAATTTTTGTTCATGAATAACCTCTTGTATTCATTTGACATTTCGTCCCCTGATAACATTTGAAAACAATCTACAGTTTCTTGAACAACAAATCCTTTAACAACTGTCATTTTCAATTCTTCTACTATCATTTTAATCTGAGAATACTCTGACAAATCTGTACTAAACTGTACTGGACTGGAGTTTTCGTTTTGAACATCTTGGTACAATTTATTTCTTTGCATTTCTGATTCTTTCTGTATTTCTGATTTTTCCCCTCTGAAATTGACTTGCGCCTCATTTGCATCTACATTCATAACCTCTTTCATCTTTATTATCTCACTTGAAATACTACTCATTTGACTTCCTAACTCTGTACATTCTACATTAACCTCACTTTTAGTATTAACCTCACTTTCTTTGTTACCTATTTCCTTGCTCATGTCTAGCATTTTCTTTGAAATTTCTCCTATCTCACTTGCTATTACTTCCTCATTTTCATCTCTCATTTTTGGCATAATACTATTTAACTTCATAACTTTCTTTTCAATTTCTTCACTGCTTTGATCTACTTTTTGCTCTAATTTCTCATTCCTCCTACCAATACTTTCAATTGATTTCCTGTTTTGTTCTAAGCTCTTACCAATATCTTCCCTCAATTCTTTATTATTCTTTTGCATATCTTCCCTTAATTTCTCATTACTCTGAGTTAATTTTTCTAATTTCTCATTATTCTTTTGCATATCTTCCCTCAATTGATCTGTAATACTCTTACTAAGATCTTCCCTCATATTTCTCAGCATTTCCATAATCATAATAGTATCAGGATTAACATTTCCTGCTATTCTATTCTCACTTTCTGCACTAACATTTTCATCTTCAAATCCTAAAAAATCTGGGCTATTTCCTGTAACCTGTATTGAATTACAACTAACTGTTACATCATCTCCCTCCATAATTATTTCTTCTGTATTATTGGTAGCCATTGTTTTTTTTATCCTACCACTCCTCATTAACATTTATTTACCTTTTTTTTTTTTTTTTTTTTTTTTAAAAATTAAGATACTCTAACCTTACTTATGCTGTCCGTTGCTGTTACTTTGATGTCCAGCGTTCTGCCCCATTCTCCTAGATTTGATGTCTCTTCTGCTTTGTGTTGTGATGAATCTACGTCGTCTCGATGTTTTTGTAGTTGAATTCCTTGTTGCCTCGTAATCTCGGAATTACGATGTCCAATCATCCGTATAGTCTGTCGTTCCTTTTGTTTCTGGAATCTGCGTCTTGTAGATCATTTCACCGCTGCATTCCTGGTTACTCTGCTTCATTCCTGGTCATCGTTTTCCTTTCCTAGTCACTTCGCCCCACGTCCTGGGCGCCAATATGCGACGGTATTAATGTTATTTCTTCTTCATGCGTTGATTAACTTGTGACGTCATTCCTTTATCTGGTTCGTAGCTCCCTCTGGTGTGGCAATTTGCATCAGTTTTGAAATAATTCACTTTAAATGTTCTCCGGCTAGCTATTTAGGTAGACATTTAACTCTTGCAGGGTGTGAATCGGAAAGGAATCTTTTGTCCAGAAATTATATTGACGAAGAAATTGATTTTATAACTTTTATTGTAGAACACGTTCACTAACACATTTACATATAGATATAGATACTCGCCAAACTGAAACTGTTTGTAATAACTTCTTATCACTTTTAACTCACGTACTTCAACTTTATATATTTAACTGTATAATACTTTAGATTCTCGTAATTCTGCTGCGCGTAACTTATGACGAAATGACTGGCTGGAGATAATGTGTAACGTGCTAAAAATTTTGATGAACTGGGCGACCGACGTGTATGGTATTGAGAATTCTGTTGAACTGGTGGAATAGCTACCTCGGACCTGGCTTATTTATAGGCCTGCATCAAGATACGCCTAAGGATTATAAATGAACTGCCATTGGCTAATAAAACGCGCCAACATTAGCGTCTATTTTAATATCCAATGAAAACCACTAATACATATTGCTTTAGGAAATGTTCTAGAAGCTTCTATCGAAAAGGCGCGAAACATTACGTAACTTCCTTGTTCCCGGTAATGATAAACAACTCACCCCATTGCTGCATTATTGTGTTATTGTTGACACTTTCAGTAGAGCCGTATATTATTATTTACCAATAATAATTACAATTAATAAACCTCTGAAATCAATGTCACATAAAAATACATATTCATATTACAATCATTATTTACATTTAGGTAATTTATGATACAAATTACCGTATCACGCAGCCGAGGCAAACATAAATATCATATTTAAAGAAACAGTTTAATTACAAAGTTAATATTTTTTTTAAACTTGGGGCAAAGCCAACCTGAAAGTGCATTTGGGGCAAAGGCTACCGGAAACTGGGTACTATACGTGCGGTTGCAACTACTACAAGTTCGGTTCCCCAACAGTTGAAATATAATACAACTCCTTCAATACAAACTACTTCAAATTAACGCCCAAAGCATGGTGCAAATAACGTAACGATACTATCTACTTCAAATAGGCTTTCCATACGTAGCAGCAATAAAACTTCTTCAAATTGGCATCCATACGTGGGGAAAATAACAATATACAACAAAATACCTACCTCACATTTTACATGCTTTCATCAATTTAATCATAAATTGCTTCCAATTTACATTTCTTAATACTTAATATGTCCTTTCTGTTTTATAAGTTCCATTACACCATTAGGCATTGACTCCACAAGATTGGAACACACATTTTTGAGATCATCATGAAACCACACTTGAATTAAAGCTAATATCAAACGTTCTTTTGTGGAACAGTCAAAGTTTCCAAGTCTCGTTTTGCAAATAGCTCACAAATTTTCTATGGGGTTAATGTCAGGCAAATTCCCTGGCCAGTCAAGCACACGAACATTGTTATCTTTGCAGAATTTCTTCACTTTCTTAGAAGTGTGGCAGGTAGCTAAATCTTCTTGAAAAATTCGGTGTTCTTCCGGAAACCATTTCTGGAGTTCATGAACAACTCTTACCAGTAAGTGATGTACTGATCGCTTTTCATCATGCCTTCAATTGGGGTTAAAGGTCCTAGTGCTTCATAGGTGAAACAGCCCCAAAACATTTTCTTCTCGGGGTGTTTTACAGTTTGTTGAAAATGTCCTGAATTTGCAGGTTCAATATTTGCTCAGCGCACATACTGAAACCTCTGACCTTGCACTTCAAAATGAGTCTCATCAGAGCTAAGAACTTTTTTCCAATCTTGCTTTGTACAATTCCAATGAGCACATGCCCATAAGAGGCGTTCTTATGCATTGCTTGTGTAAGAAGTTATTTCTTCATAGATTTTGGGGCTAATGCATCTAGATTCACTCCCCTGTCCCTCAGGTCACGAGTCAAATCCACAGTAGTGAGCCTAGGGTTTCTTTTGCTTTTCCTAAGGAGAAAGTGGTCATCATTGGTGGAGTTTGCTGTTTCCCACTACATTTCCCCCTTTTCCTTGATGTAATGGAGCCAGTCTCATTGTACTGATGAATAATTCTATGTACAGTGGCTACACCAACACCGAACTTTGTAGCTATCTCTCTTTGCATCATAGAAGTATTTTGTGTTAATGCCAGAATTGCACTTTGATGGGAGTCATATCCGTCGAAGGCTAAAATTTACAAATAATACAAGAGAACAATAAAACTCCACCATATCCAAATAAATGCACATTTGATCTGAAAACCAACTGCCACACAACAATTGACATGTGAAACAACAAGCAACAATGGCCAGAGAGCATTTGATTTCATTATAAGCACAGTGCTGACATTTCTTTGGGAAAATGCAGCAAAATTTACCTTGTTCCGATTAATTTGCACTGAACTGTATATGATTGGTTAGCTGCTTTGGGTTTCATAAAGAATTGACATAAAGGTAAATTGTTAGAGGAGTTTACGATGTTAATGCATGATGATTGAAGAAATGAGTTACAAGTGGAGACATATAGAGAAAGCAAGAGAGCTGTATCTGCTTTAAGTACATAAGTTGTTTTAAAAGTGTATAAAATAATTAAGAGAAATTAAGAATGAAAGAAACAGGTAGATAACTCTGATTAATTTGAAAGAAAAGCTTTTGCATGGTTGCTTACAGGCATTTTATTCCTAAAAGGGTATATTTTTATTTTATTTGCTGACAAGAAAACTGATATATTCTGTTGCTTATGAAATGTTGAAATTGTACAGATAGTATCTGAGATGAAAAATGAGAGAAATAAAGGTAAAACCATACAAGAAGTTGAAGGAAGTGGCAAGAGAATGAATATAATTCTGATAATTGTGTTTTATTGTTAGAGACTCAATTTCATACTTATTTTTACTTTCTCTACTACATATAGTAAGTAGGGGAAGTATTGTATTCCACTCAAAACTTGGATACCAAGATTTTACCAGAAATACATGTTTTGAGACCCCCTGAATCCAAAAAAAGCATTTTTGGAAACATGTCCGTGTGTGTCTGTGTGTCTATGAACAGCATAACTCAGAAACGAACAGTCGGATAAACACGAAACTTGGTATTTAGATTCAGTATCTTCCAGAGATGTTTTCAAGAAAATCCCCCACCCCAGATTACTCTTTACATGGAACATTTTTCGAAAATTTTAATTTTCTCAAAAATGGCTCTTAACGATTTTGATTAAAATATCATGTGTTTAAGATATTTTCATGGCAAATGAAATGTATATCTCGAATTTTCTGGGAACGTCTCCAAAAATATTCTTCATTGTGAACGACTTTTGCATAACTGTTAAACCATAAGAGATAGACAAAATTTTATTACACAAAAAATGTAGATCGCATTAAAATATACAATTTATGTCATACACATTTTTTTTGTTGAGTGAACCATTTTCGAGATATTGCTTGTTATTTCCTTAAATTTTTCAATACTTATTTCCTCAAAGGGGAATTCGTTATTCATTTTTTTGTCTTGGATATGCAAAGAGTATTAATCTGCGGCAAAGAGAATGGTGCTGCACATAGCAACCAGCTATTAAGAGTAATGTCTATGCTTAAAGGCTACTGTATTTCTATATTGCCCTTGTAAATATATATTTCCCTTACATCTACAAGAAAATTAGCAATAAGATAGAGTCTGCAAATGTTTATCTCGATTAACATGAAGTAGATGGAGAATAAGCATTTGTAAAAATAGTTTGTACAAGAGTAGAGAAAGTCATGTGAGTGTAACACATAAGAATTTTTTAAATTGTGTAATTCTGGCTGAAATATGGGTTTACATCGTTGCAATGTTATTTATGCCCTTGAATGGTGGTTTAATAAGTAGTGCATCCTTTAAATGCCTACCACACCTCGACTTTAAATTGGTTTTTCTCAAAACCACATATTCTTTGCTTTATGTATCTTTCTCTTTGAAAGTAGTGGGCTGATTGTAGTGAAAATGTGCAGGAAAATGTAAAAATAATGTCTGCTTATTTTGAACCACAATCATGTATGTATCTTTAATAGTATGAACATCAGTGAATATTATTAGTAGTAATGGGACGATACTACCATTTCTCAATACTCGATACCAATTTTTGAGCACGATAGTCGATACTCGGTATTCACTTTATTATAAAAAACTGTAAAGGCATCAGCTTGTTCACTGAATTGCATTCTTATTAGTAGTTTTCTGTGTATAAACAATGTAACCAATTTTGTATTGTATGCTAATTCTGAAATTGTTTGTGTTTAACATTCTTCAATTGGCAGCAACTTTTTTCTCCATGATGCCACATATGTGCTTTTTCATCCGGTATTAAGTAATTAGCCAATTAGCACTCGGAAATATAGTGAGTCTTCGGATTAAGCCTCTCTACTACCCACTCTCATACAATACACACAATGTGTATTAGATACAATTAAAAATTTAAGGAAGTATTATATAAAATGCAAAGATATGAAGGAATTAAAGATTTTTGTTTATGAAAGAACAAATATTTCCATGCACTGTATTATTTCATGTCATAAGTTCTGATTTGTTTCTGCTGGATTCACAGATTTTGGTTATTGGGGTATGTAAATGTAATGGCTGAGAGGGAATCGCCAAGCCAGGCTATCGTAGAAATGCGATTTAGTGCTTGAGCTAGATCGTCTTCATTCACAACTCAGTTAATGTTGCATGTTACATGAATACCTCTACTCCTGCCATTGTTTTGCATGTTTTCATTTAGACACAAGATTCTATGGAATGTTACATACATCACAGTCAAGGTCTATCAAGAACTATAATCCAACAACTCCTTGGGTACGCGTGTGAGGCAAAACCATGAAGTCTCGACTCCTTTCATTCCTTATCTAGCATTATGTTAAATGCAACAACTTTTAATGATGCAAAACTTAAAAACTTAAAAGTATTGAAGGTTTATCTCAAAGTATCAGATCTTCTTTGATGCAATTGAGTATTTAGGTATCGACGGTTTCGAGGTCCCATCCCTAATTATTAGTTAAAAAATAAGAATTTTTTCAAGATATTTTCATGATTTATAATTTTTTATTAAATCTGTAATTAAGCTGTTGTATTCATTCTAGTTTTAATTAAAGAAAATATTGCTGAGAGTTTCTTTACTAAATTTTAAAGTTGTGTCATTGATAGTTTTTCCAAAAAGGAACAAAGTTCTTTAACAAAAATATATAACCTCAGGCTAAAAACAGTTGATTTATGTAAGACATTTATCAGATATACTCAAAATTTATACTGTGTGTGCAGCAGACATTAGTATACATACACATGAAATTTGGGGAGCTTATCTGTAATAGCTTAAGAGAAATTGGTGTTTTACTAAAAGCATATGCTTTTACTTATTTCAGTCATCTACCTCCCCTTAAACATTTGTTGAGTGTATAGTTATAAATAAATTCAGTTCAATAAAGGAAATTTTTAAGTTTAACTTTAATGCTTGTATGTCTTAATTTACACTAACAATAGCATTTGTTCAATTTTTATCTTACAGTTGTTTGAACGTCTAAGAAAAGAAAGACCTCTAGAGCTGAACAAGATAGTTCCAATTCATGGAGATGTTACGGAGCCAGAATTGGGTATCAGCCAATCTGATCAGAACTTGCTCATTCGAACAGTATCAGTTGTGTTCCATTCAGCAGCAACAGTCAAGTTTGATGAAGCCTTAAAACTATCTGTCACTATTAACATGCTTGGCACGAAGCGGTTAGTGGAGCTTTGTCATCGGATGCTTGGGCTTGAAGTAAGTATCGTTAAAATACATTTAGCAAGTTATCAAATAAAACATACATTATTGCTTTTTCTAATACTTATTTATCTATAGTAAGTAAAAGAAGAATTCATTCCACCCAAAAATTTGATATAAGATTCCTCTGGCAATGCACATTTTGAGGCTCTCTGTACCAAACACACAACAAATCTTTTTTAGTAAAACGTCTGTGTGTATGCATGCATGCATGCATGTGTGTGTGTGTGTGTGTGTGTGTGTGTGTGTGTGTGTGTGTGTGTGTGTGTGTGTGTGTGTGTTTGTTTTTCTTTCTTTCTTTCAAACCTCGTATTTAAGTTCAGCATCTTCCAAGGATACATTTAAGATATTTGCATGGCAAATAAAATGTGTCTTAAATTTTTACTTTCTCTACTACGTATAGTAAGTAGGGAAAGTATTGTATTCCACCCAAAAATTCGATACCGAGATTTCACCGGAAATACATGTTTTGAGACCCCCTGAATCCAAAAAAAGCATTTTTGGAAACATGTCTGTGTGTGTGTCTGTGTGTCTGTGAACAGCATAACTCAAAAACGAAGAGTCGGATAAACACCAAACTTGGTATTTAGGTTCAGTATCTTTCAGAGATGCGACACGAAGGTTTTCAAGAAAATCCCCCCACCCCAGACTACCCTTTACATGGAACATTTTTCGAAAATTTTAATTTTCTCAAAAATGGCTCTAACGATTTTGATTAAAATATCATATGTTTAAGGTATTTTCATGACAAATGAAATGTATATCTCGAATTTTCTGGGAATGTCTCCAAAAGTGTTCTTTATTGTGAACGACTTTTGCATAACTGGTAAACCATAAGAGATAGACAAAATTTTACTACACAAAAAATGTAGATCGCGTTAACATACACAATTTATGTCATATACATTTTTTTTGTTGAGTGAACCATTTTCGAGATATTGCTTGTTATTCCCTTAAATTTTTCAATACTTATTTTCTCAAATGGGAATTCGTTATTCATTTTTTTGTCTTGGATATGCAAAGAGTTATAATCTGTGGCAAAGGGAATGGTGCTGCACCTAGCAACCAGCTATTAAGAGATATGTATGTGCTTAAAGGCTACTGTATTTCTATATTGCCCTTGTAAATATATTTTCCCCTACATCTACAAGAAAATTAGCAATAAGATAGAGTTTGCAAATGTTTATCTCGATTAACATGAACTAGATGGAGAATAAGCGTTTGTAAAAATACTTTGTACAAGAGTAGAGAAAGTCATGTGAGTGTAACACATCAGATTTTTTGGGAATAACCTGTGAAGTCTTCTTCATTCTGAATGACTTTTGTATAATTGGTAAACCATAAGTGATCAAAATCTTACTACACAAAAATCTAAATCTCATTAAAGCATATAACTTAGGTCAAATAATTTTTTTTTTTGTGATGGTAACCATTTCCAAGATATGCTTTGTTATTGGTTTGAATTTGCAAATACTATACTGTTTTCAAAGGGAAGTAGTTATTCCGTTCTCCTCATGGTCATGAATTCTGTTCTTAGTAGAATTTCAAAGACATCATAAAGTAATCCTCTTCTTAAAAATCTGACTCACTTTAACCTACAAATGTGTAAGTATGAAATGAAAGTTTATCTTGATTAACAGGAAGTAAAGCTTGTCTCAGCCTTAAAAAACAGTATGGAGGTAAGTTGGATATGTCTGTTTCTATCTAACGCATACATGTAGCTTTGTCCTTTTCTACTCTTGCACTATCACTAAGTAGCTAATAAGTAATAACATGGTGTAGCTAGTCATTCATTATAAATTTCAGCTTTGAACACATTATCCTACAGAATATTTTTCTCTATCAGATTATATCATTTTTAGAGTCTTTATAGATTTCTGTGGACACAAATTTATAAAGAAAACAAGTATTTCAGTAAAAGTCCAATATTTGCTGTTTCTATGTGTATCACGCAGTAACTAATAAACTAAAGGATAGAACGCAACAAATTTTTTTCTTAGCTAGAGTAAACTAGCATGCTCAGTTTAAACTCTCAACCTTTAATTATAATTTTTTTAAATTAAATGTTTTCAAAAAAATGTTTTCTATGCAGTAGAAAAGTCAGCCAGCTAGAAACGTTTTTTCTTGGGGGAGGGGTTACAATGGGGACCAACCGAGAGAAAATGTTGAGGAGGGTTGGAGACAGTTCTTAAAAGAAACTGGAGTCCTGTAACTTCTTGCATTCATTGTGTATGACAAACAAAAGTCATCCATTTATTCAGCAACAGGCCAGGTGTGATGTAGAAGTCAATAAAGGTTAACTCATTTGCATAGAAGTGGGTACATTTATAGTGTGAAGTGTTATGTGGGTTATTTATTTAATGTTTTACTTAAACACTTATGGTGATAGAGGGAGAAGCTAGGAAGAGACAAAATGTTGGTAAACTAAGAAGAAATGCAAAGTAATAATGAATGAGTTAGGTTGTTTTCCAAGCAAAATAAGTGTTAGTAAGGCAGTAAAAGAAACAGCTAAGGCTACCGGGATGTTCAAAAATAGTAGTGTATAGGGTAAAAAAGGAACAAATGAAGGAACCTCTAAGGACCTATAAAAAGAAGGAAAGGGAAAACAAAAACATGCTAGGTTAACGCAGTATAACAGCATAGCGCAAAGCTTCATTATTTACAGTTTAAAAACATTCCACCCACGTTGAATTGATTTTGTCAAGGGTAAACAGTGATGATATTCGCTTCATTTTATATCTCCATATTTCTTTGATAATATATATTTTTTGCCTCTAAAATTGTATATCAGAAAAGAGAGAGACAGAGATTATGGCTGGCTCCAGGAGTTTTGCTGCCCCATGCCATAATTGCAAGTGCTGCCCCTTCACACTTTTAGACATAACTAATTTTATCTGCAATGTCAATCCTCCATGACTGCGTATTCTCACTCAAAGCAAAAACATGTATAGATGTATGCAAGATAATAAATAAAACTCAAGAAAAGATATATGCGGAGAAACAATGCAATTGTTCTGAGTGAAAAATGAAATAAACAAACCCACGCAATAAAATGTTAATTATTTCAGATTTACCCCTTCATCTGGAGATTAAAATGCTAAAAACACACACAAAATGAAAACACACTTGATGGTCGACTGCACTGGTTAATAATCCACCACATATTTAGATTGGGCTTGTTTTCATTTATAAGTAACACATGTTAATAAATTCCCCTTATTTTATTGTAATGTTACATGCAAAATTATGGCTGGTGAGCCACTTTACCATTTGTACTTTAGTGTTACTGTTGGTGAATGCTTATCTATTTGGGCCGTGTGATGTGGGACATTGTCCATAACAATAACACAGCATGTAAAGGAGTAACTGATCCTTAAACCAACTATGGAAAAATGGTTATGGTTAATGTCTTAATGGTAATCCCCAGTTCTTCTTAATTGAAGAGCAGTAGGTGGTCATAAAAATGAGATGTTCCAGCAAGGGCAGTAATAAATTCCTACAGGTGACTTCATGGAGCTTTCAATTCTGTCATCACTCCAGCCCTTTACTATGATATGGTCATTGTTTAACCACATTTCAGCCAACCATACTATTTCCCTCAAATTCTTATTTTATACTTACCGTAAGAATAATGCTCTAGGGATTACAATATTGTATCTTTCCAGTATTATTTTTCTCTTATTTATTGTTTTGAAGTCAAATCTGAGATCTTGGAGATCTTGTTTAAAGAATTTATGCTTCCTTGAAATAGCTCTGCTTCTTTAAGCAAAGAAATAAGTTTGCGTGTGGTGGATTGTTCACTTCAGGTGTAGTAGCTGTAGATATGCCTTCTTATTACATTTAATTCAAAGATGTACAATTGAGTTTCTCTGGAGTTAAAAGCAGTAGTTACTTACAAAGTAGGCTGATAGTATAAGAAGTAACTGAACACACAAACCAGCTAGACTTTCAGATAAGGTCTCGCCAGGGATATTGGCATGTGACCTTCAGAGTTAGCCCAGTCAGCCCTCTGATGTTTCAATAGCTCCCTTGCAAGTAGCACATGGTTCCTTCTGTCCAGTTGTGGTCCAGTTCCTTCCACCGTATACATCTCCCGTCTCAACTTGCACCATTCTTTGAGCTGCAGCCCCATATGGTCCATACATTCATATGGTAAATGACTCGCATCATAGCTTTCCATTAAAATTTCCACATGCCAAAATCCGTGGCGCAACCTATAGTGCAATAACTGACCTGAGAGGTTCATGAGTCACCAATGTAAACAAATAAACTAAAGCTAGTGGCTTGAAACTCACCCATTTATAAACAGGATCCTTAATGTTGATCACCTGATTGATGTGTATGGGATGTTTTGATGATAACCATCGATGAGGATCACATCAATTCACTCTGGCATTTAATTTATCACCAGGTTCATAATAAAAAATTCTCTAGAGGGTTCCCAGATTTTAAGTGTGATTTGTAATTCCATCATATTTTCATATATTTTGTTCATATTTTAAGATTTTGTCATCCCTAAATCCAGTTGCCCCAGGACAGTGGCACAGCTCGACCCGCCCCCTGTAGCTGGCTCTGACAGAAATAGTACATTGTTTCTTTCTTTCATTCTTGCTCTATGTGCTGTGATTCAGAGGAATGCTACTGTGCAACCTGCCTTCATGTGTGCTCCTGACTCTAGATGCATAAGACTTTAATATTAAGATCTCTATCCAAATAAAACTTGTTGGGAAAACACAGCGAAGTATAATAATACTGAAAAGTAATAATGAATGAATCAAACTCTCAAACTGCAGTACTGAGGCAAATACCTTCGAACATGTTTCAGTTTTGTTCCATTGGTGAGTTTCTTGGACATGGGTGGCTAATGGAATCTTCTTTATTTCCCAGAGAGTTAAAATTCTAAATGGTATCCAAATACAATTTGTTGGAAAAAATATTGAAGTGCAACTTCCTAAAGATAACATTCTCATCTCCAGGTATATTCAACCAAATGCAGCATAGCCAAGAAACTTGTCAATGGATCTTAAGCTGATAATGGAAGCATCATGTCTCTGAAAAGCATTAAAATATTTTTCCCCACAATATTGAAGTTTGGTTAAGAACCAATCAGTATTACTCTTAAAATCTCTGTTTAGTTAACATTAATGTTGCTCTTGCTTTTTCAGCTTTCAGTTGCTAGTTGCATATTTTATAGATTTAGAATGTGTATGTGAATTTGAATGTAACAGAAATTTAGAGCTCAAACTTCTGACATTAAGTGTAAATAGTTATTTTTGCAACTAGTGGGATATGGGCATCATTTCTGTTTGTTTGTAAGACTGGGCATAAGTTGAGTTCTGTAATTACATGAGAGCAGTAATTATGCTTATCCACTAGTTGCATACAATGTTTTACCTGCTGCATTTAATAATGCTATTTATTTTCACCTGCATTCATGATGCGACTGTTGATTTATAAATAACATCATCATTCAGCAAACATTGTGATTCAAAATAGACGAAAGCCTAGTTAATATTATTCCATTAATCGTAGTAAAATTAGTCTAGAACCAAAAAAATTAATTTAACATTATTAATTTGTTTAAAATAACATTACAATGGTATAAATTATCTGGAATCAAGAAAAATTGGCCTAGTTGTTTTGCATAGTGAGTGATTGTTAAAAAAGTAAACCTTCAGATGCTGAATAGCAGCTTCAACAGTTGTTGCATTTGCTTTAAACATTAAGCATGACATGTAAGTATATTAATTAATGACTATAATTAGTGTGGTAATGAGTGCCATTACCATGGTGATATGATGATGGAATTAAATAGATGTAGACAACAACAACAACAACAACAATAATAATAATAATAATAATAATAATAATAATAATAATAATAATAATAATAATAATAATAATAATAATAATAATAATATTTATATTTCTGTTTGGGATTAGCTGTATTTTATAAAAAAATGTTCTTTTACTTTTTATAACAAAAGAGAGTATAAAAGAAACTAGTATATTTCTTCTTCCATGCCTGTAATTTTAAAGTTCTATCATGTTCAGTGAGATTGCCAAAAAGAGCTCATTAGTTTGTTATAGGCCAATGAAAAATACATCGGGTAGGGAAAAATATATAGACATAGTAAATAAAGAAGAGAGAGAATCTATTGCATGGGTAAGAGAAGTGGTTGAAGGGGGATAGAAATACGCTTATGATTGAAATGATGTGCAAGGACGCTAGAAGCATGGACAGTTTTTGTGTAAAGTAAAAAATAAATGGCTTTGGACAGTGAATAGAGAAAAGTAAGAGGTAGCGTATCGTACTTTGAATGGAAAACTATAGTGAATGTGTGATGGTTAAGTAATCAATAAGTGAAAAGTGAAAAACAAGTGGAAATGGGGCATGAAAAAACAAGATAATTTATTGACGAGAAATTGTAAAATGTAAATCTGTAGTGATTGTCTACAGAATGCGTTGACAGGAAATTGTAAAATGTAAATAAACTGTAGTGATTGTCTACTGAATGAGTGGCCAGGGTCAAAGTGCGGTAGACAATAAAATTGTAAAGCTCTTAGCACAATAAATACAAGTATCTTTTCAATATCCACATAACTGTCCTGCTCATTTTATCGCTTGTTAAAGTGATAAGAATTTTGATTGCAACATAGTAAACTGACGTTTATGAAGGAAAACATTACCATTTATACTTCAGCAGCTTCTTACTAGCGGGATATCTACCAAGTTTATACCATTTAACTACAAATTTGTAACTGTTTTCCTCTGCACTTACAGGCTCTCATACATGTTTCTACAGCATATTGCAACTGTGACAGGGAAGAAGTAAATGAAGTAATTTACCCACCCCCGTATGATCCTGAGAAAATAATTCAGTGTATGGAGTGGATGGATGATGACCTCGTTCAGACACTCACAAACAAGTAAGTGGACACAGTAATTGCATGAATTTTTTTGGTTTTATGTTTATTGCGTAAGCACACTAACAAACTTTGAGTTTGAAACCAGATGTTTTGAAATAACATCAATAGGTGAAATACACTTGATGAAAGTGGAGTCAAACTAAACACTCTTATTAGCTTCACTCACCTATTTATTTTGCAGAACATGTATTGTGAGCATGAGCTCACATCCTCAGCTGCCTGTTGAGAAGAAGATATTTTATTATATTGTTATTTGCCTCACGTATGGAAGCCAATTTGAGAAGTAGTTTCTGCCCCATGTTTTGCGCTAATTTGAAGAAGTTATTTTGTTGTAGGAGTTTGCACCATGTATGGAAAGCCAATTTGAAGTTGTTTGTATTGAAGGAATTGTATTATATTTCAACTGTTGGGCAGCCGAAGTTGTAGTAGTTGCAATTGCACGTATGGTAAACAGTTTCTGGTAGTCTTCGCCCCAAATGTACTTTCAGGTGACCTTTGTCCCAAGTTTAAAAAAAAATTAACTTTGTAATTTGACTGTTTCTTTAAATATTATATATTTATGTTTGCCTCGGCTGCGTCAGTATTATTCCCTGTTTCTCTTGGCAGGGTTGTGGTGCGACAAATGTAGGCTTACACAGATTATAATTTTACTTCACTCCTTTTATTAATGCTTGATATGATTTAAATAACACTTCACTGATATAGAGAGAGCTGTAAGATGTATTTATTAAATACTGCACTTTTTAACACGTAAACTATTTTTCGTCTTGCACACTTCTTTATACTTCACTTATACTTCTTTCGAGGACACTTTTTGTGTCTGGTTAGTAACGCTGTCTGCAGGCAACTGACTTCTAAATTTGTAAATGTTTCTCATTTTCAGTTTATGATTGGCTAATCCTACTCCAATAGAATACCTTCATTTTACTAAAGCTTTTTCTGGTTGTTGATTGGCTATTTTATAAACTGTCACTAAATTTACATTATTGTTACTCCAATAATGACTAGTAGCATTTAAACTTTCAAACTCATTATTGTCTCAAGGTTACCTCATTGTTAGCTCATTGTTAGCAACATTTAACTTATTATTCTCACAGCTCCTACATTATTAAATTACGTAATATATTCACATAACATTATTGAACATGTTTACAATAATATAAGCATATGCAATGACTGTTACATACATTTAAATTATTACATATGCATATTGCTTCAAGGTGGACTGTTAGTGAATTTACATATTATATAATTTTACTGAAATCATTTAAGTGTTAAAAATACTGCCTCAGTTGACTGTTGGATCAGCCCTTGAGTCATATTGATGAAAGCCTGGGGGTGTGCTCTGGTGGCCTATGGATGAAACTAAATAAGAGGGTTGTCTGCTTCTGGCAAATCAAAGTTCATGATGCAGTTTTCAAACTTCTTTATGTAAATTTTCTCCCATCTTTGGGTTCTTGGGCTGGTTTCAGCAATTGGATTTGGCGTCTATTTCATGGTTTTGAGTTCAGAAATGAAAAGTAACTGTTGATTTGTTGGTCTGTTTGAACTTTATGCAATGCCGGTGTTCCTTGAAGCGGGTGCATATGTTCCTTTTCATTTTTTCAATGTAAGCCTTCTTGTAATTTTCACATTGGATCTGGTAGATTCCTAATTTTTTGTTCTGGGGTATGGGTTCAGATTTTCTTGCTTTAATGAGATTCTCAATGCTAAATTTGTTGTAAGGCGGCAGGGTGATGTGATTCTTGAATATTTTCTGAAATTTGTGAAAGAGACCTGGGTGGTATGTGAATTTCCTGAAGTTGATCTTTTCTGCTGTGTTCACCATGTTAGAAAGTGTGGTGACCTGTTTGATGCGTTTTTGTCTTTTGAATTTATGTATTTTCCTATCTACCATTCCCTGGCTGAATCCATTCTCTACTGCAGATTTGACACTGTGTTGATATTTTCTGTAGTATTCGGTTCTGTTAAGGGAGATGTTGACACAGATTGTGGTTTTCAAAAAGGGGGAAAATTAAGCAAATATGAAAAGTGGAAGGGAGAGAATAAAGATTATAGGGTAGTGCGTGACTATCTATTTAGGAGTAAAAATAGATGGAGGTAATAAATGGGAGAAACAAAAGAAGTTTGCATTGGCAAAAGGTAAAGGGGCGATGGCAGCAATTAGAAGCTGCAAATATAAAGTACCTAATATAAATGTTAAATGGCTGGAAAAAATTTATGAGATGGTTGTGGAGGCAAAAATGATGTATGGTATAGAAATATGGGGATTAGATAGAGGATGGGAAAGTATAGATGAGGTGCACAGGATGTTTTGTAGAGAAATACTGGGGTTACCGAAGGCAATTGTAAGACAGGTAGCACAATTAGAGATGGGCAGGGTGGCAACTAAGGGGAAGATAATGGAAAGAGCTTTGAAATTTTGGTTCAGAACTTTAAATCTAGGAAAAAGTAATGTGTTAAGACAATGTATTGAATACCAAGAGAATAGCTTAATGAATGATGGATGGGTAAGTAAATTACGGAACATTTTGGAGAAAAATGGGTTAGGAGATATTTGGAGAAGAAGAGCAAATAACGTGAAAACTTTTTGGAAAAAGGCAAGGAAAAGACTGGAAGATATAGAAATACAAATCATGTTCAGTGAGATTGCCGAAAAGAGCTCATTAGTTTGTTATAGGCCAATGAAAAATACATGGGATAGGGAAAAATATAGACATAGTAAATAAAGAAGAGAGATTGCATGGGTAAGAACCGGAGCATGGAGGCTAAAAGGGCTAAGACAGGGTATTCCTCAGAACCAATGTCCGATATGTGGTGGTAATGAAGACATTGAACACATAGTATTTAAGTGCCAAGAACAGAAAATTGGAGAAAAGAATTTTTTAATAAGTGGTCGAGGGGGGATAGAAATATGCTTATGATTGAAATGATATGCAAGGACGCTAGAAGCATTGGACAGTTTTTGTGTAAAGTAAAAAATAAATGGCTTTGGACAGTGGATAGAGAAAAGTAAGAGGTAGTGTATCTTACTTTGAATGGAAAACTATGTGAATGTGTGATGATTAAGTAATCAATAAGTGGAAAGTGAAAAACAACTGGAAATGGGACATGAAAAAACTGAAGAAACAAGATAATTTATTGACGAGAAATTGTAAAATGTAAATAAACTGTAGTGATTGTCTACTGAATGAGTGACCAGGGTCAAAATGCAGTAGACAATCAAATTTGTAAAACTCTTAGCACAATAAACAATAAACAAAAACAATTAATCTATCAGTCATGCTGTTGAATGCTACTTCTTTGTGTGCTTTGGTGTAATTATCTGTGTGCATGGGTTTTCTATGTATTCCGAAGTCTATCCTGCCTGAAATCTTCACTAATTTGAGTTCCAGGAAAGCTATGGAGTTGTTGGTAGCTACCTCTATTGTGAATTGAATGGATGGGTCTTGTAAGTTTAAAAGCTTGGGAGTATCTTCTATGTGTTTGTGTTTTACTATTGCAAATATGTCATCAACATATCTGTACCAAACTTTGAACAAATTTAGCATCAAGAACTCATTAAAGCAAGAAATTCTGATCCCATACCCCAGGACAAAAAGTCAGGATCCAATGTGAAAGTTGCGAGAAGGTTTTACATCGGAAAAACGAAAAGGAACATAGGCACCTGCTTCAAGTAACATGGGTGTTGCATAAGGTTCAAACAGACAGACAAATCAGCAGTTGCTTTTCACTTCTGGACTGAAAACCATAAACTAGACAACAGTATCCAGTTGCTGAAACCAGCCCAAAAACCCAAAGAGCTTGAATTTTTGGGAGAAGATTTACATAAAGAAGTTTGAAAACTGCATCATGAACTTTGATTTGCCAGAAGCAGACATCCCTCTTATTTAGTTTCATCCATAGGCCACCAGAGGACATCCCAGGCTTTCATCAGTACTACTTGGGAGTTGATCTGACAGTCAACAGGCAGCTGATGATGTGAGCTCATGCTCACGATACATGTTCTGCAAAATAAATATGTGAGTGAAGCTAGTAAGAGCATTTAGGTTGACTCCACTTTCATCAAGTATAATTTATTAATTGCTTCACTGTGTGTGATTACACCACTTTTTGGATATCAATAGGTGACTTAATAATGGGCCATGAACAGATTAGACTGTATAAAACTAGAAGTTCTGGGAAGAGTTGTTCTTATGAGGTGGAAGGTTTGCATTTTGGCAAAGAAAAACAATTAACTATGTTTATACAGTTTGTATAAAAGGATATATAACTTCTTGAATTTTAATTTTAGAAAAAAATGGTGTATTATGCAACAAGACTATAACAGTAGTAATAAAACATGAGTGTGTTTATGAAATGAGCAGTAGTGAGTTTCATAATTTTCATATGAGTGCCTTCATTACCATAAAGTCAAGTTGCATACAACTGTTTTTGGTCGACCACACTATAATTTCAAAACTTTGAGTTTGCACAAAAAGATCTTACCTTGTTAATTGTTTGTAATTATATACCCGGATGGCACTACTAATGGCAGGGCCTTGAGCATGTTTGCAAATAATGCAACAGATGGCAGCACTGTTGAGTTCATGCCATATTTATTGATTTTTTTGCAGGTAATATGAAAGTAACATATATTGAAGCAAAGAAAATAAAGTTAGTTTATTAGAATATTAAAATTACAATGAACAGAATTTATTTTATTTTAAGTACACATGTTTCATTGTTTATCTGGGGAATGGATCCCAGTGGACGCTTTGAAGGCGATAGGGGAGCTGCACTTGCCACTGAATAGGATCATAATGAGCTGCTGAAGTATTATAGATGCCATTATGTTCAGTTGTATCACATGGAATCAGTGTATTATAGCGTGGAAACCAAACACTTCTTTACAAAAGTTTTTGAGATAAATCATACATTATGATAGCAGTGTTTGAAAAAAGTTTATTATTCAAATATACAGAGTGTGACAGTAAAGTTATTTTTTAAATGCACCCTATTTTAATATTTATATATTTTGAATCTCAATGAAGTGTTGCATATGAATAACATAGAGATTTTACTCATTCAGCTGTTTCTTTGCTGTTAAATAATTAAACTTGTTTCATGGAACAATACTTTAAACATTTGACATAATCCTTCTCCAGTTCATGCAGATGTTCTCCAATGGATAACAATATATTGAGGGCCTGTTCCCTACCTGTAACATTCTTTGATCTTCCAGATTTTGCTCCATTTTTTACGCTTCCAGTTTCATTGAACTTTTGCAATAAAAGAAGAAAAGTAAATGACGGACAAACTTCATCACCCATATGTAGCTCAGAGTGAAGCCTTAAATATCACATATCTATTTTGACTTGACATAAATACTTAAACTAGAGCATGCATCAAAGCTGATCTCTAATCACAAGGAACCTGAAATTCCTATTATAAAAATATTTATACTCAATCAATGAATGAGCTGCATCTCATCATTAACAATAATGAAATCATGATCCAATCTTTTCTTTGTTATTTTCTCTGCTGTTTACCAATGTGAGGTACAGGAAGTATGTATTGTGTTCCACCCAAAAATTTTGTATTGTTATTTCATAAAAAATACTAGTCCCCCCTCCATCTGAGAGAGAGAGAAAGAGAGAGATAAAACATTTATTTTTAATTCTAAGCACTCAAAATTGTTGGCCTGGGCACTGAATGTTTCAAATTAGTTTCTTAGAATGCTTCATTGTTTGTTTTGTTGGTCATGATGTTCCCAATTACATATGGATTGTTATTAATTACCTTGTGGTCAAAGGATCGAAATGAAAGCCATATGGTATTCTTGTGAGATTCATCATATGTTTATGTTAAGTAATTATTCTTTCACAACTGCCATGCATAGGCTAAAGTTTGAAAGGTAGAATCAGACAGAAAAATTTGATTTGAACTGGGGATCTTAAGCCCCTTGTACGCCATCAAACTTTGTTTTCAATTCAAGAGTTTACAAGAAAAATTGTCAAACATTGATAAAATTGGACAAGACTTGACAATGTCATAAATGTGTATTTACAAGTTGTCTTTTTTCAAACTGAAATCCTTCAAAACACATTAATAAATAATTTATCACGCACAAAGCAATTTACTATTTGAGTCGCGGTATAACAGTTTGCACTGTTATGGAAACAATTATGGAAACAACACCAACTGATAGGTTTTCCACACTATATAACATTGTATTAACGTACACTTAGTTCGGAAAGCTGCCTGGCAATTATTTCTTGATAACTTCCTGCATCTGCTTCATCTTGTGGTAACCCACAGAGACCTAAACATACGGATATGGCCAGCTTATGTATAACCTAATCAGTTCAAATACAACATACCTTGGCTGGGTAGTCATTTTTGTTTACTTTTCCCTTTACGCCATGTTGCAGATTTCGTGACGCACTGTAAATACTCGCATTTCATTGGCTAAAGCCATCAAATCATTGTCAAATCTTTGATCGTTTAGAGCATGTCCTTATTTACTTTCAAAACTTTCTAAGAGTTCAAAAGTATTGGAAGTAATTTGACAAGAAGAGTTGTAATGTTGTGATAACTCTTGAAGGTCTTGTAAAGTATTGAATTTGACAAAAATTTGATCGTGTACAAGCGGCTTTAGGCATACCTTGCTGCTGCTCTAACCATCTGAGCTACCATGGCAATATCCTAGCATAGCATTCAGTTCTCATTTAACATTGATGACCTAATAGTGGTAACTTGAAGCTTGGATACTTTCTTATGGGTGTGGGATCACTTTAAAGAACAAGTTTTCTTGGAACACCAATAACCTCATTCCAAATAAAAGATGCTATCTTGTAACTAATTGCCAATATTCCAAGATATCTTCAGAATGCAATGCACAGTGTTGCAGAAAGAATGGTGTATGTTGAACAAGATAATGGCATATGTCTTTCATATTTTGTAAAAACCAAACCATACTGTTTGCAATGGTGTTTTTCTTTTGTTTAAATGGAATTAATTGTATGTATGAGGGCTGATCAACAAAGACTGAGACTGATTTTTTCCTATAGTTTCATATCTGTAACATAAATATTTGAAAAGAGCAGCTTTTTATGTATAATGTTGGTAGGCGGCAGCACTCTTGTATTGGTAGGTTGGTAGTAATGCTCTATTTTGTAGACCCTACGTGCATTTCGCATACCAAACAATGAAGGTAATGCATTTCTTAAATCGATTATCACCGGTGATGAGTCATGGCTCATCATTATGATCCTGAAGGAAAACAAGCCAGCACAGTGTGGAAATCGCCAGGTTCTCCAACACCAAAGAAGGCAAAAGTTGTTCCATCTGCAGGGAAAGTGATGGTGATCACATTTTTTGACTGTAATGGAATGATTTACCAGCATGCAGTTCCCCCTCACACTACTGTTACAACAGCATACTACACGTCAGTATTGGCTACACTGAGGAAGCACATTGCAAAGAAACGACCAGAGCTTTCTCGGACTGGGTGGCACTTCATCATGACAGTGCACGGCCTCATGTCGCAAATCAAGTCATGCAGTTTCTGGCTCGATTCAACATTACCTGTGTACCACATCCACCTTATAGCCCCGATCTTGCACCCTGTGACTTTTTTTTATTCCCATCACTAAAGGCAAAGCTTAGGGGTATTCGATTTGAGAACTCTGAAGCAGTGATCAAGAAAAGTGAGGCGATTCTCAAGGACCCGACAAAGAATTGTCTGCAGCACGTGTTCAAGGACTGGTAGAGACGGTATAAAAAGTGCATTGAAGTAGGAGGGGACTACTTTGAAAAAGATCATGTAAACATTGAATTGGAGTAATAAACATCTGTGAAAAAAAATCAGTCTCAGTCTTTGTTGATCAGCCCTCGTAGTTTGAAATTTCTTTTGAAATATTTGTGTGTCTAAATGCTTACATTTGCTTATATACATGCATTTATGATTTCAGATTAATAGGCAACCGTCCTAACACCTACACTTTTACAAAAGCACTTGCAGAGAGTATGCTGCTTAAAGAAAGTGGCAACTTACCTGTAGCAATTGTTAGACCTTCCATAGGTAAGTAACATAATTTCTGTAAATGAATTGAAAAATACAAAATTCTTATCAAGAAAAGTTATCATACAGTGTGTCCATAAAAATACTGTCATAGTTTGAACTGGTATTGTGTCACTCTGGATAGTCGTATTTAGGTGAAGTTGGTGACATTCGAAAGAAAAGCTAAAATATTTTTGTACATGTCAACAATGGACGGAATCATGAGAATCAAACACAGAAACTAATTTCACTCACGTTTGTGATTAGTCAATATGGGTTCATGGTTGGATATTTAGCAGGCTGTTTGCATGTGAATGTTTCCTTTTAAAATTGTGTTGCTATTAAAGAAGTTTTAAGGTGTTATGGCAAACCCACAAGAACGTAGTTGTGTTTTGGAATATCATAGCACACAGAGTCTGGTGCAGGTTCAGTGTGCTTTTAAGTGAAGTGTTCATCATCAAGCTCCTATACACACATCAATTTTGAAGTGGTACCATGATTTTGTGGATCGTGGCTGCATATGTCATCAAAGATAAGGCCATTCAGGGAGCTCATCTGTCAATGCGGGAATTGTGGAACAAGTGTGGGAGGTATTTGTATGTAGCCCTAATTAGTCTGTCCGTAGAGTTAGTCAGCAGTTTAAACATCCCTAAATCCACCGTATATAAGATCCTGTGCACATGATTGAAGTTTCACCCCCTATAAACTGCATAAGTTGAAACCTGATGATCCGGCAAAACGATTAGATTTCTCTGAACATTTATTGGTACAAATGAAGGGTAAAGAAAATCTGTAAGAAAAAATAATTTTCAGTGATCAGGCAACATTCCACATTAGTAGAAAAGTGAACAGGCATAATGTTAGGATTTGGGGGAGCCAAACCCACATGCCATTTTGGAAGTTGAAAGAAACTCCCCTAAAGTGAATGTCTTTTGTGCCGTATCGAAACGTCAAATCTATGACCCATTTTTCTTTTGAGAGCCCACTGTCAAGGGTCCAACTTATCTTGACATGCTCATTGAAATGGTTATTTCCACAACTGGAAGAAGAATGCAAGGAATTTATTTTCCAACAAGATGGAGCACTTCCTCACTGGCATTTACATGTTCAGGAACATCTGAATGAGCGGCTTCAGGAAGATGGATTGGGCATGCCGGAAATTATGATAATGCCTTCTACAAGTGGCTGCCAAGATCGCCTGATGTGACGGTCTGTGATTTCTTTTTGTGGGGTTGCATAAAGGATTGTGTGTATGTACCCCCCATTACCTCAAAACCTGCAAGAAGTGCAATTTCATATCCTTGCTGCCATCCAGTCCATTTCATCAGATACGTTGGAGCGTGTGTGGTGTGAATGGGAATATCACCTTGATGTCTGCAGCGTCACTCATGCGGGTCACATTCATTGTCTATGAGGTATAGTAAAAAAATCTGATGTGTTACACTCACATGATTTTCTCTACTGTTGTACAAACTATTTTTACAAACGCTTATTCTCCATATGCTTCATGTTAATCGAGATATCAAGATGTTAATCTTATTGTTAATTTTCTTGTAGATGCAAGGGGAGTTGGTAGGCTTTAAGCGATAGTCAAATAATTTAACAGCTGGTTGCTATGTGGAGTATTCCATTCTCTTTGAATTACCAGGACAAAAAAAAAATGAATAATGAATTCCCATTTGAGAAAAAGTATAGGTATTGGAAAATTTAAGGGAATAACAAGCAATATCTCAAAAATGATTCACTCAACAAATAAAATGTATATGACATAAATTGTGTATTTGAATGCGATCTACATATTTGCGTAGTAACATTTTGTCTATTTCTTATGGTTTACCAGTTATACAAAAGTCATTTACAATGAAGAATATTTTTGGAGACATTCCCAGAAAATTCAATATATACATTTCATTTGTCATGAAAATATCTTAAACATATGATATTTTAATCAAAATCGTTAGAGCCATCTTTGAGATAATTAATATTTTTGAAAAATGTTCCATGTAAAGGGTAATCTGGGGTGGGGGGATTTTCTTGAAAACGTTTGTGTCACATCTCTGGAAGATACTGAACCTAAACACCAATTTTTAATGTTTATCCGACTGTTCGTTTCTGAGTTATGCTGTTCACAGACAGACACACACACTGACATGTTTCCAAAAATGTTTTTTTTTGTATTCAGGGGGCCTCAAAACATATATTTTCGGTGAAATCTGGGTATCAAATTTTTTGGTGGAATACAATACTTCCCCTGCTTACTATACGTAGTAGAGAAAGTAAAAATATTTTAGGTTTTCTTTCGAATGTCACCAACTTCACCCAAATATGACTATCCAAAGCGATATAATACCAGTTCAAAGTATGACAGTATTTTTATGGACACACCGTATTTGGCATTTTGTTAGAAGAATGAAGAATAAGTTACCAGACAGCTGCCAAGTGACAAAATATAATTTAATGATATTGGTTTCACCATCTATTTCCTGCAGCTGGTATACCAAATCACCTGAAAAAATATTGAAAAAAACTTTGAAAATGAGATAGTACAAGGGTGACACTAAAATTTTTTAGAAAATGAAACAAGGATTAATTTTAAAAGCTTTAAATAATTTTATTGTGTTTCAAAATATTCTCCTCTAACATCAATACATTTTTCCATTTGATGAAACCAGTCCTTAAAACAATGATGCCACTCTTCCTGAGGCACTTCAAAAACCAGGCTTTTATAATGTTCCACTGCTTCATCTGATGACGAAAAAGTGATTCCATGCATTTTATCTTTAATTTTTGGAATCAAAAATAAATTACAAGGTGCTAGGTCAGGGCTGTATGGTGGAGGGTTCAAGGTGCTGACCTTTAGGGCATTCAGATGCTCAGTTGTTAGCTTTGCTGTATGCGAAGATGCGTTGTCATGATGTAATATTGATTTTCCTTTTGGCATCTTTCATGAACTTTTTAAAAAATTTGGAGTCAACAGATGTTTATATACCAATCGGCAGAAAATGTATGCCTATTTTCTAATGCTATACTAGCAATAAAGGGCGGCGCCGTGGCCGTGTGGTTAGACCGCTCGCCTCCCACCGAGGCGGCCCGGGTTCAATCCCAGGGACCTGCATGTGGGATTTGTGGTGGACGAAGCGGCGTCTGGGCGGGTTTTCTCCGGGTTCTCCGGTTTCCCCCGCCATTCATTCCACCAACTGATCCATCATCACCTTTCCTTTCATCCGTTTCACCAACATTTCGTTTCATCTACTTCCTTCATCCCATACCAGGCATCGGGCTGATCCCCCATCCTGGATGTTCTGTCTGATCCATGAGTGTCTGCTCCTCGACGGGCCTCTGACCCCAGGCATCCGCTTGTAAGTCCTGGGGGGTGTAAGTCCTACATAAGAGGAGGGTAAACAGATAATGAATGAATGACTGAATATACTAGCAATAAGACCCATAAAAAAAACTAGCAACCATCTTCTTACCAACACTGCAAATTAATTGAACTTTTGTAGGCTTAGGTTCAGTTCAAAAGACCCATTGAGCTGATTACTTTTCTTTTCAGGATCATAACAATAAATCCAAGATTCATCACCAGTAACGATATTCCAAACAAAATTTGAATTACCGCTTTGGAATTTTTTGGGAGTTTTTCTCCACCAATCAACATGTTGTTGTTTTTGATTATGAGTCAGTTTTTTTGTATAATCCATCAACAACAAAGTTTTCTCACATCTAACTGTTGATGTAAAATGTTTTGGATTTGATTCATACAAATGCCCAATGTTGCTTGATTAAATTCATAAGATGTCTGTTGATCTTCTTCAAGCATTACTCGAACAGCAGCAATATTTGCATCAGTAATGGCAGTTCTTGGGCGCCCTTCATGAAATTCATTACTAAGAAAAAATCTGATCTATTTTGAATTTGCTGTACCAAATTGATACCTCAAATGGAAAGTTCTTTGTCAAATGCATTTCTAAGCCATTGTTTAGGGATTAATGACAATTAAAAACCATAAAAAGTAATAGCCTGGAAATGTTCTCTAGCCAAATTTATTTTTGGGTGAACACAAAATCTTTAAAGGATGATAATAAACAAACTGTTAGAGCACATTGAACAAGCTAGATGGCAATCAACCCGCAAAACATTAGAAAGTAACTGTCAGATATAAACAAATTTAATTTGTTTTTAGAAACATGGCATTCTAAAAATGTTCAGTATCACTCTAGTATATGTAGCTGTTGATTGGAGGCCTCATATTATTGCACCTTTTGTTGTACCATGACAATGCCTTTGCCTACATTGTACAAGAAACAACCCAATTTCTACAGGAGTCAGATATTTTTCCCATCCTCCCTACAATCTAGATTGGCCCCATGTGACTTTTTTCTATTCCCCAAAATGAAAGAAAAAATTTGAGGTCAACGGTTTGAATCTCCTGAAGCCGCAGTAGCTGCTTACGAGGAATGTATTTGCACTCTCTCCAAAGAAGAATGGCGTTCAGCATTTGAAAAATGGTTTGAAAGGATGAGACGGTGTATAGAATGCAATGGAGAGTGTTTGAAAAGATGCAATTACCAGATCTAAATTTTTAATATTTTATTGCGTCCATTCTCAAAACTTTCAGAGTGACCCTGTAATATGAACTTTAAAGGATTTTTTTGTTTTCTGAATTGTTTTGGTTGTACATTCTTTCAAATAATAGATAACTGCTTCCTTAAAGGACATAGGATTGACTTAATCTTCAAAAAATTTAGTATGTACTGTTTTTGTTTTTATTTTGCATGGAGCATTTTTCACTTATTTTCTACGCCATGAGTCTTCATAGCATTTAACTACCATTTCTGGTGCCTTGTACAAACATGTGACAGCTGCATTTTTACTTTCTCTACCATGTATAGTAAGTAGGGGAAGTATTGTATTCCACCCAAAAATTCAATACCGAGATTTCACCGGAAATACATGTTTTGAGACCCCCTGAATCCAAAAGAAGCATTTTTGGAAACATGTCCGTGTGTGTGTCTGTCTGTCTGTGAACAGCATAACTCAGAAACGAACAGTCGGATAAATGCCACACTTGGTATTTAGGTTCAGTATCTTCCAGAGATGCGACACGAAGGTTTTCAAGAAAATCCCCCCACCCCAGATTACCCTTTACATGGAACATTTTTCGAAAGTTTTAATTTTCTCAAAAATGGCTCTTAACGATTTTGATTAAAATATCATATGTTTAAGATATTTTCATGAAATGTATATCTTGAATTTTCTGGGAATGTCTCCAAAAGTATTCTTCATTGTGAACGAGTTTTGCATAACTGGTAAACCATAAGAGATACACAAAATTTTACTACACAAAAAATGTGGATCACGTTAAAATACGTAATTTATGTCATATACATTTTTTTTGTTGAGTGAACCATTTTCGAGATGTTGCTTGTTATTCCGTTAAATTTTCCAATACTTATGCTTTTTCTCAAATTCGTTATTCATTTTTTTTATGTCCTGGTAATGCAAAGAGAATGGAATACTGCACATAGCAACCAGCTCTTAAAATATTTGACTATAGCTTAAAGCCTACCAATTTCCCTTGCATCTACAAGAAAATTAGCAATAAGATTAACATCCTGATATCTCGATTAACATGAAGCATATGGAGAATAAGTGTTTGTAAAAATAGTTTGTACAAGAGTAGAGAAAGCCATGTGAGTGTAACACATACGTTTTTTTATTCCTAAATAATACTATTTTGTGTCACTCCTTGTTCCTTTCCTGCCTTTGACCATCAGTCTGAAATACCAAGTTAGGTTTGGGAATTCATAAAATTTGTATATGCAGCAGTACTTGGGTATTTTAAATTCAGAAGAGGCTATTCTTATTAATTTGTAATTGAAGCAAGCTTTGTTTATTTATTTAATTTTTTTGTGCATTGCAGTTCTCTCATCATGTCAAGAGCCTGTGGCTGGTTGGGTGGACAACTGGAATGGACCTACCGGCATCATAGCAGCTGCTGGAAAAGGATTTTTCCGCACCATGTTGTGCCACGAAAATAAAGTTGCTGATCTAGTTCCAGTAGACATTGTGATTAATCTTATGATTTGCGCTGCTTGGAGAACTGCCACAGCAAGGTAATTTGCATCTCTTAGCCACCAAAGAATATAGATTCATTAGATACCCTAAGAGGTAGATATAATTAGAAATGTTAGCCAAACATTTTATTATGCTTTAAATATTAAATAAGTTTGGAAATCTATGTTAAAGTGAAGAACTCTGAACTCTATCCAACAACCATTCACTGGAACATACTTTTGTTACATTTTGAAATGTTTGCATCTTGCTAGAGTATAAACATAACCGCATTAGTTCACTCCAAAACATTTTCCCAATGTTTGTGCATTTACATTGCAGTATTCTTGGTAATTTCAGGTAAACCAAGGTTTATTTTTAATTGCTGTTTATTATTGCCTATTCTTTTTAAATATTTAAGAAGAATAAGCCACTGTTTATGCCTTGAGATATCAAATGGAATGCTTTAAAGGCCACTTATAGATAACACAAATACACTTCAAGATTTCATACATTATGCCATTGTTTAATACGATAAGGGATGTGCTACTGAATTTACACCAAAAATCAATAAATTTTACATTTTCCAGTTTTACCACCATAATATTCCTATTACTGTGAAAAATACGTGTGCCATGGCAAGTTTACATAATTACTGCAACTCTTAAATCACCTCTGATCTTTTAAATGGCTGCAGGACACTTAACAGCATTCTTTTCTGTAATGCAAGGTTTTTCTTTTCAGCATAAAGATAGGTTTTTCTAATGTATGACAGTCAACTTTTCATTAGAATACAAAAACTTCAAACTAAAGTGTATGTGCAAATAAAACGAAGGAAAATCTGAGATACTTCATTGGCAAAAACTATGAATGTTTCACTTTAAAAGTGATATAAGCGTGTTTCTCAGCACTTGTGGGCATTAAACCGAGTCCCACTGCCTCAGCAATCAACACCCAACACTAAACATAAACAAACTTTAAAAACATGTAATGTGAAACATGTTGAGTCATACGTGTAGTTGGAATTCCCATCAACATTCCGTCTTCACTGTATTAACAAGTGAGGCAAAGTGTATACATGTTGTGTTTATTAATATCAATAATCACATGGATTCTGAAAGGAAGATTAGCCTTTGTAGCCACAATGTGTGTTTGGTGGAAGAGATGCAAGAATAAAGGAATAAAGTTATAGTGCATCCTTTTCTAAGTATTAGAAATAATGTAAGCATCTTGTGTTAACTAAGGGTAGATTCGGCTTCAAGAATTTGCTAAGAATGTTGTAACAAGATTTCAATTTGTTGCTGACTATAATTTCACCAGCAATTGCAAAACAGGAGATGAATTTCAGAGATGAGATTAGCCTTAATCTCTTTTTTTTTCCCCCTTCTATGTCATCAAAAATATGGACAAGCTCACATAAACACTCCATTTATTTTTTATTTTATTTACATAGTCTTTTAGGGACATATCCCAGATGACAAGTCTTGCATAAATCTTGTTAATTTACTGTATTGTCTTTTCTTTCTGCTCCATTTTTCTTGCTGGTAGGCAATGAATAATATGCATGTTTAAAATAGAGAGTTGAGGGTTGTTACACTACATCACTATGATAATCTTACTTGAACGCGTTTCGGGAGACGGCTTGTCCCCATCGTCAGCATTCTCTCTTTAGTTGAGAGAGAATGCTGACGATGGGGACAAGCCGTCTCCCGAAACGCGTTCAAGTAAGATTATCATATTGATGTAGTGTAACAACCCTCAACTCTCTATTTTAAATTATGACACATCACTGTTACAAGCTTCTAAATCTTCAAAAATTGAGCTTAATATGCATGTTGTCTGTTATCATGTCTGCACGAAGTTAGCAGAATACACATCACACTCAACATATTTTTCACTGCCAGTAGAAAACAATTTTGTTTAGCCAAGACATGTTGAATCACCGTGTTACATAAGACTTGTTGGTCAGTGGAGACACTTGATGTTTACTGCCAACATGTTGAATCAGGCTTTAAAAACCATTTTTCTACACATGATGCAAATTTTAACATCAAACTTATGCCACTTGAATTGTATAATTTATGGAAATTTTTGGCTCTGACTTAAAAATGCGCAAGAAGAAAAATTGTTTGAATAACTCAAAAAATTTAAAAAATGTATTACAATTTTGTTTAAAGTGAACATGATGAAACCAACGTACATTTCCGTAATTCAAACGCACTGCTACACATTAAGACATTGAGGCAGTATTTTAATAACTGAATAATTTCAATTGTATTTTATATAAAAGTAAATTCAATAAAAGCCCACCTTGAAACAATATTTATGTAATAATTATTTAAATTGTATGTAACAGTCATTGCAAATGCTTATTTTTATTGTAAACATATTTTAATAATGTTATGTGAATACATTACATACTCTAATAATGCAAGAACTGTGAGAATAATAAGTTTTAGGTTGCTAATAATGAGTAATACTGAGGTAATTGTGGCAATAATGTGTTTAGAGTTTTGAAATGTACTGGTCATGATTAGAGTGATGATGATGTAGTTTCAGTGACAGTTTTAAAATTAGCCAATCAACAGCAAAGAAAGGTTTTAAATTAAATGCAGATATTCTATTGGATTAGAATTAACCAATCAGAGACTTGCAATACCGAAGCTATGGGTTTTGACCACTGAGGTTGTTCAGTTGCTGGCTAGACCTGGTACAGTACAGATGGGAAAATGTGTTCCATACGGGTGATTAATAAAGTGAATGCGTATGTGATTGTATAAAAGTTTCTCACAATTCTTTAAAAAGTGTAGTTCTGTATAAATATGTGCAAGAATTTAAATAAAAGAAGCAAGTTTAATTCTGTGATGTCTACAATTATTGTCATACCATGCCTTGAATAAGATACATGACTCTAAAGCAAGACTGACGCAGCCGAGGCAAAATTTAAACAGTAATATTACGTAAGCATAAATTACAAACCGACGCCCAAAGCGTGTTACAAATTACATAAAGCATCTACCTATAATCATCTATTACGAAAACAAATCACCTTCAACATGAAAGAATTCAAACTATTCATTTACAGCTTCTTTTTAATACTTTCTTTTCGTTTTAGTTTTCAAATATTAAAAGTTCAAATTCAGCATAAAGTTTTGCATATTGTGAAGAATAACTGCTAAAAATTTTATTAGAGCAAATAAATTATGCAAATTTTAAAATGCAGTAGCACATCCCTTTAAAAATGACAGAAGTGATTTTCTGATTATTCATAATTTGTTTAAAACAGGCCAGATGGAATTGCTGTATACAACTGCTGTACTGGCCAACAGAGGCCCATCACATGGAAGGAGTTTGTGGATTGGTGCTTTGTCTATATGAGGAAACATCCATTAGGTGATGTGGTGTGGTATCCAGATGGTAGATGTCGGTCGAACTGGATGCTCAACAGCCTCAATGTTTTTGCTCTTCATATGGTTCCTGCTTACATTATGGACCTCTTCAGTAGGATGGCTGGCAAAAAACCATTGTAGGTGTTGTTTTTCTTACATTCACATTTGCATATAGTACATAATGCTGCTTGTGGAATGCTAATACAGAGCCTTCGTTTCAACATGTGGCCATATTACAAGGAATTGCTTGCTCTGCACTGCACTGTTTCTAACCAGTTATGTTCTCTCTCCAATCAGTCTACATGAAGTCCTTGCACAGGGGTTGTTATGTTGAAACACCACATATTTAAGTATTATAGTGTGTTAGTGCTGTTATAATGCCAAAAAGTCGTATACTTCAGCACACAGAATTTTTATGCATGTTTTCTATAAACAAAAGAAGTTTGCATTGGCAAAAGGTAAAGCGGCGATGGCAGCAATTAGAAGCTGCAAATATAGAGTACCTAATATAAATGTTAAATGGCTGGAAAACGTTCATGAGATGGTTGTGGAGGCAAAAATGATGTATGGTATAGAAATACGGGGATTAGATAGAGGATGGGAAAGTATAGATGAGGTGCACAGGATGTTTTGTACAGAAACACTAGGGTTACCGAAGGCAATTGTAAGACAGGTAGCACAATCAGAGATGGGCAGGGTGGCAACTAAGGGGAAGATAATGGAAAGAGCTTTGAAATTTTGATTCAGAACTTTAAGTCTAGGAAAAAGTAATGTGTTAACACAATGTATAGAATATCAAGAGAATAGCTTAATGAATGATGAATGGGTAAGTAATTTATGGAACATTTTGGAGAAAAATGAGTTAGGAGACATGTGGAGAAGGAGAGAAAATAACATGAAAAATTTTTGGAAAAAGGTGAGGAAAAGACTGGAAGATATAGAAATACAAATCATGTTCAGTAAGATTGCCGAAAAGAGCTCATTAGTTTGTTATAGGCCAATGAAAAATACATGGGATAGGGAAAAATATATAGACATAGTAAATAAAGAAGAGAGAGGATCTATTGCATGGGTAAGAACTGGAGCATGGAGGCTAAGAGGGTTAAGATAGGGTATTCCTCAGAACCAATGTTCGATATGTGGTGGTAATGAAGACATTGAACACATAGTATTTAAGTGCCAAGGAACAGAAAATTGGAGAAAAGAATTTTTTAATAAGAAGTGGTTGAAGGGGGATAGAAATACACTTATGATTGAAATGATGTGCAAGGACGCTAGGAGCATTGGATAGTTTTTGTGTAAAATAAAAAATAAATGGCTTTGGACAGTGGATAGAGAAAAGTAAGAGGTAGCGTATCGTACTTTGAATGGAAAACTATAGTGAATGTGTGATGGTTAAGCAATCAATAAGTGAAAAGTGAAAAACAAGTGGAAATGGGACATGAAGAACCTGAAAGAAACAAGATAACCGGATGGAGACCGTGAGATCTGTGGTTCAAATCCCGGCTATGGCATTGAATTTTTCAGTCATCTGATTCTACCTTTCCAACCCTGTCCAACACACGGCTTGTGTGAAAGAACAATTAATTCCATTAATTGACCTAATAGTGGTTGAAACTAAAAGCCTGGGACTTAAGTACTTACAAAGAATGTAAGTCGCCATTGGGGTATGACATCTCAATACAATTTGAGATCTCCTTGTGGTTTACTGGGAAAATGCGAGTCAGCTGGAGAATTTAATGGCGTGCCGGCATGTTGCCATGGTAGCTCTGTGGTTAGAGCAACCGGACGGAGACCGTGAGATCCGTGGTTCAAATCCCGGCTATGGCATTGAATTTTTCAGTCATCTGATTCTACCTTTCCAAGTTAATTTATTGATGAGAAATTGTAAAATGTAAATAATCTGTAGTGAGTGTCTACAGAATGCATTGATGGGAAGTTGTAAAATGTAAATAAACTGTAGTGATTGTCTACTGAATGAGTGGCCAGGGTCAAAGTGCAGTAGACATTCAATTTGTAAAACTCTTAGCACAATAAGTACAATAAATAAAATATGGCAACAAACTCTTGTAGAGAAGCGAGACAGTGATTATAGACAAATTCCCTGCTGTTCTTGTGCCTCACAGAGAAAGGATTTGTAATCATGTGATTTGATTTGGAGAAATGGGATCCATTCTTGATAAGAAATCGAAAGTAGATCAACGTGTTCTTAAAAAGGAAAAACAATAACTTTGAAGAAAATTAGAATGAGGTCTGAAAAAGCTTGCACAAAAATCGGGAATTTTGAAGATCTTGGCTTTGAATGCCCCATAATCTTTTAAAAGTAAAATCCTATAAGAGAACTGTAGTTCAGAACTATGCTATTTTTTTTTTTTTTTTTTTTTTTAGTTTTGTTGTTTATTGTACTAAGAGTTGTACAATTTGATTGTCTACTGCACTTTGACCCTGGCCACTCATTTAGTAGACAATCACTACAGTTTATTTACATTTTACAATTTCTCGTCAATAAATTATCTTGTTTCTTCAGTTTTTTCATGTCCCATTTCCAGTTGTTTTTCACTTTCCACTTATTGATTACTTAATCATCACACATTCACTATAGTTTTCCATTCAAAGTAAGATACACTACCTCTTACCTTTCTCTATCCACTGTCCAAAGCCATTTATTTTTTACTTTACACAAAAACTGTCCAATGCTTCTAGCGTCCTTGCACAACATTTTGATCATAAGTGTATTTTTATCCCCCTTCAACCACTTCTTATTAAAAAATTCTTTTCTCCAATTTTCTGTTCCTTGGCACTTAAATACTATGTGTGTTCAATGTCTTCATTTCCACCACATATTGGACATTGGTTCTGAGGAATACCCTGTCTTAGCCCTTTTAGCCTCCATGCTCCGGTTCTTACCCATGCAATAGATTCTCTCTCTTCTTTATTTACTATGTCTATATATTTTTCCCTACCCCATGTATTTTTCATTGGCCTATAACAAACTAATGAGTTCTTTTCGTCAATCTCACTGAACATGATTTGTATTTCTATATCTTCCAGTCTTTTCCTCGCCTTTTTCCAAAAATTCAGAACCATGCAATAATATGAGTCGAGTTAATTTATGTAATTAGGTTTTGGATAATGTTAACTATTGCTCTGTTGACCTGCATTTAATTGTTTTTAAAAAGGCATGTTTTTATTTACATGACCAACAATTAATGAGTGTTATGCAAATTTTCTTAAAAGGTGAGAGATAGATGTGACAGCACAAGGACGTAATTTCCAACATGTTCTATGACGAATGTATATGGTTACTGTAGTTATAATTTGTATGAGAAATCTATGCAATTAAATTTAAGGGGTTATGAATATCTGAATTAGCTGGCAAATAGCATGCTTCCTGGTACCAAGAAAATTCACACTAGGCCGGACATGTATCCAAACAAAGGCTCTGTATAAAAGGCTATGTAAAACATCCATATTATATTAATTTAATAGAAACTTACAAATAGTGATCTGTTAACAATATATGTGATGTGACTAATGAGCCAGAAATATGAAATGCTACATATTACTTAATAGAAATACATAAACATATTTCAAACGCTAATTATACTCAGAGTACAATTAGTTCCCAGAATATTACCCTCTTTTAACATTTTTTGGGGAAATAAAAGTTTTAGTGAATGTGGCTTTACAGTAAATAGGAGTTTGCACACATTTTTGTAAAAAAAAGTGATGCTAATTTATGTAAACCTTATGTTTAACTTTTAACACTTTGTACTCAAATCCATATCTGCTGCATTTTTGCCAATATGGGCTCATGGGCAGAGCTTTAATCTTGGATTGCTACCATTTTAGGCTTTGTAGTTTAGCAGAAAGTGTCCTTTTCATTCAGATATAGGTTTTATTTAATGTTCTTCCCATGTAGTTACTAGACTCTTAATATATGATGTTCAAATGAAAAGGTGTAAAACGACACTGTGGGTATAATTGAAGTCTTTATTCAAAAGTAATCATCAGAGGCCTGAATTCAACTATTCCACTGTTTCATGAGCCGAAGGATTCCCAGAATTCCTGTGTTTGTGACAAGGGCCAGTCCTCCTCTGTGTTCCTCAGTTCATCGTCTGAGTTGAAGTGCTTCCCTTTGAGATGTTGTTTTAGTGGACCAAACAGATGGAAGTCTCAGGGTGACATGTTTGGGCTGTAGGTTGGATGCTCAAGCTGCTCCCACTTGAAGTGTCTCACAGCACCTGTCACTGTTAATGGTTTTACCGTGTCGAGGATTTTGATGAGCATCAGACCTCAGAGTCAAAAAGACGATGAGCATCACCTTGCCTGCTGAGGGCACAGCTTTGAATTTTTTAGGGAGAGGTGACGATGCATGCTTCCACTGCATGCTTTCCCATTTTGTCTCGGCTCAAAATGATGGCACCAGCTCTCGTCACCAGTGACGATCTGCTCCAGGAAAGTGCGGTCTTCAGGATACTGGAATACGCAGTTCCTCTTGCAGTACGCTGAGCTTCTTCGGAAACGTCTTGGTACCCACTGGTACCCCCTTCTGGTAATCTAACCTGTCATGCACAATTGTCTATACTGTTCCAACACTGGCCCCCACTATCACTGTCAACATTTGTATTGTGACATGCTGATCACTTCCCACCAGGTCGTTCACCTTGTTGATAAGCTCAGCTGCGATTACCATGTTTGCCTGGCGTGGTCTCGGGTCATCACTCAAGCGCTCCTGGCCTTCATGAAAATGGCACTCCACTTTCTCACTGACTTGTTGAACACAGTCTTCCCTATATACGGCCACCATCCAGCGATGAATATCGACCGGTTTAACTCCTTCCGTAGTCAGAAATTTGATAACACCTCGCTGCTCCTCAGTTGTCAAATATTGCAATGTGAACACCATGATGTCCTCACACAGTTAAGTTAAGTGCAAAGGTCTACCCAGGGCAAGCCCCCCTTCTCTGCCCAAAGATAGCGCCATCCAAGTGGCTCTCTAACCGGGCTTTCCCCATGAGGCCAATACCTGGTTTCTTAAAAAGGCCCCCCCCCCCACTTATGCGCACCTGAAAGGGCAACTACCGATAACCTTGGTAGGGCCGACAGCTTTCTAGCAAGCCATCTACCGGCTATCCAGGGTGGTACTGGAGGACTTGAGGTGTCTCACAACCCCGCCGGTATGGAAAAACCATACAGACATACCCAATTTCCCATGGGTATCAGGAATCACTGCCCCGTCGCGACCAACCCAATCCGAACAGCTCCCCAATGGGAGGAGCTCGAATGTTCGGCCCAATGTATAACTGGCGCAAAACTTCTGGAATCGTGACCTTGATTGCCACCCCAGCTGCCGAGCCTATGGCCTATGCCGAGGAATGGTTTATGTTTAGCTTAATCAACGAAAGCGATATAATACCTTCGCTTACTCACAGTGCGTAACACATACAGTCTGCATAGAAAGTGTCCGCATCTTGTAATTTCAAAGAGAGCAGTACGTAAATAGTGCTTATTTTATATTTGTGATATTTATAACCATGGCTCCTACGTTTTCAAAGTTAAATGGTAAGGTATTGCGAATTCAAAGCAGGGAAATAATTGCAAATGTCCTCAACTTGATGAAGCAAGAAGCAGAGATGAAGGAAGAAAATATATGTTTACCCGAGTTCTACAAAAGCCTTAAGAGAGTGAAAGAAAGAGTAGCCAAAGCAACTGGTGTTTCACTGAGTTCTGTTTCCAGAGTTCTCAAAGATAAGAAAAACCATATGGATGAAAGAGTACCATTTGACACACCTGTGAAGAAACATAAGGTTCCTAAACGTATTACAGAAATAGACGATTTTGACAAATGCGTCGTTCGGCACACGATTCACAATTTCTATGTGGAAGAAAAAACTGTGCCAACAATAAGCAGATTGCTCATCAATCTGAAAGATGTCATAAATGTTCAAGGTGGTACTACAAGTCTCAAATCCTGGCTATGGCACTGAATTTTGCAGTCTGATACTAACTTTCCAAATGTCTATAATTTTATATGTACTTATATCAACATAAATCTAAAAATCTCAGAAAAATTATAAAAGATTTAGGGTTTAAGTGGAAGCAAACGAAACCAAATAGGAGAGTTCTAATAGAAAAGCATGACATACAACCTCAGCTGGAAGAGTACCTTACTCAGAGGTACAAATTAGAGGGTCAAACTATAGTGTATGAAGATGAGTCATACATACACAGCAGTCATACATCTAAAAGTTGAAGTGACGATAGTGAATTAGGTTTTTCAGGCACCTGTTGCCAAAGGGCAAATACTTATTATCGTTCTTGCTGTTCGCTCCAAATGCCCTTCTTATACAAGTCGCAACAAAAAACAGGAGATTTTCATCAAGAAATGAATACAGAAAATTACATGAAGTGAATCAACACCATGTTGATACCTAATATGCCTGCTGGGTCTATTCTGGTTATTGACAATGCTTCACAATGTGGTAACACTCAAATTGACAAACAACCTACCTCAAATTCCTTGAAAGAAGAAATAAAAACCTGGTTGCTTAAGCATAATATAGCTTTTGATGAAAGCATGAATAAAACAAATATACTTAGTTAAAGCCAACAAATCCCTTCGGAAGTCATAACTCATAATACTTGGCCAGATATTAATACAACATTGCCATAATGTACTTAGACTGCCACCGTATCACCCAGATCTAAACCCAATCGAATTAATCTGGGCTGATGTCAAAAACTGGGTGGCCTGCAGAAATATCACTTTTAAACTAAAAGATGTGGAGCAGTTATGTCGCCAGCGATTTGCAGAAATTAGAAGGCCAGAATGGGAAAATGTATATCGACATGTTGAATAAATTGAGAATCATTATTTCAAAAAACACGGAATTGCAGAAAATCAATTAGAAAAAATTCTCATCCAGGATAATGGTGCAGAAAGTAGCAACAGCTGTGATGGTGGCAATAATGTGAGTGATTCAACAGAAGAGGAAGGGCTGTCAGGTGTGGAAGAACTGGAGGCAGATGGTTGACATTGTTTTTATATTAAGGGCATTTTACAGCGGTGGATTTAAATATACTGTATATAACTATAAGTTTATCAGTGCAGCTCATTATCACCCAGCAGGAAAAAGAAACATAGCAAGATCTATGTAAAAATAGAAAGAATAGACAAACACACAGACAAAATTGGCATAGCTTCAAACCATATTATTTATTATATATGAAATGTACATGGATCATATATAACAATCAAAATGAATATTATAACATTATTACAGTTAGGGTATTTGTAGGTTTTGCTGTATTTCTGTTTTTATGAAAAGAAGTATATATTATTTTATAAATTTAAAGAAACTGTTTCCTACTCACAAAGGTCCCCCCACCTAAAAAAAAAGGAAAAAGAAAAATTGTCATTTGTATTTTTCCCTAAAAATGTGAAGCACATATTTAGTAGAGAACATTTGATAAGACAGCTAGTGTCTTAATACATTTTTGTTTCTGTTGGATTAGAACAAACTTAACAATCTATTATGTCATCATATTCCACAAAAAATACATTGCTTCCATTTGAGTTGTGACACTCAGCTCAGCAGCTTAACCCAATATACTGTGAAAAAAGGTGGGTGCACGTTTGAATTTGTGAAATGTGCTAAGTGTATGGCTCAAAGGATTGTACAGAGTTAGGTTGCATTAGTAATATGCTTATATCAACTGCAGCTGTGATATTATTATAAACTTTGTAAACAATAAATATATATGTGACTAAATTGAATTAAGTATGGTGGAATTTTGGTTTTGATATGCACCAATCTTTCAGATTAACTACCAATTCAATTGTGTGACGCTGCATCAATTGCTATATTTAGAAACGGAAAACACTCTTCTGGTGCTACTTGCTCCCTTCATCAGTTCCTGGTCAACTGCCAACTTCATTCCTCATGGTGGTTGGACTTGTCCATGGTGACAGTTAGATGAACCTGTGCATTAGTATGTTACCTGGCAGAATTTCAAAATTCAAATGTAAATGTTTTCCAAAACTGTAAGTTCTGTTTTTTTAGTATTTTTGGATTTCTGTTTATGGTGTGTTGGTCTCTCAAAAAATGCCAAGCTACAGAAAAATAAGCGGTAGCTTGGCTCTTTTGAAGAGATCAGCACACCATAAACATTCATTCATTCATTCATTATCCGTTTACCCTCCTCTTATGTAGGACTTACACCCCCCAGGACTTACAAGTGGGTGCCTGGGGTCAGAGGACCGTCGAGGAGCAGACACTCATGGATCAGACAGAGCATCCAGGATGGGTGATCAGCCCGATGCCTGGTATGGGTTGAAGGAAGTAGATGAAACGAAATGATGGTGAAATGGATGAAAGGAAAGGTGATGATGGAGTAGTTGGTGGAATGAATGGCGGGGGAAACCGGAGAACCCGGAGAAAACCCACCCAGACGCCGCTTCGTCCACCACAGATCCCACATTCAGGTCCCTGGGATTGAACCCGGGCCGCCTCGGTGGAAGGCGAGCGGTCTAACCACTCGGCCACGGCGCCGCCCACACCATAAACAGAAATCCAAAAATACTAAAAAACATTTCAGGAAAAACAGAGCTTACAGTTTGGGATAACATTTACATTTGGAAGAACATGTTTTCAATTTTGAAATCCTTCTAGGTGGCATACTAATGTAGAGGTTCATCCACCTGCTACCATGGACAAAGTCAACCACCATGAGGAATGAAGCTAGCAGTTGATCAGGAACTGATGATGGGAAGTAGTAGTTCCAGAAACATGTTTTCACAAAATTGACTCAGTAATTAATCTAAATGACAATGTAACCATTTTAATAAAGTAACATTTAAGTAACATCATGAATATTATTAAAAGTATTAGTCAATGAAATTGTGAACTTAAATCTGTGTAATACAATTCTGTGATTTCTTGCAAATTCGTAACCTTATTTGTTATGAAACCTTTAAATTTTCAATATGGAATGTTTGTGAAATGTCTCTATTCTGAGTTACGGAATGAGATATACAATTTATATATAATGCTCACAAATAATACATCAGTAAATGCTTTATTGGGAATTACCAGTATTTACCGCAACACAAAAATTCTCACAATATTTGTATTTATTGTGCTAAGAGTTTTACAATTTGATTGTCTACTGCACTTTGACCCTGGCCACTCATTCAGTAGACAATCACTACAGATTATTTACATTTTACAATTTCTTGTCAATAAATTATCTTGTTTTTTCATGTCCCATTTCCACTTGTTTTTCACTTTTCACTTATTGATTACTTAACCATCACACATTCACTATAGTTTTCCATTCAAAGTAAGATAACGATACCTCTTACTTTTCTCTATCCACTGTCCACAGCCATTTATTTTTTACTTTACACAAAAACTGCCCAATACTTCTAGCATCCTTGCACATCATTTCGATCATAAGCTTATTTCTATCTCCCTTCAACCACTTCTTATTAAAAAATTCTTTTCTCCAATTTTCTGTTCCTTGGCACTTAAATACTATATGTTCAATGTCTTCATTACCACCACATATCGGACATTGGTTCTGAGGAATACCCTGTCTTAACCCTCTTAGCCTCCAAGTTCTGTTTCTTACCCATGCAATAGATTCTGTCTCTTCTTTATTTACTATGCCTGTATATTTTTCTCTACCCCCATGTATTTTTCATTGGCCTATAACAAACTAATGAGCTCTTTTCGGCAATCTCACTGAACATGATTTGTATTTCTATATCTTCCAGTCTTTTTCTTGCCTTTTTCCAAAAATATTTCACGTTATTTGCTCTCCTTCTCCAAATATCTCCTAACCAATTTTTCTCCAAAATGTTCCGTAAATTACTTACCCATCCATCATTCATTAAGCCGTTCTCTTGGTATTCTATACATTGTCTTAACACATTACTTTTTCCTAGATTTAAAGTTCTGGACCAAAATTTCAACGCTCTTTCCATTATCTTCCCCTTAGTCGCCACCCTGCCCATCTCTAATTGTGCTACCTGTCTTACAATTGACTTCGGTAACCCCAATATTTCTCTACAAAACATCCTGTGCACCTCATCTATAATTTCCCATCCTCTATCTAATCCCATATTTCTATACCATACATCATTTTTGCCTCCACAACCATTTCATAAACTCTTTCCAGCCATGTAACATTTATATTAGGTACTCTATATTTGCAGCTTCTAATTGCTGCCATCGCCTATTTACCTTTTGCCAATGCAAAATACTTTTGTTTCTCCCATTTATCACCTCCATCTATTTTTACTCCTAAATAAATACAGTCACACACTACCCTGTAATCTTTATTCTCTCCCTTCCACTTTAGTCACTTTAAATGATAAAGCACCAATTTAAATGAGAATAAATGGCTTTATACAAAGTACTGACATGGATGTAGATATTGCCTAATGTAACACCCATATGGAGAAGGCTATGGCTAAACTTTGAATCTGCAACTCTGATTCCGAAAATGCTACCCTAACTCAGAGCTTAACCCCTCGCAACTTGAAGCCAGCAACCTTCTCACAGTACAAGCTTTATGAGCTTACCAGCTAACCTCTAGCAAAAGGACCATTTTCTTACACTAAACGGAGTAATGAGGTGTTATATCAACTAATGTACATTCATAAAACTTAGGAATTGTACAGGGTTTAACATACAATGCAGATAATCCTTGTTTTAAAGACAAGCCTATTTCAGTTGTCTTGTTTGGAGTATCTGACACTACTATATATGATGGACACACAATGTTCAGTTAACTTGCTGAACATTCTGTGGACATCTGCACCTCCCAATATACTCTGAGACAAACAAATTGCACTTAGCCCTGATTTCAGTTATAGGAAATACCTGGCCTAAGGTAGTTTAAATGTTAGTGTTTGTTACAACTCCACTGATTCATATCTAATCATTCCATTGTTATCATTCAAAATTAATGATTAGCATTGTTGCCTCTCTCCTTTTTACTTTCTCTATTATGTACTTAACAGTAAATTGAGGAAGTATTATTATACGCCAACCAAAAATTTGATGTCAAGATTTAACTGGAAATGCAAGTTTTGAGGACTGAACCCCAAAAAAAAGCATTTTTTAGAAAAATCTCCAGGTCTGTGAACAGGATAATCCCTCAAAAAATGAAGTGTCTGATAAATACCAAACTTGATATATAAATTCAGCATCTTCCAAATAAATGACATAAAGATTTTCAACAAAGTCCCCCCAACCCAAATTATCCTTTCTGTGGAAAATGTTTTGAATATTTTTATTTTCTCAAAAATGGCTGTAACAATTTTGATTAAAATACTGTATGTTTAAAACATTTTCATGACAAATGAAATGCATATCTTGAGGTTTTTCGGAATAGTCTCTGAAGTCTTCTTCATTCTGAATGACTTTTGCATAACTGGTAAACTATAAGAGATAGATAAAATCCCTTTACACAAAAAAGTGTTCTTGTTAAAGCAACCATTTATGTCATATACATTTTTGTGGAGTTAACCGTTTCCATTTATTGGTTTGAATTAATGCTTTTCTGAATGGGGAAGTTGTTGTTGTTGTTTTTTTCTTTCTTCCCTCAAGATCATGCAAAGAGAACAGAATTTCAAAGCCACCACATAACGACACACTCTTAAAAGATTTGACTATTGCTTAAGCCTACTGTATTCTCATAATCCCCTTTCACCTACACAAAAATATGCAATAAAAGCATTTCTGCAAATGCTTATCTCGATTAATATGAAGGAGATAGAATAAGCTTTTGTAATAATAGTTTGTTGAAGAATAGGTAGACAAAGTGTGAATGTAACATCAGATTTTTTTCTCCTGTCACAGATACTGTAAATTTTGTAATGAAAATGTCATCCTTTTTCAACAGCATGGTTCGAGTACAGTCAAAGCTAGACAAAGCTGCAAAGTGTCTAGAATACTTCTCCACACAGCAGTGGCGGTTTACAGATGATAATGTTCGGCATTTAAATGAACTATTAAGTCCAGACGATAGGCAGATGTTTCGTTTTGATGTGAGGGAAATTCATTGGCCAACATATTTGGAAAGCTACATCCTTGGGATTCGCCACTTCATATTCAAAGAACAACCCAGCTCTCTACCAAAAGCGAGAAAACATCTTCAAAAGTAAGTTCTGAGAATTTTAATATAACTGATAATTGCATGGACTGCCCTCATGAGAGTTGTTTTCAAGTAACCCAGTTTGTTTTTGTTACACTTTTTAAGGAAAATTTATGTATAAGGTTTCAGTAATGTGTAGCTTAAATAAAGAGTCTCATTTTTGTGCTGATAACATATTGTTTTAATGTGTATAATTACATTTAAAATGTTCTTAAAGCCTTGATTTTTGACTGAAGTCTTATTTTGTCATATGTAGATCCTTCTTTTTCAGTAATAATCACATCAATGTCACTAGAAGAGGCCTTACCTGCATAATTTTGACAAATTTTATCTTCTGCTTCATTTTTTGGCTTTTTAAAAAACCGATAAAATTAAAATACTAGAAAATTTACATTTGTTACTCATTGTATAGAAATTGGTAAACTTTCAGCTGATATTTCTGTAATTTGTTGCGAAGCACTAGGCTTGTGTGTTTGCTGAAGTAAACAGTACAAAGTTATTTCCCTTGGGTGAATATGCTACTGTTTTTGAAACAGAACTTTAGGCAATTATTCAATGCATACATGAAAACATAAGGAGAGCTTACACTGGTAAACAGATCCTTATCTTCTCAGATAGCCAGACTGCACTTAAGGCTCTAGGTAGTCAGGACTGGTTTTAAATTGCCTAAAAATGCTCACAAACTTGGCAAAACAGAATGAAGTTCAACTCATATGGGTGCCAGGTCATAGTGGCATAGAGGGAAATCAAAAAGCTGATGAACTTGTAAGACAAGGAGCAGCTTCATAATTTAATGGACCAGAGCCAACTCTAGGAACATCTTGATGTTTAGTAAGAGAGGCTATTAAGAACTTGTCCAAAGTAGAGCACCATAAAACCTGGCTTAAAACTCCGGGAAACAAACATGGTAATCTATTTATAAAAACACCATGTAAGAAAAGAGCTGAAGACTTACTTAAATGAAACAGACTTCAGCTGAGAATGATTATTGGACATGCACCTGTGAAAAAGCATCTTAACGCGATGGGAGTGTTTCAGGGTAACTTAGATTGCAGATTGAGCAAGAAAGAAACAGCTCAGCACATTATATGCTTCTGTGAGGCCTTGGCATAATGAATTGGCTTTAAAACAGTACAGAACAGTAAGCCCAAGGCTGAAGTGCTGTATTGTATAAGACAAGAAGACATGCAGCTTATTGTTGTATATTGTTGCCAGTCCTCCAGCCATTGCTAGGACAAGTCCAATATTTACTATTCAAGGGATGTGTGCTCATCCCTAGTTAACACTAGGGTGGCATACGTATTTAAGGCAGAAATAAAACTGTTAGATTTAATTTCAATAAACAAAAGCAACTTTATAAACTTAAATATAACTACCATGGATCCAACTATGTTAAGAACCAATGATTGCAGTGGAATTTGTTGTTTAGTTTTGTTCTTCAGATGCCACTGTGGGCAATGCTTGAGGTTTGAGTACATTATGGAACATTGTCATCTAACAATTTAAAAGTGACATATGAATCAAATTATTCATTTCCCGTCTTCTGGTATCAAACTATTATTAGTTCACATGCAACCATACAATGTTTTAGGCTAGAGAGCAGTGGGCCTTGGCCTATCTCAGTATGTGTGTGCAAAGTTTGTGATGGATTCATTGAGTTTTCTCATAACAACCTTTTCTTTACAGTTAGTTAAATTGTTTGATGGCAACAGTCTGCCTTACTGTTCAATTTGTAACTTCTCTTCCAAGGATAAACTGAAAGGTTTAATTTTTTTTTAGTTCCCCAACAAGGTTCATTTTAACTTCACTCTAGTACAGGTTCAAATTTTGGTCTTGTGGTCTGTTGCTACAAGCAAGCTCACAAATATAAGACAAGCAGGAAAGGCAAATGTAAATAAATATATATATATATATATATGTATTAACCACAGTAATTGTGTAATATGCATAATTTAAATTGAACTGGGTAGCTGAGTGATTAGACCACTTGCTCTCACCAAGGTGGCCTGGATTCAATCCCAGGGATCCCCCATGTGGGATTTGTGGTGGACAATGCGGCATCTGGGTGGGTTTTCTCTGGGTTCTCTAGTTTCCCCCATCATTCATTTCACCAATTGCTTCATCATCACCTGTCCTTTCATCCATTCCACCATCATTTCATATCATCTACTTCCTTGCTCTTATACCAGGCATCGGGCTAATCATCCATCCTGGGTATTCTATCTGATTCAAAGTGTCTGCTCCTCGACAGGCTCATAACTCCAGGCACGTACTTGTAAGTCCTGGGGGATGTAAGTCCTACATAGGAGGAGGGTAAACAGAGAAAGAAGAAGAATTTAAACAGGATGAAGTAAATGTTAGAATATGCCGCATAGAGTATAACCGTAACTCTCATATTAATGCAGAAAATAACATGATTGTGATTAGAAAAGTTAAGTTGGCTAACTGGGTAGGAGGCCTTTCCCCTCTTCTACATAAAGGAATGGAGGGGCAGATGTACCTTAGCAGGGAATACAGAGAAACAAATGGCGCTGGACATGATCATAAATACAGTGTGCTTGCATGCTAGGAATCGCATTTCTCGGGCTTATCAAGCATCTTATACATCTTAACATACTGCAGTCTACATCTTTCCCCATGCCCCCTCACCCGAAAGCTTTCTCTGCTGTTGCAGGCTGCTTATGCATCTCTATAGCTCTGTAACAAAGTTCATTGACTTTCCACAAAGACACATGCAGAAATTATATATGCAAATTCACAGAGAAGCAAGTCCACATAGTGGACATCTTGAAATACATGTAGAGGTAAATACACATAAACAAGAAAAATTCTAGGTGTGCAGTTTCAAATATATGATCATCCAAGAACCGCTATTGCTAGAGAGAGACTTTAATTGATCTTTTCTCTTTCTGTTTGACTGGTACTCTCATTTGCAAAAGTGGTAGAAGAGATATAGAAGAGGCATTGACAGCTGCTTACACAATCATAATTTCTTGAACGGATTGTGCATAGCATTTGCATTTAGTTACAATTTAATTGGATATATTGCAGCTTCTATTTACTTCAAACAAGAAACATTCCAGTCATTAGAAACTGGATTTTAATACAGGTTTTATGAACAGTTGTCTGAGGTGTGCACTTCTCAGAAATTTAAATGATTGTGCACAAAGTGACTTAAGAGTTTTTGAGCATAAGAGGCAAGCAACTTTAAAGGTGAATGCCCAACAGCTCAAAGCTTCAAATTGCTTCATTTTGTGAAAAGCACACCAACCCAGCCACTAAACCTGCAACCCAAATGAAATCCCTGTTTGGAACAAATGAAATGTCTCTTGGAAGTCATAAATGTAGTAAATTAAGTCTTTAATAATTACACATTGGTATGGTGTGATGTATTCCACACACTACTTTATTTTCCTACACTAATTATCTGCATTTTAAAATATAAGTGGTGATATAGGCACATGCTTCTCTTTGAAAAAGTTTGTTTCCAAATATGACAAGGCTTTCGCCAGTGTTCATTAATAACATATCCAAGATTGTTTGAGATACATTTAAAATGTGGAAGTGTTTAAACTCAAGTTAACAAAATGTGGGGACTCAAGTTTTTTTCAACTTTAGAGACTAAACTTCTTGTAATGATAGGCTAGTCTTCTTATATTGATTTGTGTTCTTATAAATACATTGGAATTGAGAGATAAAAATTAAAAAGCGAAAGGATGTTGCAGTGTGTTTGTTTTCATGTGGAGCAATTTTGTTTTTATTTTTACTTTCTCTACTACGTATAGTAAGTAGGGGAAGTATTGCATTCCACCCAAAAACTCGATACCGAGATTTCACCGGAAATACATGTTTTGAGACCCCCTGAATCCAAAAAAAGTATTTTTGGAAACATGTCCGTGTGTGTGTCTGTCTGTGTGTGTGTGTCTGTCTGTCTGTCTGTGAACAGTATAACTCAGAAATGAACAGTCGGATAAACACCAAACTTGGTATTTAGGTTCAGTATCTTCCAGAGATGCGACACAAAGGTTTTCAAGAAAATCCCCCCACCCCAGATTATCCTTTATGTGGAACATTTTTCGAAAATTTTAATTTTCTCAAAAATGGCTCTAACGATTTTGATTAAAATATCATATGTTTAAGATATTTGTATGACAAATAAAATGTATATCTTGAATTTTCTGGGAATGTCTCCAAAAGTATTCTTCATTGTGAACGACTTTTGCATAACTGGTAAACCATAAGAGATAGACAAAATTTTACTGCACAAAAAATGTAGATCGCGTTAAAATACACAATTTAGGTCCTATACATTTTTTTATTGAGTGAAAGATTTTCGAGATATTGCTTGTTATTCCCTTAAATTTTTCAACACTTATTTTCTCAAATGGGAATTCGTTATTCATTTTTGTGTCTTGGATATGCAAGGAGTATCAATCTGTGACAAAGGGAATGGTGCTGCACCTAGCAACCAGCTATTAAGAGATATGTATGTGCTTAAAGGCTACTGTATTTCTATATTGCCCTTGTAAATATATATTCCCCTTACATATAAGATAGAGTCTGCAAATGTTTATCTCGATTAACATGAAGCATATGGAGAATAAGCATTTGTAAAAATAGTTTGTACAAGAGTAGAGAAAGTCATGTGAGTGTAAAACATCAGATTTTTTCTTTTAGTTCTATTTATACCCCACTTTTCCTTTGGAACTTACTGTTTATTGGCAATGGTGTTAACTTGTATTCTCTTGTCATTGGGTTTCTTGCACTTTTTGGGTTTTAATCATTGGATCACGCACACATACAGACTCTGGGGAGGATAGGGAATAATCTTGGCTAGAGAAAAATCCCCCCCCCAGCCAGGAGTCGAACCCGGGACTCCTCGCACAGCAGGCAGTTGCTCTACTGACTGAGCTACAGGGCCAATCTAACATGGAACAATTGTTAAGCAACACTTTTTAGAAAAGATGCTCTGTTGTTCTCTCCAATACTTTAGCTTTTCCTTGCTGTAGTTTTTTATTACTTCCTTCAAAGCTCCAAAAAGTTTGTCCCATTTTTCAAGCCATAATGTTAAATCCAATTTGGTTTTCCATAGTAATGTTGTAGGTGCTTAATTTCATATCATTTGAATGTTCCAAGATAAGTTGGTCCCACTCAACATACACTACTTTTTATAAATCATGGGACAATGTAGGATCTATAGAAATATTTCTTGAGGAGGTGGTTATGCTGCTGCCAATCCCATGTCTAGAATTCTATTTCCAGAAAACTTTCTTTCAGTATTTTCTTTATTTTTTTTTGTGGCACACATTATCATTGAGGAAAGAATGCAGAAGAGATTGCCTGTTTAGGGTAAACAGATTTTCCCAGAGATAACTAAGCATCTGGTTAGTCACTTTTTTCTGATTCAATAAAATGTCCTGCTTTTTGAGAATGTGATACATAAAATTAAAGAGTAATTAAAAATAAAATAATGTTTAGAGCTGTTTAAAGAGCTGCTTTCTGTAAGTTGTTGGTAAAATGTTTAGTAACTTTGCCTCTAGCTTATATGGAACGTTTCCTCTTGTTCCTTCCTTCATTTATTTAACAATAGAAATACTAAAAGTTAATGAAGTATAATTATTCATATCATGATAGATATTATGTCTCTACTTGAGTATAATAATGATCAACAAATACATTAAACTTAATTTTCAAAGATTCAATCAAATTCGATAATTGCCTTTCTTTTTTTCCTTCCCATTATGTAATAATCCATGATGGCTGTGGAGTAGAAATCTGTAAAATGTTGTAATTTTTTGTTCTGATTGAATTGATCTCCATTGGGCACATACACATGATACGGGAATCATCAAGATAAGTACAAGATATGAGCGTCAGTCAATAACTAATGCCTCCTATTTTTTTCTCTTGTAATTTGCTAGAAACTTAAACTTTGAATACACAGCATGAAAGCCACAACATTGAGGATGAAATTGTCAGTTTTAAATGTATTCCCTATCCTTTTCCACAATTTTAGCCCACCTTTTAAAGAGGTCATGTATTCCTGCGTGGTCTTGCTTCCGAAGCCATTGGCCTCTGCATCTTGAAAGTGAATTCCACGATGAACTTCCTTTAGCAGTCCAAACAGATGGAAGTCTGATAGTGCTAGGTCAGGGCTGTATGGGGGATGAGGCAAGACTTCCCATCCAATGTTTACAATCACTTCAGTGGTGTGACGACTGGTGTGTGGTTTTGCATTGCCATGCAAAAGTAGAACATCCGCCATGGTTTTTTTGCGTAAACTCGCTGAAGACGTGCTTTAAGCTTTTTGAGGTTGCTGATGTATTGTACAGAATTTATTGTGCATCCATGCTTCAAAAAATCAACCAGAATCAGACCCTCTGCATCCCAAAACATGGTCACCATCACTTTCCTGCCGATGGCACATTTTGACTTTTTTTCTTCCTCAGTGAGGTTGTGCGATGCCATTCCATGAACTGTCTCAAAAAGATGAACCCACATTTCGTCTCCAGTCACAGTTTTGTTCAGGAACTCCTCTCCCTCCAAATGGAAGTGCTGCAAGCGTTTGGAGGCTATTCTTTTTCATGTCTCCTTATTCTGGTTAACATTCGGGTACCCACCATGAACAAACTTTTGAGTCCCCAGTTCATGAATAATTATCACCACACTGCCTTTGCTGAGGAATATAATGCAGCACAATTCATCCGTTGTTATCTGGCAATCATCTCGAATGATCTCATTACTCTCGCTCAATGTGCATGGAGTCACTGCACTCACGGGTCTGCCGCTCCACTGATCCTCAGCCAACGGTGGGTGTTGGCCCTTCAGCTTTGTTACAGTGATGAACCCATCTTCTAACAATGCTGACATGCACTGTTGCATCACCATACACTTTGTGAGCTTTTCATGAATGCGAATGGGCGTTTCACCTTCTGCATTCAAGAATTCAATGACAGAACACTGTCTAATACGAACATTGATGTCAGCCACTTTTCAATAGGAATCGGTGCTGCCACTGGTTGATGTAGAAAGTTGCTATTGCAATGGAGTGGAGAAAGTTTGAGGAATTACGTCAAATTCAAATTGTTCATATAACTAACTTAGTTCAGGAGAAGAAAAAAAAATCTGATGTGTTACACTCACATGACTTTCTCTACTCTTGTACAAACTATTTTTACAAACGCTTATTCTCCATCTACTTCATGTTAATCGAGATAAACATTTGCAGACTATCTTATTGCTAAGTTTCTTGTAGATGTAAGGGGAATATATATTTACAGGGGCAATATAGAAATACAGTAGCCTTTAAGCACATACATATCTCTTAATAGCTGGTTGCTAGGTGCAGCACCATTCCCTTTCCCACAGATTAATACGAATAACAAATTCCCATTTGAGAAAATAAGTATTGAAAGATTTAAGGGAATAACAAGCAATATCTCGAAAATGGTTCACTCAACAAAAAAAATGTATATGACATAAATTGTATATTTTAACGCGATCTACATTTTTTGTGTAGTAAAATTGTGTCTATCTCTTATGGTTTACCAGTTATGCAAAAGTCGTTCACAATGAAGAATACTTTTGGAGACATTCCCAGAAAATTCAAGATATACATTTTATTTGTCATAAAAATATCTTAAACATATGATACTTTAATCAAAATTGTTAGAGCCATTTTTGAGAAAATTAAAATTTTCGAAAAATGTTCCATGTAAAGGGTAATCTGGGGTGGGGGGATTTTCCTGAAAACCTTTGTGTCGCGTCTCTGGAAGATGCTGAACCTAAATACCAAGTTTTGTGTTTATCCGACTGTTTGTTTCTAAGTTATGCTGTTCACGGACAGAACACAGATAGACACACACACGGACATGTTTCCTAAATGCTTTTTTTGGATTCAGGGGGTCTCAAAACATATATTTCCGGTGAAATCTCAGTATCGAATTTTTGGGTGGAATACAATACTTCCCCTACTTACTATACATAGTAGAGAAAGTAAAAAAGGAGGCATTACTTATTGATTGACCCGTGTATATACAAAAAGGAATCATGTTGAATTTGGTCCCTCCAGATTGTATTATGAAATTTAATATGTTTGGTAAATATAAACCATGTAGTTGAAACAACAATAATTCTCTTTAGAAGTCAAACTAAAAAGTTAAACCAAGTCAGCATGCTTAAATCATTTTACAATTCTTCAGAATCTGTAAACAAATTTTTAGTTGTATTGTAATTATGTGTATATACATATTTCAGACTTACAAAATGTTTAACACTTGCACCGTGTTTTTGTCTCATCCAAGGTTGGCTCCTATCCCCTCTCATGGCTGCAATCATTTGATGTGTGATTAAAGTGTGATTGTTTATGATAGATGGTTTTTCATGAGGAAGGTGTGAAACAACATTCTGACCCCATCAGCTAAGGAAAGAAGAGAAATCATATGGGTGATTTCAGCAAGATTACATCACTGCTCTTACGGCAGAGGAGTCCATGGCTAGAATTATGAAAGTGCTTAAAGATAGAGTGATTAATGTTGGTGTATTATCCTCCTGCTCCCCAGATCATATTGTTAGTATGAGGGTTTAACTTGTGAGGTAGCTTGAGGGATAGGAAGAACTCAGGGAAGACATACAAAATGAAATCGGAAATATTACACTAGCCCAACTAAATCACATCAATCAGGACATTACCTTTTAGCTGAGGTAGAGTGACATTACCACCATTTGTTGTCCTCCATGGTCTAGGGGCACCATGATAGCCTCTGCTTCCTGAGGTCGTGGGTTCAAACCCGGCAGAGGCAATGGATTTTTTCGGACATACATATCCTTAGCATGGCTTTCTTTGGAAGAGAACTAAAGCCTGTAGTCCCTTGTTGTAGATTTATGGCACGTAAAAGAACCTCAAGCCTGAAAAGAGGCCTCTCTCTGAGCAAAATTTCTGATCTTTCATGTCAATATAGAATGGGATGCTAAGAACCATAGTTAAAGAGCATCCATAATTTAAAAAATCTGATGTGTTACACTCACATGACTTTCTCTACTCCTGTACAAACTATTTTTAAAAATGCTTATTCTCCATATGCTTCATGTCAATCGAGATGTTAATCTTATTGCTAATTTTCATGTAGATGCAAGGGGAGTATGGTAGGTTTAAGCAATAGTCAAATATTTTAAGCGTTGGTTGCTGTTTGGAGCATTCCATTCTCTTTGTGTGTCTAGGATGTAAAAAAAATGAATAACGAATTCCCATTTGAGAAAAAGTATTGGAAAATTTAAGGGAATAACAAGCAATATCTCGAAAATGGTTCACTCAACAAAAAAAATGTATACGACATAAATTGTGTATTTTAATGCGCTCTACATGTTTTGTGCAGTAAAATTTTGTCTATCTCTTATGGTTTACCAGTTATGCAAAAGTCGTTCGCAATGAAGAATACTTTTGGAGACATTCCCAGAAATTCGAGATATACATTTCATTTGTTATAAAAATAACTTAAACATATGATATTTTAATCAAAATCGTTAAGAGCCATTTTTGAGAAAATTAAAATTTTCGAAAAATGTTCCATGTAAAGGGTAATCTGGGGTGGGGGGATTTTCTTGAAAACCTTCCTGTCGTATCTCTGGAAGATACTGAAACTAAATACCAAGTTTGGTGTTTATCCGACTGTTCGTTTCTGAGTTATGCTGTTCACAGACACACACACACAGACTTGTTGCCAAAAATGCTTTTTTTGGATTCAGGGGGTCTCAAAACATGTATTTCCGGTGAAATCTCGGTATCAAATTTTTGGGTGGAATACAATACTTCCCCTACTTACTACACGTAGTAGAGAAAGAAGAAAAAAAAAAAACCACCTTTTGCTATCATATAAGATTTTATATACAGTTGTAAGAAGCAAATCAGAGCTGAAGTGACATGTCCATTTGCCATGATATAAGACTCGATACAGCCAGTAAGGATACTGTAATACAGTACTTCAGTTAAGGTGATAATAAAAACCCATTCTTGTCAACTTTTATGGTTTACCCATAAAATGCACAGTAGCGGGGGTCTTTTTACAGCTTTATGGCAAAGGAGGCATGTTTACAGCTTTGTGAGCAGATTCAAATAGATACAGATTTTCACCTGGACATGACAAAGCATTAAATTCTATTACATTATATTGTAGCTTAAGATTACAGACTGAATGTATGGTGCTGCGATACACCAGAGCTTATCAGTGTGTCTATTCTTCATCACGATCATGGTCTCCCTTCAATGGGCTGCAACAAAATGCATAACATATGGATTTAAAATTTTATTGCACCACTAGTGAGCAGTAAATGGGCATGAACATTCAGTAATGGATGACATGAACTGTAAAGTCAACTCCTTCATGTGAATTGTTTATCTTATTGGCCTTCTATGGTAGCAGGATGTAATTTTTCCAGTTTTTGGTGACAGTTTATATTTATAGTTCATGTTATGAAGAATAAAATATAGATTAGAAATCTGTATAGTCTAGGAACGGGTATACTTTGCTTTAATACATGTTTATTGTGGTACTATGAATAATTTCAGCATGTGTCAGAAATAAGCAGTACTACCAGGTCTTTAAGCATCCCTATAAAACAAATTCCCATTTATTTTAAATGTAAATTTTGTATATTTACTGTGTTTAATATTTTAGGTATTCTAAATTCCATGTCACTGCAAAACTATTAAATTTTTTTGGACAAGGAAAAGTATTACAGGTTTCAGTTTCAGGAAGCTGGCAAGTATAAAAGCTATTCAGCATCACTGACAAAGTTTTCTTTGAAAAGCCATAGTTTCCGAAGCAAAATATCTGTATTTTAGTATGTAGATATCATGATCACTGCACTTTGAAACTAAGACCCATGTAGCTACCCACTGCGGAGAATTGCAGTGATGTTTCTTCCTGCCTTCCTTGTTATTCTTTCTTTCTTTGTTCATTTCTTTCTTGCTTTCTTGCTTGTTTTCTTGCTTGCTTTCTTGCTTGCTTTCTTGCTTGCTTGCTTTCTTTCTTTCTTTCTCTCTCTCTCTCGCTCTCTTTTTCTCTCTTTTTGTCTGTCTTTCTTTCTTTCTTTCTCTCTCTCTGTCTTTCTTTCTTTCTTCCTTCTTGTTCTTTCTTTCTTTCTTTCTTTCTTCCTTCCTTCTTATTCTTTCTGTCTTTCTTTGTTCATTTCTTTCTTTCCTTCCTTGTTTCTTTGTTTGTTTCTTTCTTTCTTCCTTCCTTCTTATTCTTTCTTTCTTTGTTCGTTTCTTTCTTTGTTCCTTTCTTTCTTGCTTTCTTGCTTGTTTTCTTGCTTGCTTTCTTGCTTGCTTGCTTTCTTTCTTTCTCTCTCTCGCTCTCTCTTTTTCTCTCTTTTTGTCTGTCTTTCTTTCTTTCTTTCTCTCTCTCTCTCTTTCTTTCTTTCTTCCTTCTTGTTCTTTCTTTCTTTCTTTCTTTCTTTCTTCCTTCTTATTCTTTCTTTCTTTGTTCATTTCTTTCTTTCCTTCTTTGTTTCTTTGTTTGTTTCTTTCTTCCTTCCTTCTTATTCTTTCTTTCTGTCTTTCTTTCTTTCTTCCTTCCTTCCTTCTTATTCTTTCTTTCTTTGTTCATTTCTTTCTTTCTTTCCTTCTTTATTTGTTGTTTCTTTCTTCCTTCCTTCTTATTCTTTCTTTTTTTCTTTCTTCCTTTGTTCATTTCTTTCTTAGTTCCTTTCTTTCTTTGTTACTTTGTTTCTTTGTTCCTATCTTTCTTTCTTGCTTTCTTTCTCTCTCTCTCTCTCTCTCTCTCTCTCTTTCTTTCTTTCTTTCTGTCTTTCTTTCTCTCACTCTTACTTTCTTTCTTTCTCACTCTTACTTTCTTTCTTTCTTTCTTTCTTTCTTCCTTCTTATTCTTTCTTTCTTTCTTTCTTTGTTTCTTTGTTTGTTTCTTTCTTTCTCTCTCTCTTTCTCTCTTTCTTTCTTTCTTTCTCTCTCTCACTCTTACTTTCTTTCTTTCTCTCTTTCTCACTCTTTATTTCTTTCTTACTTTCTCTCTTTCTTTCTTTCTTTCTTTCTTTTTTACTTTCTCTACTACGTATAGTAAGTAGGGGAAGTATTGCATTCCACCCAAAAATTCGATACCGAGATTTCACCGGAAATACATGTTTTGAGACCTCCTGAATCCAAAAAAAGCATTTTTTAACCTAGAATGTTCTAAACATCAAAATATGAATATCATTGTCAGCATGATAGACCAGTTGCTGTGATAAAATTTACTCAAATTTTATTATTAACTATTTGCTTAAAAGTCATTCTTTCTAATGCTCCCCATATGGCCTATAATCTTCGGGGGATATTTCATTCCACCAAGTAATGACTGGACCCATCTCTGAGGTGGAGGCACCTGGCAGGTGGAATCCATTGCCTCTGGTGGTAGGGTAAGGATGAGGATGTCAGTGGCAGGAGAGAACCTACAGCTTTTACAGTGTATTCCAAACTATGTTGGGCCTTGTAGATACTTCACATGAGCCCCAGAGCCAGAGGTGAAGGCGTGGATAGGATTGACTTAAAATTGCCACAGAGCCAGAAACCGAACTCTGAATCATTAGTATGACAGCCGAAAATGAAACCTGTGCTACCTGGTACCCTATCACTTCAAAAGTAGTTTGTAATTCTAATAAGATGGAATAAAATATTTTTAGCCGCAAGATAGTAACCAAAACCTCTGGAGCTGGAGGAGAACCACTAATACAACCCTGATCATTAAATGTTAACTTCCAACTTAGGCTACTAGATTTTTGTCATTCATTAGGAAATGGATATTCTGCTATTATCTTTAAAAACTACTTGGCTATATAGTCCTACATCCTTTTGTATTCTGAAACAAAGCTGTCTGTCTCAGTATTGTTATAGTTTTATACTTCTGTTTTAATTGTTGTTGTATTTATTGTGCTAAGAGTTTTACAATTTGATTGTCTACTGCACTTTGATCCTGGCCACTCATTCAGTAGACAATCACTACAGTTTATTTACACATTACAATTTCTCATCAATAAATTATCTTGTTTTTTCATGTCCCATTTCCACTTGTTTTTCACTTTTCACTTATTGGTTACTTAACCATCACACATTCACTATAGTTTTCCATTCAAAGTAAGATACGCTACCTCTTACTTTTCTCTATCCACTGTCCAAAGCCATTTATTTTTTACTTTACACAAAAACTGTCCAATGCTTCTAGCGTCCTTGCACATCATTTCGATCATAAGCGTATTTCTGTCCCCCTTCAACCACTTCTTATTAAAAAATTCTTTTCTCCAATTTTCTGTTCCTTGGCACTTAAATACTATGTGTTCAATGTCTTCATTACCACCACATATCGGACATTGATTCTGAGGAATACCCTGTCTTAACCCTCCAGTTCTTACCCATGCAATAGATTCTCTCTCTTCTTTATTTACTATGTCTATATATTTTTCCCTACCCCATGTATTTTTCATTGGTCTATAACAAACTAATGATCTCTTTTCGGCAATCTCACTGAACATGATTTGTATTTCTATATCTTCCAGTCTTTTCCTCGCCTTTTTCCAAAAACTTTTCATGTTATTTACTCTCCTTCTCCACATATCTCCTAACCCATTTTTCTCCAAAATGTTCCGCAAATGACTTACCCATCCATCATTCATTAAGCCATTCTCTTGGTATTCTATACATTGTCTTAACACATTACTTTTTCCTAGATTTAAAGTTCTGAACCAAAATTTCAAAGCTCTTTCCATTATCTTCCCCTTAGTTGCCACCCTGCCCATCTCTGATTGTGCTACCTGTCTTACAATTGCCTTTGGTAACCCCAGTATTTCTCTACAAAACATCCTGTGCACCTCATCTATACTTTCCCATCCTCTATCTAATCCCCATATTTCTAAACCATACATCATTTTTGCCTCCACAACCATCTCATAAACTTTTTCCAGCTATTTAACATTTATATTAGGTGCTCTATATTTGCAGCGTTTTAATTGAAATATTGTAAACATTGTAGTGTAAAACATAGAAGTTGTCTTCATATTGTGGAGTAATCTTATTTTCTTTCAAGGTTATTGTGGGTGCATCGATTCACACAGCTGCTTGCCATTCTCCTGGTCTGGCGAGCATTGATGCTTCGTTCAAAGACAGCAAGAAGATTATGGTTTGTCATGTTGGATCTAATTATCCGTCTAGCACGTATGATACCATATGTTTGAATTTTCTCCCTTCCACGTGGTTGCTGCAGATCTACAAACTCAGCAGCTGCATAACTAGTAAGTCATGGTGAAATGAATGTTAAGTAAGAAAGATGTCATCAGACTCTATATCTTAGTTAGGAACAAATTAAAAACAGTTGAATCCAGGTAGGTCAAATGAATATAAACATAAAATTCCAAAAGTATAAAAGCAATGAGTGTTTCCATGAGGCATAGAGTGTACAGAATTCCAATCTGCTTGTTTGAATGTTAATAGTAAAAACTTTTCTGCAGTTATTTCCTTGAGAAAGTGGCATTAATTATAATCATCAGACCAAATATCCACAATTATATTTAAAGCACTGGAACTCATTTCCGATGTGCTTTCTGTTAACAGAAATGTATAAAAATTCATATAATATTGCTAGAAATACGTTTGGATTAGTTTCACCACCATGCGCAAAAATTATTAGCCGGGTAAATTTATCTGGTTTAAATAAGAACAGAATGGCAAGACAAGGTGGTGAAGTTTATAGGTATTTACATCACAACTATTTTTCATTATTCTATAATTAGTGAATATTTTGCATAGTGTATGCCTTTTAAACAGCATTGGTACATCACTGCTATAGTCAGAATGCAGTTAATTGTTTCTTATCTTACAATATGCTTTAATTGTACTGTCTTACAGTACGTTATAACAAAGGGAAGATGGAACAATGCAATTTGTTTGTAGATGAGTGGTGGTAATTAGCACAGCACACCATTCATCGAGCTCAAGAAAACAAAAATAGTAATCATTGACCACATTTCCAGTTTAGTGATTACTGGTTTAAAAAATAGTTTCAATAACTGAAAACTTAATATAATGATGGGTGATAAATCCATTATAGTTAAAAAAATGCCACAAACGTTTCATTAGATTTTCTTTTGTGAGTAAAGGATGATGAAGTAAATAATGCATAAATAGACACTGCCTGTTTCGTACTGCCATCTGTTTTGCAACATTTCAGCTTTTGAAAATGAAACGTAAATAACCTTGGAAAGATAGAATCAGACTGAAAAATTCAGTGCCATAGCTGGAATTTGAACCATGGATCTACAGCTTTCTATATTGTTGCTCTACCAACTCACTACCATGGTATAATGCCAGCATGACTCATAATTCCCTAACTATGTTAGAATTTAAATAACATGAGACTTCTGACACCTCTTGAAGGGGTATGTTTCCATGGCAATGCCCCCTCCACTGTTGCTTTAGCTCCTTTTCCTTCACCTACAAGCTGAACTTTAAGGGGTAACAGGTTGCCATGTTGGCATGGTTTACTACTGCTCACTAGTATTATGTCCCAGAGAGCTGTTTGCTATTCAACGCGCTGACACATGCTCTAATACAACATGGCAATGCAGCTCTCCCACTTCTCCACTTAGAGTGAAATGTCATGAGTCTCAGGTTGTTTAAATGGCACTGTAACTTGCATTCTTCCCACTAAACCACAAGGTGGTCTCAAATTTATTTTTGAGATAAAAACTCCAGTGACAACTTACAATCTCATAATTACTTTAAGTCCTGGTCTTTATAGTTAACCTGGGGCTTAGGGTACTTGCGTAAGTAAGTACTTATGATTGTAATTTGCCATTGGGGTATGCTATTTCAAAATGAATTTCAGAATGCTTTGTGGTTTACTGGAAAATATGCAAGTCAGTTGGGGAATTTAATGTCAGCCTGGCATGTTGATAGCTTAGCTGGTTAGAGCAACAGCACAGAATGCGGAAGACCTGTGGTTCCAATCCTATCTATGGCATTGGTTTTTTCAGTTTGATTCTACCTTTCCAGTTTTAGCCTACACATGGCTTTTGTGGAAGAATAATTAATTATCACTGAATAACCTTACCCATTGAAATAAAAGGATTGTTAGTGAAGAATATGCATAAATGTTAATCTGTAACTATCTGCACTTATCAACTTATTCAATTCAAAAAAGTGAAACAAGAAAAATTTTGCTTAGCTACTAAAAACTTAATTTTCTTGAATTCTTGCCAAAATGAAAATAGAAGCTCCTGCTGCTTGTTTTAAACAGGTACCTAACCCAAAATTTAGTAGTTTTAAGTAATTTATTGCAATGAAAGAAAATGTTAGCAAACAGTACATATATGCAAAAAGTTTTAAAAATGTTTCTTTAATATCAGTCCTTACTTACAGTAAATAACAACTGATTCAAATTCAACAGAATTAGTTATGTAGATATGGAACTGATGAAATGAATATGTGTATTTCTGTGCTATACACTTGGTAAATATTATTACAAATGATTTTGCTCTCTTTATTTTTGTAATTTCTCTGCTGGAATTATATAGCTTTCAGTTATCTCCCCCTCATTGCTCATGAAAACCAAATGAAGAGTCAAAAGGAAAACATTGGCCATTTACTTTGAAGAAGTGGTATTTTAAAGCATTAAATGTGATAACTGATTCATTAGCAAATATAAATTGGAAGAAAATGATAATGGTAGATACAAATCAGATTGGTTAGCGTCTGACAAAGTAAATTAGCCCATGCTGATTTGCCCATTGGTTGCAAGATATCAGACAGTTTTAAAGATTCTGCTTATTATTACGCTTTTTGGATCAACTTTGATATTGGATTATGGCCAGTATCACGATACACACGTAACATGCATACACTGTACAACTTTTATTGATTTCAAAATAACAGTACATGTAATAATGAACAAATAACATGCTGCTTTAGTTATTTTCATGAATATATGGCATATTTTGTCACTTTTGTTCCATATTACTGACTATCAGAACTGCATCATATGCATTTCACCTGTGGCATCATGGGGACATTGATTACATTGTCTTTCTGTTGCCAACATTTGAAATCCTAACATAGCTGAAAACACGATTGAGGGCGCTCAGACTCAAAGCTTAGCCGAGGGATGTTTTTTAGAAAGAGCGGAGTGGAGCACAACAAGGGATCTGTGCGTCTAAAACTTGAATGATTCGCGTTGGAAGCAATTCCTTCCAAAAGTCACCAAAACCTGCCAAAAATTAGTACATAAGAATGGCCACATAAAAGGGAGGGCAGATGGGCATAACACCCCTGGAGCAACATCTACTACACCAAAACATTCCTCATTAACCAAGGATTACTCTAACAGAAAACCTCGATTTCATAATTAAATCTTCTATTTTCACCATAATCCAATATCAAAGTAGTATCTACTTTTTAATTTGAAAATGCCATGAAATGGCCTTGTAATGTTTCAGTTATCTTGCTTATTGCTATTTAAATGGGTTTTCCTTTTGATTCTTCATGTTGCAAATATGTTAGTGCAGCAGTAAACAGCTTATTGCTGTATTTGATCATTAAAAATGTTACTCTGACTGATATTTATGTTAACAGATTCATGTATGTCATTGTAAATGTGGCCAATCTGCTGTGCAGAATTATATTAACCATTGCTTACTATAAATTCACTGGTAATAAACATAATGTATTCATAAAACATGTTTTAAAATGCAGCTAAACTATTAAAGAGTGCATTTGTTTTTGCTGCTGTGAAGTAAATCCATTTGGAAATACTGAAGTATATTTAAGAGGATGGATACTGCAGGATTTGCAGTGTTGTAATACCATAGTATTAACTTCTGAAAGTTTGCAGCATAGTTGCTTTGGTCTTCTCAATATTTTATGACAGTATTTTATATAGATGTATTTAAAATTATAATTGGTTAAAGATGCTAGCATTTTGTTGTTACTTTAGTAAGTTGTTTATAATTATTTATCTATTAATTTATTTGTAATTACTTCAGAACTATTATGTAGCTTAGCAAGCATTAATTAAAATACTGAAACTGTTATTTATTATTCAGGTCCAAATTTAAAAGTGGTTAAATGGAAATGAAGAGTTTTACACCAGAAGAAATTGTGCAATAAAAGCGCCAATATTATTTACTAAAACTTGCAATCAAATATTACATATACATCACACCACTGTGTGAAAGCAAGAAAGTGTTAATTGAGGTTTAATGAAACACAGAAAAAAAAATTAATGGTGAATAAATGAATGTTTTAAGTATTCTTAAACTTTTGCTTTAAAATTCATGCCCATTAAGAAAGAAAATGTCACAGGGTATTCAGCTATGCACTTAGTTTTTTAATTTTTTTTAATGATTTATTTCATTTATTTGCATTATTCAAGCCTTAATGATTACTTCTCTCACATTTAATAGGGTTTTAACAAGAAACATGTGTAATTCATGGTTCATAGATTTTGTGACCATTCTGGTTAAGTATAGCATTTTCCAGGCCTCTTTGAAGTTGATGAGAAGGAGGAGGTACCTTACTACATTTTTATTCATGTATAACAACTTTAATGAAACATCACTGCACGAATTGTAATATTTAATTAGAAATATGTAAAAGAAAGAAGGTTCTTAAAATTTCCAGTTCAGCATAGTACAGTCATACTAGTATGACAGAACATCTCTTGATTGAGCTGTTTTGATTAGATGACCAAATTAATACCAAAATACATCACATATTGTTAGAATGTAAATTTACTTCTAAACTGTGGAGTTTCTTTGGGGATTATAGAGTTTGAACTCAGAAAGCCCTTTTATTGTCCATGGCAAACATCAGTAACATTTTAGAATTATCTTCCCTATAAAATGAGTTCATATGCCATTTTTAACCGTGAAAATCAATATATCTAATGCAAATATTCAGATCACTTCTTTCCACAGAATAAACCATACCTCCTTAAAATATCACTCACAATGGTTTTCTTTCTCTATTTTAATATCTGTGTACATAAGTCCTTATTAAGCTTGCTTCTATAGCACTACCTTTTGAGCAACAGAAAGCAATTTTCATCCACCAGCATCACATGTGTGGAGGTGTTCACATGGTACACTAATCTGTTTAATGCGTTGTATAGTGAATTCTCTTAATAGCCCCTAATTTCATTCTCTTAGTTGCAGGTTGGATGCTAAAGATGTTTGTGCTTGCATTGAATTCATTATTTCAAGCAATTTTTGAAAGAGGTATTGAGGAAACTTATCAATAAGCATAACATAAAATTAATTTTTGAAGGCCCTTATTAAGAAAAATAAATTCTGTCAAGATCAGATGGAACATTGCTTCAGAAACTCTTTATCTAACACATGAACAAATTTTAACAAGTCAAAGTATCTGCACACACTTGATATGTGTAATATTCCAATTTCCAGTTATTAAGGGAAAGAAGTAGGGATGTGACAGTTATTTTTGAGTAATGGTTATAACTTGCAGTTACAGTGCACTAATGGTTACATGTAACAGTTACCAGTAATGATTAACTTATTTATTTTCATGGCTATCATGTCCGCAGTTACATTACATTATTGGTTACCAGTAACGATTAGTTGTATGTATGTTTCAATATAAGGAATGTCGGACTTACTTCATTATTTTGATACAATCTAATCTCTAGCTTGTGAATACTTCGATTACTACAGTGGTTTATAATTGCAAAATGCACTTGCAATAACTTCTTCATTCCTGTGCATGCACATACACACACAAACATATTTTTCTGTGTTACCTTCTCCCTATCGGCTAAGCTATTTGCACATAAGTGCGCCTCTGCTAGCATGTGCAGATGGGAACAGTCGTGAGTAAATGAAAAATTATTACATTCATGCAAATTGAGGTTGGAAGCATGCAGTTGTGCAATATTAATAAATAATATTCAACTTACAATTACAGAGTATATGGTAATGAGGTAGTCCTTTCAACTTTAAGGTTTGATTTGGGAAATACTGATTTAACTCTGTCATATATCAGTTGGTCTCTCATTGTTCTATGCCATGTAAGGTTAAAGGTGTAAATATCCATAATCACAAATCCAAAAGAGGGAAACACACACTTTCATATGTGCTTTTCAAATTCGAAAGTTGAAAAATTTTGCATTTCTTTAAGCAATCTTAGAGAGTAGACTTGATGAAATTGTGCAACTATAGATCTTGATTTGCTACTGTTAAAATTTATGTATCATTATTTGATCTTAGCGGGCTGCTTTTATTTTAGAACTGAACAGCATTAATTGTTTATTCATACCCACCTATCAGCGATGTATAAAAAATCGTACACCTATAATTGTATGTAAATAACCATTTTAATGGAAAGCATGCAGATTTGCTGCCCGAGTGCTGAATGACCTGTCATTTGCGGCCTGTGATAAGCAATACGCTGTAATAAACAAATATATACTTGCAACCCTGTGTGGCAATAACTCAAGTTGTAAAAAAGTTGAGGTGACTAGTACCCGATAGGCGATTCCAATGCACATGCAGTCAGTGATGTTACCCAGGTTCTGTAACAGTCCCCAGTAACCATAAATGTGATAACGTAGTCTTCGTTACTTTGGTAACCATTACAGTAACTAGTTACTTTGTATTTGACACTTTGGTAACCGTTGCTGTGTAACCGTTACATTAAGGTAAACGTCACGTTATTTTCTGTCCATCCTTAGAAAGAAGCTATAACTGATCCTCACTGAAAAGTTGGGGTCATATAGACACACATTGGAACATCCACAAGGGCTGTAATCATAGGTTAACACTTGCAACATCATGGCTGGTTTCATCAAACTTTTAAATATAAGTTAATGTTACATTAACCAAAACATCTTAAGCTTTTAAAGCATTTGTTTCAACAAGAAATGCTTTCAGTGGCTAAGGCAAAATTCCTTAACACAAAGGGTTTTCATTATGATGCAGTTGGCATTTACATTTTTCATAATTACATGAATGGAAAGCAGAAATGCCATTAGCCACTGATTATCCATGGTGCTTGTAGCAAAAATGGGATTCCACAAGAGAACAATGCAGAAGTAAATATTGACAGCAGAATTGCTTAGTATAAGACCAATGGGGATGTATATGTCCTAGCAAAAACAGTAATATAAAAAATCTAGAATTACAGCTTCTGCTTCATTACCTGTAGTATTAGCTTATAATATTAACTCTAGATTTTCTCTGGCTTCTAGCAAGTAAATAACTGGTTTGAAACCAATATTTTGAAGGTGTTCATCTTCGTCTTCAGTTTATCAACTAGAAAGCTGAGAAAATTTAGAATTATTATGCCATTAGGAGAGCTTCAGTTCTTATTTTAACTGCGTAATATTGTTGGCATAAAATGGAAGAATTTCCGAAAATTTATTTGTATATCTGGAAATTGCCGCTTTAAATGCACCAGGAGACGACCATGACAAGCAAAGCTTTTATTATTTTTTATGTTAACTTTTTTATGCTTATTAATGCTATTCAGCTGTGCATATAGTGTCTATATATGTAAAGTGACTGAAACATTTGATCAGCAGCAGTTCTGAGATGGAAAATTAATGAACTGATTTTATATTAGTATAATCAAAATCTAGCTGAGAATTGAACTTGATCTATGTAATGGAGGCAAGCATTTTACTAACTACACCAACTCCATCGGTGTTCTTTAATAAATATTTTAGATATACTGTATTTACTTGGCTATAGGACCCCCTTTTTTCTCTATTTTTACTTCCAAAATTGAGAGAGAGTCTTATAGAGGAGTAATTAACAAGTAAGTTATTTTATTTTAAGGCTGTTTATTAGATATTTAATTGAAATAAAGTTACATATGTAATCAGCTATTCATTGCTCTAATTGTAAGTCAACCTTGTTCTTAATACTGGTAGGTAATTATTTCATGCTTCACAAAAATATTTAAGCAAAGGAAGAATAGTAATATAGTACCTGTTGTGGGATCACACGCCTATTCTCATCAGTCTTCACTGCCATCATCATTGCTAGAGTCTGTGTCTTCATTTTCTTTGCATTCTTTCCATAGAAGATCATCTTTGGAACCATCTAATGCACATGTTATTCCAGTCTTTTTAAAACTCTTTTAAACAATTTCAGGAGTGATCAGTCCCCAAGCATGCAATATCCACTCACAAATACATTGTAGCAATGGTCACTTGATTTTTCCCAGTTTTCATTGTCTCATGCAGGTTGTCCACCTCCAGTTAGTGTAAAACTATCTTAGGTGGCCCTTAAAAGAGGTTGTAAAACTCATCCTGTGATTCCCGGTACTGAATTTTTACACTTAGAGTACATCAAAGATAAAGACTGGACGCGCAAAGAAAGTGCAAACCAAGTGGCTGCATGAGTGGTTGGGAACCAGGAAAGGATTGGTTTTACTGTTCTTCTTCTGTGATTGGCCATAGTCTGAAAGACTAATTGTCGCTGGGTTTTAGTGCGCTGTTTGCTTGTCACAGAAGCTAATAAGGCAACATTATCATATTTAGATTGATGTAAGTAAGGAATTTGTCAATTTCCTAGAATTTTTAATTTTGCCTCTCAAACATTAAGGGGGTTACTAAGGGTGATGGGGTCCTATAGCCGAGTAAATATGGTATTGTCCTGTTTGTGGCATATTCTAGTTTGTTTTATAAAATCATTTGTACTACTTTATTACATAAAGTATTTTGTCCCTAATGAAAGTTACAGTCATCAAACTCATGGCTATGGTTATGAAGTTAGTCTTGTTAAATTTATAACCTTATATCATAATTTTTTCTAATTACGAGGGGCTATTTATATTTTGAGCCTAATAATTAAAATAAAGTAATTTCTGATTGAAAACTGCTTAATTGTTTTTCAAAATATTCTCCTTTGTGATCAATACACTTTTGCATCTGTTTGAACCATTTGTCAAAGCATTTATTCCAGTCTTCTTGAGACACCTCCAAAACATGGTTTCTCAAGGCATCAACGGCTTCTTCTGTCAACGAAAATTGTTGTCCACCAATTTATTCTTGATGTTTGGGAACAAAAAGAAGTCATTAGGTGCCAAATCAGGACTGTATGGCGGATGACCCATCAATTTGATTTTTTGAGCCTTCAAATACTCTGTTGTTAGACGAGATGTGTGTGCGCTCGCATTGTCTTGATGAAGAACGATCCTACGGCTCTTGTTGGTTTTCCTTACTTCACCAAAGACTTCTGGCAAACAAATGGTTGTGTACCATTTGGCACTGACCGTTTTACGTTCCTCTAAAGGCACTGTTGCCACATGGCCAGTTTTGCTGAAAAAGCAGACAACCATTTGCTTCGAAGTGCTTCGAGTGCAAACAACTTTTGTTGGATTTGCTTCATCTTGAAACACCCATACAGTCGACTGCTGTTTACGTTCCGGCTCATATGCATAGATCCATGATTTGTCACCTGTTACAATCTTATATACATCTTTTGAGGCACCACCATTGTATTTCTTGAGCATTTTTGTACACCAATTGACACGAGCATCTTTTTGAGATTACGTCAAATTATGTGGGATCCAACAAGAGCAAACCTTTTTCACGGCTAAATAATCATGCAATATTTTATATATGCTGGTGGAACTAATGCCATGCATCTCACATGACGATCTTTCATTGTTAGTTTTTGCACTGCATCACTGTTTTCTGGCACAACAACTGATTTTGGACGACCTTCACACACTTCATCATTGAGTGAATGGCGGCCACGATTAAATTTGTTATAAATTCGAAGTTAGTTGATTGATGCACTCTGGTCTTGATAATCCACGTCGAAGGTCGTAATAAATCATTGCACGAACATTTTCACGAGTTGATTCCATGTTTTTGTTGACACACAATTTTCAAGTTAGTGTAAACAAAACAAATGATGCTCTATTGACAAAATGTTTGAAGTAAATTATGGTCAAAATGTCAAACTTTCCATTGTAAACGTCAGATGGCACCTACAACATTCAGGGTTGCCAAGGCTCAAAATATAAATAGTGCCCCTCGTAAATACTTTTTTAATCATTTAAACTTCACAACAAAGCGCTTAGGGTGGGCATTTTATAGAACACTATTTGAGTCAAGTAACTTCACTAACCTTTGTTGGTGAAACACAAAATCTGACCTACAACTCTTAAATTCATTTGAGACACCATTAGTGCAATAGCAAAGTTTGGAGAAACTTTCCATAAGTGCTGTACATAAGAATGCCTCAACCATGCTGCAATCTGTCTCCTTGATCATTGGCACTTCTTAGAAACAAACTTTGAAGAAATAGAAATTAATTGCAAAGCTTAGCTTTCATATGTGACAGGATCTAATGGCTAATGTATAGCAAACATGTATCTTAAATTAAATGTAAGGAGAAAATATGTAAGTAAACTTCATACTTGGAAATAGTTCAGTATTGTTTCAAGAAGTATGTATTACTCATGAAGAATAAAGTAAATGCGGAAATATAATGCGGACTGTTAAAACACTGTTCTTTTAAAGAACTTGTATCATTAAGAGTGCATTATGTTTTGTTATATTTAATAAACAAGGCATTTATCTTATGTTTTTCCAAGTGACAAACATTTATGGTCATAATGATACTATACAATTGTTTTAGGTGCTTCACTTTCATTGAACTTGATTGTCTATACATGAATGAATGTAAATACATATGCTTTGTCTGAAAGAAACTAAGTTTATGTGTTTTAAAATGACCGATGAATAGTTTACTATTTTTTTTATCATCTTTTAATCTAGTATTGCAGCTTGCAAACCAAATGGATTATGGCATTAAACAGAATAAAAATTAATTGAAAGAAGTAATGTTAGTGTAATGTTTTAAAAGAGAATGCTCTATTTTTCTTTGAATCATCTACTTATGGAACACCCAGTGTGTTTGCTTAAAATGGTTTCTCTCTCTCTCTCTCTCTCTCTCTCTCTCTCTTTAGGTATATGAATGGCTTGAAAAATTAATTTGTTAGAAATTATGTATGAAACTCAAAGTTCATATATGCATGCATAATATGCTAGAATTTTTAACCTGTGTTTGTTGCTTCAGAATGATAATTTAATGTATCCATTTATACCATTCCAGATCCAAGCCTGCAAATTTTAAAGGGATTTTTATACTTTTCTCTGTTTTTTTTTTAAACAAATCCAAAAGCTATTTTATATGATCTTAGGTGGTCTTAAAATTATTCATTGAAACTGTGATGCTTTATGGCCTCAGAAGTAAAAATGTTAGTAAAAGTTATCACCAAAGGTAACACTAAACTGTACTAGTGTATTAAATAGTACTACTAAAAGCAACAGTGTTGTTTAAACACTATGTCAAGCCATCATAGAGCTACTGTGCTTCCATTGTAGATTAAAAACTGGAATTTTGATAGAATTTGCTAGAGGGTTGGTTTGGATACTTATAAAGATTTAAGTCATATCAATGAATGAATTAAGTGGAATTTGAAAGTTGACATATAATTTATTTCTTTGAAATTAAACTTTGTGTTTTGTTGTAATTCAAGCAGAAATCAACAATTAAACATGATAACATTTTAAAATCACAAACTAGCAATTAAACAAATTTTGTTGTGAAACAGTGACATGCAATTCTATACCTATTGCAAATCTGCATTTACAGAATGAGTCAGAATGATACAGATTTTCTGGCATGATTCAGGGGATCCATTTCATTGTTTTATTAGAAGAAATATATGTTCATAAATGTCTTGTTATTGATCTCTAGGGCATTAAAGTTAATTTTGATGGAGCATACTTCCAAACAATGCACCTGTTGTAAAAAAATTCTTGTCTCTTGCAGTCATTGATTGATGCATGGCAGCTGTGATGAGGCAAATGTCCTCTTAGATAAAGCCCAGTGTAGAGCTTATGTGACCTAATGTTTCCCCATACAACTCCATTAGCATAATGTATGGCTCAGTTCTATGTATGTAAAGCTAAACATTTTTAATAGCCTGGATGTTTCAGAAATTCTTGGGAGTCCTTCAACCAAACAGAGCATTTTAGTCTGTCCTTATGTAAGTTGGGTTTGCATTGTTGTCTGCCTGCAGTTTTTGTAGGATTCACTATGTCACTATAGATAAAATGAGATATAAAGCAAGCTCTTTATCAGTTATATTTATGCAGTTTATAAGTTGGCGATTATATAAATAATTTTAAAAAGTATGGAAAAATAAAAGCAAAATTAATTAAAGGAATAATCCAAACCCATGGAGAACAGAGATCAATTCGCCTGAACTTTTAAGGATATGCATAGCTAAAATTTGGTCAAAATTTTAAAATATTAAAAAATTATTTTTGTGTCCAAAAATACCTTGAAACCTTGGCTTTCAATTACATACAATGGTGTTTTCTCTCAGAGCCCTTTTAAGCTTCAACACATGATGATTTAAATCGCCAAGAGCACCGGCCTAATGGCTTGTATTTACATCTAATGTCTTTTACTTGACTTCGCCTTTTATTACACTTTTGCGCATTAACACTATTCCACACAGTGTTGTTTGTAAGCAATCATGTTCAAATCTACAGCAGAAACTCAGAGAGCATTAACTTAAAAAACCAGCAAATGGTTTTTACTACACATTTAATTGCTTAATATATAACATAAATTGGCCTGTAAGGATAAACTACTACAAAAATTGTGTTTAAAGTCTTAATTTTTTTTTCCCTCTGAAACAACTTGAAGAGTGAAAGAATTTCTATATGCTAGTTTTTTTTAATCTGTTAGTATTTTTATTTCACCAAAATTACGATTTCTGCCTTGCCTACAACACCAGATTAATTAGTATAATAAATGTAAAATAAATACTTATTTCTCAAAGACATTAAAGATCTCCACTTTAAATTTAAAATATGCTTATAATTGTGGTAGAGTAGCATGTGACAACATTTTTAAAATATGTATTTAGATAAAACTGCAAGAATTAGTAATTTCACATATGAGTACCCTTAACTCCTATAGCTCAGTAACAAGATAATTACAGGCACATAATTCCCTTAATGAAAATACTCAAATAGATCCCCTGAATCGGGTCTGGAAATTTATCTGTTATTCTGGCTGCCCTGTCGTATATCTCACCATTCGTATATAAAACTTTCTTTTATCCACTTTAGGATGTGATGAATAGCAGCCTAGAAGTAGTTTCAAATTAGGTAATAATTACTTGAATGAATTTGTTTATTATCCACTTAGAAATCATACAATACATATAACATCACTTTACAATCTCTTGACCAAAGATAGTAAAACCCACGGACAATCTCCTCTTAGAGTATTCCCCACGGTGATGAATATGATATGTTATACGTCCAAGAGATGCCACACTATGTCATGCACTAGCTCAACAGATGTCACTGAATGTCATATGCTTATGCTGCCAATATATGAAAAATTAATGCCGCCAAAGCGCTGCGACTGTGGAAACGACCACAGGGCATAGCCGAGCAATCTTATACAACCTTAGGTTTATGAATTCGCGGAAGGTTAGGTTTAGGTTAGTTTTTTTTATGTAAGCTTAGGTTTCTGATTTACTTTTATAAATATATATATATATATATATATATATATATATATATATATATATATATATATATATATATAAAACCTTGTTTTAAATTGTTACCAGTGGTTACATCAAAGCACATGAGCGAAGCGAGCGTGCGTTCCTAAGCTTAGGTTTCTGATTCATGGGAGGTTAGGTTAGGTTTAGTTTTTTTTTATATAAGCTTACGTTTCTGAATTCACAGAAGGTTAGCATTAGGTTAGTTTTTTTTATGTAAGCTTGCGTTAACTATCTACCACTGTTGCAGTAAAGGAACTTCTTTATTTAATGGAAATAACATATTAATATAACAAACTTTCACAAAAAGAATACAAAAATTACAATTTTGCTGGATAGTCTTTCTTACTATGAATGCGTTGCATTTTTTCAGCAGAAACAAATGAAGAAGAAGAAAAAGAAGAAGAAGAAGAAATAGTGGTAACAACAGCACATTGCATTTTTAGCGGATTTCACATTTTCATTTAGGTTGGCAGTACCCACTTTGCATGTGATTTATCAGAAAAATGGCTACGTTTGATGTGTTCCTGACGCGATTTGCCTATAAAAGTAAAACACCTAAAAGTGGCAGGCAGGTGAGTGCCAGTTATAGAAGAGATCACATCCTGTTCTAAACTCACTCCTAAGGTAATTTATTGGCTTTCCTTTTGATTTTATAAGCATTTTCAATGGGAATACTCTAAGAGGAGATTTGTCAAACCCACAATACTAAATACTAGTGTCTCTTTCTCGAGAGTTGCTGAGTAAACAAGTGGCCCATGTAGTTTCAACCTTGCGATTGTTCTATCAGGCCCAACTCGGACTTTGTCTGGTTTAAATTATATTTCTACACCTTCTGATTCCCCAAGATTGTTTATTCTTTTCCTCCATTTTCCATTGACCTTGTCTAGGTACTCCCCAAACTATTAGGATTTCCTGCCTTGATTTCAAATTCATCAGCATTTTCCCTTTTATCTCAATACTAAGATTTCCTCTCATTAATTTGGTTTCTTCGCATTCCAGAATTGCATGCCTTCCGCACATTAGACATTCCTCTATTTTCAGAACCCCGCTTATTCCTTTCAATTCCACTACCCCTGTTCAGGCCCATGCAGCTCCCTCGTCCTCTGGTTGTCATTATCCACATAGTTCTCTCTACCCCACACTTTCTTTATCTCCCTGTACATCAATGACTTTTTGTTGCTGAAACTACTAAATATCTCTTGGATTTCAATGTCCCCAATTCTGTTCCAAAAACCCCTCTCTTTAACCTCTGTGTCATACCACATCTTACCCAATCTGATTTTTTACATGGTATCTTTGATTCTATTAACCATATATTACACATCAATGTTTTCTTTTGAAAATTTAAGCAATGTCTCAAGATGTTTTAATAACTACTTTGAAATGCGGATACAATGCTTAAACTAATCTGTTAATAATGAGTAAAGAGTTTGCATGACAACCCTTATGTTTAAGCTTGGGCAAAAAAAGAAAGACAGATACTCATTTACAAATAGGTATTCACAAATGGTATACCGATTGGGAAACTTTAAACTAAAAGGCAAATTTTTTGTAAATGGTTAACGCAAAGAAAAAAGTAATTATATTTAAATGTATATTTTAATGAGCTCTTCATAAGTTTTTGTACTATCTTTTATGACTTCCCATTTTATAAACCCCAGTAAGAATATAAAAAGCTTCACTGCTAGTTAGAGAAAATTCAAAATTTTATTCATCATAGTGATATTATCTCAAACTTAGTTACTTGAATCAAAATCGTTAGAACCAATTTTAAGAAAACAAAAAAACTAAGACAACTTTCCATGTAAAGTTTCTTTGGGTTGAGGGACATCCTAAAAGCCTTTGCCTTGCATCCTCAAAAAATGTCTTGACTTAAGTAAGAAATTTTATATTTATGTGACTTTCTGTTTTTTGCAGTTTGCTGCTCGTAGGCAGAAACACGTCTGGCATGATAGGCACATCTTTTTATGCATTTCAGGGACTTCAAAACATGCATTTGTTTATTTCAAGAAATCAAGCAAATTCAAAGGGTAATCAAACATAACAATATCATGCACATAACTGGTTTCTTTTATATGCTCAATATTTTTGCTCAGAGAAACAGTATACCTCCAAGGAGAGAAAAATATACATTATTTTATCCATAGGATAAAATTTACCATAATGTGGTCAAAAGCTAAAAGAGGATAGGGACCAGATTTAGTCATTATGCACCTGTCTTTCCAAACAGCTGAAGGTATCACAAATCTTCAGGTCCCCTGCCCTTTACAATATAGAATGCTATGACTGTTTCCTCATAGCATGAGAAAATCTTTCAAGCAATCCTAGCATTATAAAGAGTTTGTTGTGATGGTTAAAATCATTCTGCATGTGCCATGAAGGTTGCTGAAAACAGTAGAACAAATGCATTTGTGTTCGATCACATGTTTAGCCAATGAAAAAGCTGTTTGGTTTATTTCTTTGGTTCTCTAAAATGCATGACAAATTTAAAAATTTATTTTTTTTGGTTTTGAATGATATTTTACGAACTATATTTGCTAATGTGTGATAAGTTAAAGTACATATTAAATGCATTTTGATAACTCAATTAAGTTGTTTCAACTTACATGTCTTATCTTGTCTCATAGAATAAAATTTCTGCCACTGCTCCAGATGCACTTCAGCCTTGGGCTTATTGTGCTACCTGTATCGTTTTAAAGCCAATCCATTATGTCTGCACCCTTTACCAATGAATATAGTCTCATAACAGATATTGTTTCAAATTCTTCTGGTTCTAAAAACATTTTTCTAAAAGCAGCCTGAAATGTGCTGAGCTGTTTTAGTTTCTTTCTTGCATAATCTGCAATCTAAATTACCCTGAAACACTCCCATCATGTTAGGATGCTTTTTCACAGGAGCATGCCCCGTGAGAAATTTAATAATTGTTCTCAGCTGAAGTCTATTACATTTAAGTAAGGTTCCAGCTCTTTTCTTACATGGTTTTCTAATAAATAGTTTACCATATTTGTTTCCTGGAGTTTTAAGCCAGGTTTTATGATGTACTTTGGACCAGTTCTTAATAGCCTCTCTCACTAAACATTGAGATTTTCCTAGAGCTAGCTCTGGCCCAATAAATTGTGAAGCTGCTGCTTGTCTTGCAAGTTTATCAGCTTTTTCATTTCCCTCTATGCCACTATGACCCGGCACCCAGATGAGTTGAACTTCATTCTGTTCTGCCAAGATTGTGAACATGTTTAGGCAGTTTAAAACCAGTCTTGACATTACCTTATGACCACTTAGAGCCTTAAGTACATCCTGGCTATCTAAGAAAATAAGGAACTGTTTACCAATGTAAGCTCTCCTTATGCTTTCATGTATGCATCAATTTACATGTACTTAGTATCACTATCATCATCTTAAATATCAACATGGATAGCTGAAGTCATTAAGGCATGGACTGAACAGGAGGTCTGCGGTTCAAATCTCTCTAGAAACATCCTCTGTGACAGGCTTTTTCAGGTCTTTCTTAGTTCTCATAACTGGCAAATGCTAGAGAGGTACCCTAAACTTAGGCCTGGAACGTTTCCTTCCCAAATTTCCTTTCACAATTATCATTTTACTTCACGTATCAGCAGTGTACATATCCTTTAAGATTTCACTTAGATTTTGAAGTGTTAGCAAATTCAATAAAAATGTTGTATTAATTCCAAAAGTATATACTTATCATCACTAAAGAGTAGCAAGACACTTTCTGCTCCCACCCCAATCAAAATACAAAAATAGGTGTTGTATATTTTTTTAATATAGTGTTTCCCAATGTTTTGAGGAAGTTGATGCCTCTTGTCTGTTAATATATTTATTTAAACTTGTACCTATTGTCCTTTCAATTATTGCCAAAGCTTCTTTCTTTCAGTTAAGGTAGGTTTGTGGTATGCTAATGTAAGGTTTACCAGGTTGAGGAGACCAGAGATTCAGTCAGCTAAAATGTGTTTTATCATTTCTACCAAATAAATAATGTGACATGTTATTTAATAATTTTTAAGACATATTTGTTTAAAAAGTACAGATTTGAGCTATTTATTTAATGAGTATTGAATGTTAAACCTGAAGATCAACTTTTTATTTAGTTGTTATGAAATATACATTGTGCAGATATTTATTCTTTGTATGTTTTAATGCACCTATTCCTTAGTGTTTTTTTTTTAGTTCACTGTATTGTAATAAGAGTATTTCAAAAGCAACAAAATTCAATATCTTGATCTAACATGGAGCTCATCAAAGTAGCATTTTTCACGTGATATAGTGTACATATAGAAGAATCATTTAACAGTTTTTCAAACAACCTGCTGAAATAGTGTAGACAAATTTTAATGTTATCTACATTTTTTGTCGCTTTAAAAGACAGTATGACTACAAATTTAATTTTTAGCTGTTATACTTTTAATGTGTTTATAACCTCTTTAACCACATTAACAGTTAATATGTAGCTTTTGTTTCCCCATAAATGCATTAAATGTTTTTACAATCTTCAGTGAACTTCCTGTATTTTGGATCCTTCAAAATACACCTTTAGTTCAGATGATGTGAAATATAAATTGCTTACACAGTATAGGTACCTATCTGAAAACTTAATGAGTTAGATGCACAACACTCCCAAAGACCTAATGGCAGTAATTCTGTTATTAATTATACTTTTTTTTTTGGTGCTCCCTCAGTGCAATTATTATCTACTGTGAATCTGGCAATTAATCAGCTCATTTTCAGTTACAGAGGAAATGCATTATTTTCCAGATTTTTAACACTACATGGAGCTGATGATAAAAAGGCTCATATAATCACAGTAAACATTAATCATATAGCATAGCCTGTGACATTGTTATGTGGGTGCTAATTGATTCTGAAAAATGGAAGCAAATTTTTATTTACAATGCTATAATGGTGACAGTTGTTTTTGTTGTAGCAAATAGAAAATGGTGCCAATCATGTGGAATAATGTATCACTGACATTGTGTGGTGCTTGACACCAATGAACTGTATGCACGTATAACTGCTTACAAATTATAAATAAATGCATATACACTTAAAGCAAACATACATTGGAACATTCTATCCAAGGCTAGTATTCTGAACTAAACCCTGTTTCTTTTAAGCTTACTCTGCATATAAACATAACAAACTGTGTCACCTTAACCTGATTGGCTAAAGCTGTTTGTGTTAAAAAAATGTGCATTTCCTATCATGTGAAGACTTTGGGACCAACGGACAACACAGCTGCAAATGAATTGTAACAACATGCACTCATACAAATGAAATGTCAGAAGTGTGCAATTGTAAAGTATTATTAAATAATATTTAACTTACAGTTATGGAGTGCTTACTAATGATGCAATTACAGTCTGGTTCCATGATGTCAAGTTCACTATCGGAAGAAGAACTTTCCAGTTAGATTTGCAGTTGTTTTAATTTACTTTGGGGTACTTCTACACTGGTAATACTTACACCCATAAATTCAAATATGAGCTCCTAAATTTGTCATATTGGTAGAGCGAAAGGATATTAAACAAATTTTTTCGCACCACTCGTAAGAGTTTCCTCTTACATGCTTGAGCACAAAGCTTCTGCCATTATGAAGCATTTACATATAATATACAGTAAATGCACACACTTCATCATCAGTGAATGACAGTGTCAACGCACTTCAGCTTTATGCTCAACTGAGGTATTAATCTCCAGTCAAGCATCAAGTGGTAAACAACCTGCAGTAATCTAATTAAATTGGATGTACCATTTGCTACTCAAGTCAAGTTTAAATATGAGAACTAACCTCCACACATTTCACAATACTTTAACTTTTGAGAGCATCTCCACTTTTCAGCGGTTACCCATTCTCCATCTGTGCCTATCATTCCAGTTCCCTTCAGCCAATTCCCGCTCATCCATCACCCATGATATTTCAGGGTGTCCTAGGCCAACCCTGTTTCCTTGTGCCCACCAGAGATCATTGTAGCAGGACGTTTGGCCATCTCTCCTCATCCATCTTTCTTACGTAACCATACCACTGGAGTTTTCGACTCTCATTCTTTCAGTTAGTGGTTCTTCCTTCTAATATTCTCTTCTCTAACCTGGATGTTCTGGACCCCTCTCCTTATTCCAAACATTCAAGTGCCTGTATCTTGCTTTCTTGACCCTCCAATAAACTCCAACATTCTGCCGCATATGTCAACATATTTTCAACTATGACCTGAAGAATTCTCTTTTTTGTTTGCATTGTTATTGCCCTACTCCGTAATACTCCTTTCAGAATATTTATTGCTCCTCTAACCTGCATCATTCTATAATAAAATTTCCAGACTCTTGAAGAATGATCCAAAATGTTTAACTTATTTCACCGATTTTATTATTCCTTGGGGTAATTTAATGCTTTGACCATTTCCACCTATTATCAGGTATTCAGTTTTACTCATATTAACTTTCAGTCCACCTGATTCAATAGGTTCCTTACCATAAATTTCACATATTCACATTGTGAAGATAAAAAGTGAAGACAGTAATATACAAATGAGTCAATGCCTCCGCATACTCTATATGACTGCAGATTACTGTTTTAAATACAGAGCAAATTTTTATAGCAATAAGCAGTGTCTAGCAGCCAATAAGAGAAGACCAGTTGCAATTACTTTTGTTGACATGCAGAGTAAATAAAGTAAGTGGAAACTGGGTATAGTATACTTTTTAAAGTCGATGATTGTACCCTTGGAATGGGATGGGAACATTTAACCATACACATCACAGTTCATCTAAGAAAGTAGGTGTGGTCATTCTAGAAATAAAACATTGCAACTATAGCTGTTATCGGTGACAAATTCAAAGGTATTATATACTTCTGATGCCACCTCAGATGCAGCAACTCTGTTTCTAACCTTTCTTTTCCTTCTTAATACTATGCTTCTGCTCTTTTCTTGCAGTAAAAGTTGCATAACGCTTAAGGAGTTTCTATGAATGAGTATTTTTCCTTAAGATTTTGTTTTTTTAATCACCAGACATATAAACTCTAAGAGTGATGTTTGCAAAGATTGGCTGCAAGTAATTTTCTGTACATACAATAATGAAAATATTTTCATAATGCAGTCATTTAAGCTGGTTGTGAACTTCATTTATGGTATTATTTTAAGCATCCCTAGCTACAGGCCTTTATTCTTTTGTATGTCCAGACTCTGTTATATGTGGATCTCGTTTCAAGTAATTTGAAAGATAGATGAGAAAACCAAAGCCAAGAATTATAGTAGGCCTATTATCTTATTTGTTGTAACTGAAAATTTTGTTAACCACTCTTATATATAATAAAGTGTTAAATTATAAGGTCTTGTGCTTTGCCATACTATATCACAAAGTTTACAGTAATGCTCATTCCCCTTTTCAATATGAAAGCTGGGAATGAACTCTTACATAAGAAACTGCCAGTTATGGTTGTATTTTTAAATTAATGGCTGTTGTCAGTTGCAAAAATGAAAAGTTTTGAATGAAACTTCATCTGTTTTAAATTACGGAATAATAATTAGTAGAAAGTTCCAAAATTGTGTAGCTTTTATGTGATGAACAGATTAAACTATATGAACAGTATTAGCAAGTGCAGCTGAAATACTCTGCATTATTGTTAAACTGAACATTGTTACATTATCTGAAGAAAAGATTATGATACCAGCATCAGACATCCAACTTGAGACAACATAACATCTGAAAACCAAATAATAAAACATTTACGGTAAATCAAACACAGAGGGTTTAATTGAAACTGTTCATTCATTGCAATTGACTTATTTCATGTCTAAGAAAATGTGAAACATGACTTTTGTTATTCTTTTTGTTCTTTAAAATGATGATACCTTATTAATTAGATAATATATTGTGTACATAAATACATATATAGACATTTTGTGGATATATGCTGCCTATGGTTTGCCTTTAGTCATTTATTTATTTTTTTATTTTTAGTGAAAATTGTATGTATACATTTTTAATAGTAAATATTAAGTCTTTTGCACGCAAAAATAAGGAAGAAAATATACGAGAATTATACCATTTAAAATTTTTACTCATTCTTAAGTTTTGATTGATACTGTAAATAAGTATAATAGGCATTAGAAAACAGTTGCATTAACAGCCAGCTTCCTGTGGTGTGTGTTTGTGTGTGTGCATGTGTGTGACTGAGGTCACAGGAAAATGTTATGACTGCTAGCAGAGCTCATAAATTTGAAAACAGTGACGTGTTTAGCAGTTGTGTACAGTTTTTCCAAGGTGTGCATATTGAGTATTAAAACTATTAAGTGAAATATGTATCGTTGTTTCATTTTAAACCCCTTGATATTTTCCCATTTAAGTGAAGCAAATAGGTAGATTATTTCATTACTATACCTATTTCACTCTAGGTTCAAAGTAGAAGTAAACAAACTGTAATGTACCACTCCACCAAGCACATGGCAGCACCATGTGGAGGGTTGATGGAAACGAAGGAAATTGCCCCAAACAAAATGCAAATATGGCACATTCTGCAGCTTGGGGGTCATTAGCCTTTAAACATTTTTATGTTCTCTACTACGTATAGTAAATAGGAGAACTATTGCATTCCACCCAAAAATTTGATATAGAGATTTCACCGGAAATACATGTTTTGAGGTACCTTGAATCCAGATAAAGCATTTTTGGAAACATGTCTGAGTGTATGTCAGTGAACAGCATAACCAAAAACAAAAAGTCAGATAAATACCAAACTTGGTATTTGAGTTTAGTATCTTCTAAGGATGCAACACAAAGATTTTGAAAAAATCCCCCACACCAGACTACCTTTTACATGAAACATTTTTTGAAAATTTTGATTTTCTTAAAAATGGCTGTAAGGATTTTGATTAAAATATCATATGTATAACATATTTTCATGGCAAATGAAATGAATATCTTGAGATTCCTGGGAATGCCCCCAAAAGTCCTCCTCATTCAGAATGACTTTCACATAACTGATAAACCGTAAGAGATAGACAAAATTTTCACCAAGAATGTAGATCTCGTTAAAACACAAAATTTATGTTATATACATTTTTTTTTTGTTGAGTGAACCATTTCCAAGATATTCCTTGTTATTTGTTTGAATTTTCCAATACTTATACTTTTTCTCAAATGGGAATTTGTTATTCGTTTTTTACTTTCTCTACTACGTATAGTAAGTAGGGGAAGTATTGCATTCCACCCAAAAATTCGATACCGAGATTTCACCGGAAATACATGTTTTGAGACCTCCTGAATCCAAAAAAAGCATTTTTGGAAACATGTCCGTGTGTGTGTCTGTGTGTGTGTCTGTGTGTGTGTCTGTGTGTGTGTGTGTGTCTGTGAACAGCATAACTCAAAAACGAACAGTCGGATAAACACCAAACTTGGTATTTAGGTTCAGTATCTTCCAGAGATGCGACACGAAGCTTTTCAAGAAAATCCCCCCACCCCAGACTACCCTTTACATGGAACATTTTTCGAAAATTTTAATTTTCTCAAAAATGGCTCTAACGATTTTGATTAAAATATCATATGTTTAAGATAATGTCATGAGAAATGAAATGTATATCTCGAATTTTCTGGGAATGTCTCCAAAAGTATTCTTCATTGTGAACGACTTTTGCATAACTGGTAAACCATAAGAGATAGACAAAATTTTACTACACAAAAAATGTAGATCTCGTTAAAATACACAGCTTATGTCATATACATTTCTTTTGTTGAGTGAACCGTTTTCGAGATATTGCTTGTTATTCCCTCAAATTTTCCAATACTTATACTTTTTCTCAAATTCGTTATTCATTTTTTTATGTCCTGGACTTGCAAAGAGAATGGAATGCGCCGCATAGCAACCAGCGTTAAAATATTTGACCATCGCTTAAAAGCTACCATATTCCCCTTGCATCTACAAGAAAATTAGCAATAAGATTGACATCTCGATATCTCGATTAACATGAAGCATATGGAGAATAGGCGTTTGTAAAAATAGATTGTACAAGAGTAGAGAAAGTCATGTGAGTGTAACACATCAGATTTTTTTTTATGTCCTGGACATACAAAGAGAATAGAATGCGCCACATAGCAACCAGCTCTTAAAATATTTGACTATCGCTTAAAGCCTACCAATTCCCCTTGCATCTACAACAAAATTAGCAATAAGATAGTACCTGCAAATATTTATATCAATTAACATGAAGCATATGGAGAATAAGCGTTTGTAAACATAGTTTGTGCAAGAGTAAAAAAAGTCATGTGATTTTTTATGTCCTATTTCTATATTTTACCTTACACCCTAAACTGCTAACACACAATACAAGGGTAGTCAAATAAAAGTGGTACCTTAATAGTTCGGCAGCACTACCTATCTGACTATTCCTGTGGTTAAAGATATTGGACTAAATTGCTCTTAACTTCGGGTTTTAGGAATCATTCATTTAATGATTAATATCAGTATAACACTTTTACTTTAAACTTTCATGAGTCAACAAGAAAATGAGCACTATAGATTAAAAAATCTGATGTGTTACCTTCACATGACTTTCTCTACTTTTGTACAAACTATTTTTACAAACGCTTATTCTCCATATGCTTCATGTTAATCGATATATCAAGATGTTAAGCTTATTGCTAATTTTCTTGTAGATGCAAGGGGAATTGGTAGGCTTTAAGCGATAGTCAAATATTTTAACGACTGGTTGCTATGTGGAGCATTCCATTCTCTTTGCAATACCAGGACAAAAAAAAAAAATGAATAATGGATTCCCATTTGAGAAAAAGTATAAGTATTAGAAAATTTAGGGGAATAACGAGCAATATCTTGTAAATGGTTCACTCAAAAAAAAAAAAAAAATGTATATGACATAAATTGTGTATTTTAATGCGATCTACATTTTTTGTTAGTAACATTTTGTCTATCTCTTATGGTTTACCAGTTATGCAAACGTTGTTCACAATGAAGAACACTTTTGGAGACATTCCCAGAAAATTCAAGATATACATTTTATTTGTCATGAAAGTATCTTAAATATATGATATTTTAATCAAAATCGTTAGAGCCATTTTTGAGAAAATTAAAATTTTCGAAAAATGTTCCATGTAGAGGGTAATCTGGGGTGGGGGGATTTTCTTGAAAAGCTTCGTGTCGCATCTCTGGAAGATACTGAACCTAAATACCAAGTTTGGTGTTTATCCAACTGTTTGTCTCTGAGTTATGCTGTTCACAGACACACACACATGGACATGTTTTCAAAAATACATTTTTTGGATTCAGGAGGCCTCAAAAACATGTATTTCCGGTAATATCTCGGTATTGAATTTTTGGAAGGAATGCAATACTTCTCCTACTTACTATACACAGTAGAGAAAGTAAAAATACATCAGAAAACAAACGGGATGTAAACAATCTATGCAGCAATTCTGCATGACTTCCAATTAAATTATTGCTAAACAACAGATAATCATTCATTGTCGATTAAAGGTGGGTATTTTTCAGAGATTATATTAAAAACATTTAACATAATTGTGTTCTCTGTATTTTCCGCATTTATATTTCTACACAGTGTCGGAGGATTTTCAGCCATGACACTCTCAAAGTAATCTTCTCAACATATGCACCATATGGCAAAGAGTACAGACACCTTATCCGATAACCAGAAATGAACTACAGTGCCTGTGTTTAGCCTCATAAATCCCCTGCTATAACGGTTCAGTTAGTGTTTACCACAAGAGTTTCTGGAGTCCAATAGGGTAATAGTGCCCTGCTTGGATGTAATGTTGGATGTGGAATGTCATAAAATGGGCTCTTTTTTGTCTAAGATTTGGCAAAGGAGGTTAAATGCCCTGGAGAACAAAAGAGGGGGGCAGTACATAAGAGTGAGTTCTTAAGGATCGGAGCACTGTATATATTTGTAATATATTTGTAATTCATGCTTTTTTTCTTCTTTATTTCTTCTTTGTTCATTATGTTAGTATGTATTATAGTACATACACTACATGATCAAAAGTATCCGGACACCTGGCTGAAAATGACGTACAAGTTCGTGGCGCCCTTCATTGGTAATGTCAATATGGTGTTGGCCCACCCTTAGCCTTGATGACAACATTCACTCTCGCAGGCATACTTTCAATTAGGTGCTGGAAGATTTCTTGAGGAATGGCAACCCATTCTTCACGGAGTGCGGAACTGAGGAGAGGTATCGATGTAGGTCGGTGAGGCCTGGCACAAAGTCGGCGTTCCAAAACATCCCAAAGGTATTCTATAGGATTCAAGTCAGGACTCTGTGCAGGCCAGTCCATTACAGGGATGTTATTGTCGTGTAACCACTCCGCCACAGCCCGTGCAGTATGAACAGGTGCTCGATTGTGTTAGATGCAATCGCCATCCCCGAATTGCTCTTCAACAGTGGGAAGCAAGAAGGTGCTTAAAATATCAATGTAGGTCTGCGCTGTGATCGTGCCACGCAAAACAACAAGGGATGCAAACCCCCTCCAGGAAAAACACGACCGCACCATACCACCACCACCACCACCTCCGAATTTCACTGTTGGCACTGCACACGCTGGCAGATGACTTTCACCAGGCATTCACCATACCCACACCCTGCCATCAGATCGCCACCGTGATTCGTTACTCCACACAACATTTTGCCACTGTTCAATCGTGTAATGTTGCTCCTTACACCAAGCGAGGCGTCATTTGGCATTTTCCTGCGTGATGTGTGGCTTATGAGCAGCTGCTCGACCATGGAATCCAAGGTTTCTTACCTCACGCCTAACTGCCATAGTACTTGGAGTGGATCCTGATACAGTTTGGAATTCCTGTGTGATGGTCTGGATAGATGTCTGTCTATTACTCTTTACGACCCTCTTCAAATGTCGGCAGTCTCTGTCAGTCAACAGACGAGGTCGACCTGTACGCTTTTGTGCTGTACATGTCCCTTCACGTTTCCACTTCACTATTACATCAGAAACAGTGGACCTAGGGATGTTTAGGAGTGTGGAAATCTCGCGTACAGACTTCTGACACAAGTGACACCCAATCACCTGACCACGTTCGAAGTCCGTGAGTTCCACGGAGCGTCCTATTCTGCTATTTCACGATGTCTAATGACTACTGAGGTCGCGGATGAGTGCCAGGCAGTAGGTGGCAGCACAATGCACCTAAGTTGAGAAACGTATGTTTGTGGTGTGTCCGGATACTTTTGATCACATAGTGTATATAATTAGTATTATACACACATTGTTAAATTATAGGGACAGAAAAAACATGTATGACAATGAGGCCCATGCAATTGTTTTATTGCACAAGAGTAGACTGAAACTGTTCACAATAAAAGTCCTACTGCTGCTAGTTATAGGCAAATCTGAACAAACATATTTTGTTTCATAAATTGAGCTGTTACAACAATAGTTTTTTCTTTCTTTCTCGCACAAGAATAACCAGAAAATGTTATACTCTAAACAGAACTGTTTTATGTAGACAAGACAATATGCTAAGCGGGAAAAGTTGTACTTCGCCCACCAACTTATGAGGTCTCCCTCGTCACATGGTTTTGTTTACAACTCCTTTGAACTTAAAGTGAAACCACCATAGAATATAACATGGAAAAGAGAAACATACTACCAACCATCGATACCTTAGTTAAGTATCATATGTCAGATGTAGGTTTTTAAATACCGTACAAAATAAAAGCAAAGAAAAATGTTATACAGTTTATATTTTCTTCCAGAAAAAAAAAAGAAAAAAGAGAGAAAGTGAACCTATCATTGATAGTATTGGATATCATAACCACGTATTTTAGTTGGTCAAAGTAGCATGTCCCTTCACATTTCCACTTCACTATCACATCAGAAACAGTGGACCTAGGGATGTTTAGGAGTGTGGAAATCTCGTGTACAGACTTCTGACACAAGGGACACCCAATCACCACATTCGAAGTCTGTGAGTTACACGGAGCGTCCCATTCTGCTGTTTCACGATGTCTAATGACTACTGAGGTTGCGATAATGAGTACCAGGCAGTAGGTGACAGCCTAATGCACCTAAGATGAAAAAAGTATGTTTGGGTGTGTCCTGATGCATTTGATCACATAGTGTATGCTCGAAGAAAAAAATGCATAATTTTTTTTTACTAATAATGTTCACTAATATCCATATTATTCAAGCTGCACAGATAATTGCAATTTTATGTTTATATGTTCCTGCTAAGTTTCACTACGATTGGCCCACTGCTTTCTGAGAAAAAGGAAGGAAAGTCTAGATTTGAGAAAAACCAATTTAAAGTGGAGGCATTTAAAGGGCGCACTACCCTATTAAATAGCCATTCAAGAGCATAGATAATATTGCAACCATGTAAACGCATATATCATTTGGCTCAGCAAGAATTAAAAAATTTTTTGAGACTTCAATTACCTATTTCCCCATAAAAAGAAAACTTATGTTCCATATGGTTTTAACCAGATTTACATTTCTTCTGTAGTAAAATTTTGTCTTATCTCTTATGATTTACTATTTATAACCAAAGTCAATCAGAATGAAGAAGACCTCAAAGGCTCTTTTCAGAAAATTCAATATATACATAGTATTTTAATCCAAATCGTTAGACCATTTTTGAGAAAATAAAAATATATAATGAAATCTTTCCCATGTAAAGGATAGTTTGGGTTGCAGCGTATTTTCCTGAAAATCTTTGTGTCACAGACACGCATACACATACCTTTTTCTAAAATGCTTTTTTTGTATTCAGTAAGTCTCAAAATGTGTGTCTCAGTGAAATCTAAGTATCAAATTTTTACTTTGATACTGCTGATTTATGTGGCTGCTTTTGGTAAATGCATCTCATACAAGATGAGCACATCATTTCTGGTCTTCAAACCATAAATACACTCCAAAATAAAACTCTTAAAACCGATCAACAGCAGCAATGAATTGAACATCTGGGAAAAAATACATATCATCAAACACAGGAATCACCTAATGAATTTCGAACTGCCGCCACCCAGCAGCCTTTAGAGGTTCATCAGCCCAGCACCAGAGAACACCACTAGCCACACCCATTCCCCAGACAATAACCAGGAAAATCACTTGAAAACATGCTGATGATGGGAGCAAACCATCTCCCGAAACGCGTTCAAGTAAGAACATTTTAGTGATGTAGTGTAACAACCTTCAACTCTCTTTATTTTAAATCATTTTTCCTTGTTGCCAAATAAGGGTGAGGCTTGAAAATCCTACAAGGGTTGTTTGAAAGGTTCTCTGAATGATATACTAAATAACAACTGACCTCATCCAAAATATTTTTATTTTGGTTTATGTAGTCTCGCTGTAACTAATGCACTTGGTCCATTGATGTTCGAATGCCTTTATTCCATCTTGAAAATGAGATTCTTCCAGGCATGCAAAATACTCGTCAACTCCAACTATGAGTTCTTCATTTGAAGAGAATCTCTGTCCACCAAGGAAATTTTTGAGCTTAGGGAAGAGATGGAAGTCTGATGGAGCCATATCAGGTGAATAAGGTGGGTGTGGCAACAGTTCATGCCTCTGTTCATGAATTTTTGTCATGGCAAGGACACATGTCTGCAGTGCACATTATCTTGTTGGAGGATGATTTTATTTGAGGTAAATCTGCCTTTTCTCACTTATTTTTTGCTGTAGTTGTTCCAGGAAGTTAGCATTGCATTCTCCCATAATTGTCTGACTATTGGGAAGATAATTTATCAGAGAATCCTTTACGCATACCAGAACACTGATGCCATGACCTTTCCAGCTGATGGTATTGCCTTTGCTTTCTTTGGTAGTGGACAATCAGCATGTTTCCACTGCTTTGACTATTGCTTTGTCTCTGGGGTATAGTAGTGGACCCATGTTTCACCTGTGGTCACATACCAAAGCAAAAAAATTTGCGGGTTTTTCTGAAAATGGGCCAAACATTGTTCAGACAATTGCACTCTGATGCGTTTTTGATCCTATGTTAACAGTTGCGGCACCCGCCAACAAGATAATTTTTTCATTCCCAATTCCCCATTCAAATTGTGATATGCCATTTCAGATGATATCCCTAGAGCATAAGCATTTTCTCGCGCTTTGAGTCGGCAATCCTCCAAAACCATATTGTGCACTTTTGTAATAATTTCTGGGATGGTGGCACATCTTGGCCGACCATTATGTGGATCATCTTCTAAGTTCTCCCAACCAAATTTAAAGTCATTGGTCCACTTGGCAACAGTTGAATATGAAGGAGCAAAGCCCCCCATTGTGTTCTGAAAATCGGCATGAATTTAATTTGCATTCATACCTTTCTTTATGAACTACTTTATCACTGCTGGAATCTCGGTTTTTTCCATCTTCAAAAATCACTACATGGAACAACAATAGACAGTGCAACAGCTGTGTACTCAGAGCACTGATACGCCATGGTTCGCTCAAGAAGAATGACTAATTATTACGTCAGATCCAGATTGCGCTAGCCGTGACCTCTGTTGGTGATGTTGAGAACTTTTCAAACAACCCTTGTACTAACACGCTACATCTGATTCTAGATAAGAATTTCTAAATTGCAGAATGCAACATTATGCTGATTTTTAGTTCTAATTTCTTATTAACTTACTTTGAACTTTTTGTAGGTGATGCATAGGTTATCAGAATGATGATGAAAAATTTTGTGCTTGCATAGCCTTGGAATGTTAAAGTCAAAACTACATATATTAAGAAAGAAATATTTACAGCAAAAATTTGCTGTTTTAGTTTGGTAACTGCTTTGACCTTAGGTTTGCTTTTTGCCCAATCCATTATTTATGTAAATACTGAATCTCAAGGTATAAATGTCTGGTACCCAAATCCACATTTTGGTGTTATTTTAATAAACACTGAAAGGACTAAAGAAACAGGATAAAACTTGATAAGACTTTTAGTAGTGATTCTTGAGTTGTATTTAAAACAATGTTGGTCTGCCAAAAATAATAACAAAAATTGTTCCATAAAAATAAAAATCTAATGTGTTATATACACAAGGCTTTCTATACCCACTATCATTTATTACTTTCTCTACTACGTATAGTAAGTAGGGGAAGTATTGTATTCCACCCAAAAATTCGATACCGAGATTTCATCGGAAATACATGTTTTGAGACCCCCTGAATCCAAAAAAAGCATTTTTGGAAACATGTCCGTGTGTGTGTCTGTCTGTGAACAGCATAACTCAGAAACAAACAGTCAGATAAACACCAAACTTGGTATTTAGGTTCAGTATCTTCCAGAGATGCGACACGAAGGTTTTTCAAGAAAATCCCACCACCCCAGACTACCCTTTACATGGAACAGTTTTCGAAAATTTTAATTTTCTGAAACATGACTAACGATTTTGATTAAAATATCATATGTTTAAGATATTTTTATGACAAATAAAATGTATATCTTGAATTTTCTGGGAATGTCTCCAAAAGTATTTTTCATTGTGGACGACTTTTGCATAACTGGTAAACCATAAGAGATAGACAAAATTTTACTACACAAAAAATGTAGGTTGCGTTAAAATACACAATTTATGTCATATACATTTTTTTGTTGAGTGAACCATTTTGGAGATATTGCTTGTTATTCCCTTAAATTTTTCAATACTTATTGTCTCAAATGGGAACTCGTTATTCATTTTTTTGTCTTGGATATGCAAAGAGTATTAATCTGTGGCAAAGGGAATGGTGCTGCACATAGCAACCAGCTATTAAGAGATATGTATGTGCTTAAAGGCTACTGTATTTCTGTATTGCCCTTGTAAATATATATTCCCCTTACATCTACAAGAAAATTAGCAATAAGATAGAGTCTCGATTAACATGAAGTAGATGGAGAATAAGCGTTTGTAAAAATAGTTTGTACAAGAGTAGAGAAAGTCATGTGAGTGTTACACATCAGATTTTTTTTGTATATCTTATACAGCCTATTCTTTTACAAAAGCTTATTTTCATGTTAGTCAAAGTATACCTTTGCAGAAATAGGTAGTTTCATTACACATTTTGTTGTTGGTACAATGGGAACAGAAGAAACCGAATTGCTAGTCAGATGTTTAAAATTAATACTCTTTCCATGAGATTGCAAAGAACAACTGAATAGAACTGCACTTAAGAAAATGACAAAGTATTGAAAAATTCAAACCAGTAATAATGGACATCTCAAAAATGGCTGATACCACAAAAAATTTATTTCAAATAAATTGTGTGTTTCAAAGAGGCCTACATTTTCTTGTAGCATGTTTTTGTCCATTTCTTATGGTTTACCCGTTATATAAAATTATTTAAAGCTCCTTCCAAGGGTATTTCACAGACTATTACCAGCAAATTAAAGATATACATTTTACTTGTCATGTAAGTATATTAAATGTATGGTATTTTAATCAAAATTGTAAGAGCCATTTTTGAGAAAATACAAAATACCAAAAACATTTCCATGTAAAGCATAGTTTGGGTTGTGTGGATTTTCTTGGAAATCATGTAGCATCTTTGGAAGATACTGAACCAACTTTGGAATTTATTGGACTTTTCGTTTTTGAGTTATGCTGTTCTCACTCTCTCTCTCTCTCTCTCTCTCTCTCTCTCTCTCTCACACACACACGCACCGCACCGCACCGCCCCGCCCGGCCCCGCCGCGCCCCGCCCCGCCCCGCCTTACCCACCACACCACACTACACAGTGCCCGTGCTTGCATATATGCACGTTTTTCTAAAATTGCTTTTTGGGAGTTCAGGGGGCATCAAAATATGTATTTCTGTTGAAATCCCAACATAGAGTTTTTGAGTGGAATACAATATTTCCTCTACTTATGTACATAGTAGCAGGGCCGTATTTAGAAGGGGGTTTTTAAGGTTCAACCCCCCCCCCCCAAAAAAAAAAACTTCTGACAGCTTTATTTTTACTTTCTCTACTACGTATAGTAAGTAGGGGAAGTATTGTATTCCACCCAAAAATTCGATACCGAGATTTCACCGGAAATACATGTTTTGAGACCCCTTGAATCCAAAAAAAGCATTTTTGGAAACATGTCCATGTGTGTGTGTCTGTGAACAGCATAACTCAGAAACGAACAGTCGGATAAACACCAAACTTGGTATTTAGGTTCAGTATCTTCCAGAGATGCGACACGAAGGTTTCCAAGAAAATTCCGCACCCTAGACTACCCTTTACATGGAACATTTTTCGAAAATATTAATTTTCTCAAAAATGGCTCTAACGATTTTGATTAAAATATCATATGTTTAAGATATTCTCATGAGCAATGAAATGTATATCTCAAATTTTCTGGGAATGTCTCCAAAAGTATTGTTCATTGTGAACGACTTTTGTACAACTGGTAAACCATAAGAGATAGACAAAATTTTACTACACAAAAAATGTAGATTGTGTTAAAATACACAATTTATGTCATATACATTTGTTTTGTTGAGTGAACCGTTTTACAGATATTGTTTGTTATTCCCTTAAATGTTCCAATACTTATACTTCTTCTCAAATTCTTATTCATTTTTTTATGTCCTGGACATGCAAAGAGAATAGAATGCGCCAGATAGCAACCAGCGTTAAAATATTTGACTATCGCTTAAAACCTACCATGTTCCCCTTGCATCTACAAGAAAATTAGCAATAAGATTGACATCTCGATATCTTGATTAAAATGAAGCATATGGAGAATAAGCGTTTGTAAAAATAGTTAGTACAAGAGTAGAGAAAGTCGTGTGAGTGTAACATATCAGATTTTTTTAAATTCATATCAAACCAATATGGGAAAATGTCGTTAGATAACAGTAGGTCTACTGCTAGTAGCACATTTACAAGAAAAAGAGAAATTTAATATTCTCACCTTACATAGATAAGGTGACCATACATTCCAGTTTACGAAGCATTCTCCATGTTTTTGTGCTATAAGGTAGAATATCTTCATCCTGGTGAGATTTTCCTGTTCTCTATAACGTCTCCAAGGAATTTTCTTATCTACATAACGTCTATATACTATGGAGTAGGTACATGGTAACTGTGTGGGTACTGTTAAGTTTAGTTCTAGTTACGAAAATCCCTCTCCGAAGTTTTTTTTTTGGGTACGAGCATGCATAGTAGTGACAGTAAAAAGGGTTTGAAATGATGCATAAGCTATTGTACAGAGAGAACCAAAAAACTACGAACCGGCTGCACAGTGTTTTTCCTGTATGTGTTCTTAGCACTCGCCGTCTGTCGGTATCATAGAAGGGTGCGAATGAAACCATACAACATTTTCAAAACTACTTTTAAAGGCTTTACTTATCAATTTTATGAAAGGAGATGCTGAAACTGGCCACCATTGTTGTCCATACAGTTTTGACACCTCTTTAGAAAACTCACCATAGTTCACGTTGAGAAAAGCTTGTATTTTCTGGTGGATATTTTCTTTTATTTCTTCCAGGGTGTGTGGGTTTGTCTTGTACACTTTATGTTTTAAGTTACTCCAGAGATAGAAATCGCAGGGGTTAGGTTGGGGGACCAAGGGGGCCACAAATCTCTATTAATAAATCTGTCCTCAAACACACCTTCAATTGTTCTCATTGAAATATTGGCCGTATGAGCTGTTGCAGAGTCTTGTTGAAAGAAGACAAGATCACGCTCCCTGTCTGTTAATTTCCTATAAAAAGGGAGCAAAATTGTATTCACGCATTTATGGGCGTCAACTGTTGACTTGAAAAAAATTGGCCCTATAACTCTTTCTCCGCTTATGCTGCACCATACACCAATTTTTTCGTCATGAAGGGGTACTTCTTGAACAATATTAGGTATGTCAGAGCTCCAATAATGATTATTTTGTGTACACACATATCCATGAAGGTGGAACCAAACCTGGTCCGTGAAAAATATTAAATATGGGTCTGTTTTGCCATTGTGTATACTATTGAGACTCCATTCACAAAATGTGCACCTAATTATGGAATCACCTGGTTGAGGAGCATGTGGCACAGTTATTTTATATCGTTTTAACTTCAGCAATTTGGTAGCTCTTCGCATAGAACCATAAGAAATGCCTGCCTGTTGGGAAAGACGCCTAAGTGATTTTTGGGGGGAATTCTCCAAACGATGACCGATGTTGCCTAATGTTTCTTCGGTAAGAACCGTATCCGTCTTTAGATTTCTTAGCCTGAACACTTCCTGTGGCCTGAAATTTATTGTAAAGTTCATGGATTGTTGTATGGCCTGGAACTTTTACACCTGGAAATCTTTCTGTAAATCATACAGCAAGCTGACTGAGTTAATACATACAAATCATAAATAAATACACGCTGTGTGGTAGAAAACATATACTGATACATAATATACTTTGTGACTAAGTACAAGACAAAATAATAACTCGTAATAACTGAACTACATCACATCACCATCAACTCAATACTACACTTCACACTGCAGAGCAAATCCACTCAACGCGTGACCTTGTTTTTAGCAGCAGTGCGTTCTACACGCCCAGTGGAAAAACTCTGAGCTGGCAGTTCATAGTTTCTTGGCTCTCCTGTTAGTTAACTATAAAGAACAAATTCCAAGAATTTGCTCACTCTGCACATACACTTGGCAGAATATATTATGATTCTCGCATGATATTTGAAGCAATAGGGCAGAATACCATGGTTGGGGATGTGTCATCATTTACAGAGTTTGTGATTTGGCACTTGCTGGTTTAGATAAAGAATGACAGTCTGTATATGTACTGTGGGAGAGAAATCTTTGTCTTCCCCTCTTTTCCATCCCTCCATGTGGAATTCTGCATTCTGTAGTAGGATATTTCATATTTCCAGGATGAAATGATCTTGAATTCAGTACCCATCGCTGTGTTGCAATGAGTATTGTATATTGATAGAACAGGAGGGGCTGTGGTTGAATGTTGAACACTCATTAATCCCAACTGCAATAAATGTGATTTTAAAAACTAATAAAATAAAAGATGGATAACTGTCAAGTTTGTCCATGCAATCTGCAACAGCATAAAATAATAGGGAGAAATGGGCAATAAAACTTTTATTACAATTTATATTCATACATACATATAAACTACATAAACACTCAAAAATGGAATTTTACATTGGAGTAGCTTTTATTTCTATTTCATTATGATAGTTATCTCCAATTTAAACCTTTTTAAGCCATAGAGAGGTGTATTTATGCAAAAATATTTTTAAACAGAAAGTGATATTTATCAATAAGTGGATGCCCCTAAGAGAGTTTCCATCTTTTCTTAAATATGTCTTCAGGGGTTTTTAATATGAATATTATAATACATACTCACTGAAACAGCAACAAGCATTTGAGCTTTGGGGTTTTACTAAACTTGTTTTAAAAAATCAGAATTTAAGAATTCATATAATTTTAAAATTACCTTAATGGTCATTTAACATCTTAAGAATACACATGCCATGGAAGTTGTATTAGAATCTGCTCAATTTAAAATACCTTTGTGTTATTTAGTTAATTAATTGCTGATATGACATTCATACAGATTTGCTAAATTTCTGCATTCTTTATTTAAGCTTAGAATCTATATAAATTACTGCACAGCGAAGGAAAACTGTGCTACCATTTTGTTAATGACAGCATTAATGTCACACAAGAAAAAGCTTGCTGGCCTTAGATTGCTTCATAATAGCTGTTCATTAACATGTTTTAGTGAGTACCTTTGTTGTACCACTCTCTTTAATCAGCTGTCCTTGTGCAGCTTTTGTACACAAGAGCATTCTTGGCACTTATTTGAAAGGTCTGAATTTCCACTGCTAAAATCTGTAAAAAACTCTCATTTATGCGGCACATAATTTGCTATCCGAACCATCAATCCAAAAAGAGTGAACCATAGCTGTCTTGCTGTCTCTGACCGTAGCATGAGGAGCCTCCATACGACCACACACATAAGAACTTGGCTTATTCTGTGCACCCAATACATTCTGGAATAAACAAGCATATAGTTAGAAGCCATAAAGTTAGACAAGCAAAGCATTTTGTGAAATTTGCCCTTTTCCGTTTAAAGTACTGTCGCGTATTTTAACTTGTCCCTTGTGACAGTTCAGTTGGTTGGTTGGTTTTATTTAAGGGCGCTCAACTTTAGGTCATAAGCGTCCTTCTATAACAGATCATGGCAAAGGCCAGAGATAAAGCTGAATAAAAAAAATTAAAATAAATGAATAAAATATAAGCAAAAGCCCAGAGATAAATATCAATATAGAAATTTAGCACAAGTCATATATAAATATAGATGTATAAAACTAAACCAATCAGTATAAAACACCTTTTAATAAGATGACTAAATCCGCATTTGAAAATTTACTTTCGAAACAAAATTAAAAATCCTATTAACTGCTTGCTTATCATCTGCTAAGACCTCTGCAAGACTGTCCGGCAGTTGCAGAGAGTCCCGAAGATGTGCTAGAGCAATACACTCTAGCAACATGTGACGGACCGAAAGACCTTCGCCACAAAGTGGACAAATAGGAGCAGGGTCACCCTTAAAAAGATAACTGTGCGTAAAATTGCAGTGATCAATATGCAACCGAGCCAAAATCACGACGAGATACACGAGAGGAAGTTACCTAGTTTATAGGAATGCGCTTCACTACTCTAAGCTTGTTTCCGCGGAGAGCTAACCACTCCTCGCGCCAGCATGACAGCACCACTCTCCGCACAACAAGCCTAAAGTCTTCCGACGTTACCCGAGGTATTGTAACACTGGGTTTTTTGGTTGCCGCCTTAGCTGCCAAATCCGCAAGTTCATTCCCCGGCAAGCCAACGTGACCAGGTATCCAATCACACTCCACATTAACATCAGAAGCGTGTAAAACATGGAGGGAATCCTGGATTCGCTGAACAATGGGGTGGTAGTTGTACAGCTCACGAAGGCTCTAAAGTGCACTAAGGGAATAATTCAAAACGAGATAGTCTCCCAATTTTCGATGGTGCATATGTAAAATGGCTCGGTATATGGCATACAGCTCTGCACTATAAATGGATGTGCTATCATGAAAACCTAATGTATAGGGTTCGGTTCCATGAATATAAGCACATCCAACACTGTTAGTGCTCTTAGATCCATCGGTGTAGATCAAAATTCGGTCACTTTAACCGTACAGAAATTCTAAAAAACAGGTGTGGATACTAAAAGTAGGCATCGTAGACTTCCGGTATACCATCATCCCAAGATCTACGTGAAATGTCGCACATAACCAAGGAGGGAACATGCTCTCCCCCTTAGCATACATAATAGGCATTTCAATGTCGTGCTTTCTTAGAAGCTCCCGGAACAGAACACCTGCAGGCCTTAGATTAATAGACCATTACACTGCAGCTACACATGTGATAGCCAATCACCATTAGTATCATCCAACGCCCCTTCGAACCCTCCGCCTAAAACCTCCAGCATAATGTAACTCTCCCACTTACAATTTTGATGCATTTATTTATACTGCTGGCACATGGTAATACATATATGTTTTGGTCTTGTGAACCCTGGAAGGAATGCATACACGTATAAAAAATAGGCAAGGCTTTGATGTAATATTAAAATATACAGTAGTCAGGTGCTATTAGAAATAATAATAAAGTGAAATATGCACAAGCATGCAAGGATGAAACAAAGCTTTAATTTTCAGCTTGAGTTCTGTCACTGATTTTGAGCACTTAGTGAATATGGCACGTGGCATATGTCACACTTTATTTCAATACATTTATCCATTACTACATGAAAATTATTATGGGGTTCATTTTATATATGACTAATTAGGACGTTTAAGAATTGATTTGATTCTGTTACTAGATATTTCCCACAAATAACATGTAATCTTCCCTCTTTCCGCTATCTCACCTGGCTAAGCTCATGAAACCAATACACAAGAATAAGTTTTTGTTACCTCGCAGTAATAGTTTTGTTGTATGTATTGTTGTAAATGGTTAATAGTTTGAGTACAAATCACACTTGAATGTCTTCGCACAAAATAACTGTGCTGCTACTTCTGATGTTGTGTTTTATAGGCTTCCTTTATAGCATTATTTATTTCTATTATAAAAGCTGTAATTAATGTAGCTGCTGATAATAGCATTTGGTCTTCCCCAACATGCAAATGGTTGCAATGTAGCTCCCCACTACTTCATTCAGTCACATGGTGGCAGAACTGTCTCAAGGGACAATAACGGCAATTATAAATACTGTGCAAGCATTTTAAGTTGAGGCCACAGACTGGCTATATGCATAGTGCGCAGTACTGCAGTGATCTTGGTACTTTTCCAATGCATGATCGTTCAAAGTTATCAGCTGTGCTTCAGTCGTTGCTTTGTGTTTGTGCTGTAAAGAGAGTTATGTATGTGCATCTCAAAATGACAATATATTCCAGACATCCATGTTGTGTATAATTTGCTTAAGAGTGTTAATGTCTTGTTATTAGTCCACTGCTATCTCTGCCGACAAATTCACGCTTGAGCAACCAATTTTTATGTACAATAGATACATAAAAACCCAATAATGTAGATGATGTGTAGACAATTTCAGGAGAAATTTCCTGGTATTCCAGTTCCAAGTAGAGAAACTGTTAGACATCTGGTTAATAATTTAGGATAATGGGACCATTGAACACTAAACCTAAAAAGTGTATACAGAATGTCCTAACACAGGAAAAACTTGACAAAATCGCTGCATCTATTTGTGGGGAGCCCTAAAAAAAGCTTTATAGGAACAATCCTCACACATAGATGAACTTGAGGACAATATAAAAACAAATTATGAATATTATGCAAGTACAATGTATGTATATGAATAAAAATTTAATTCGAAGATACCCGGAATGTCTTCACACAGATGGACACCATTCCAATACCATTTACAATAAGGTTAGTACTTATTATAGCTCATGTTACTATCACTCATAAGTAACATGGGAGTTACAGAACGAAAAACCCCCAGTGTAATAGTGTGCAGAGTATTTAAATTCAAAGATGCAACACAAAAATTTTCAACAAAATCCTCCCATCCAAAGCTACCCTTTACATGGAACATTTTTCAAAACTTTTCATTTTCTCAAAAATGGCTCTAATGATTTTGATTAAAATACCACACATTAAAGGTGTTTACATGACATATAAAGAGCACATTTTGAATTTTCTGGAAAAGCCTGTGAAGTGCACTTTATTCAAAAGGAATTTTGTATAACTGGTAAACGTTAAGAGAAAGACAAAACCATACTACACAAAAAAATGTAGAACTTTTTAAAATGCACAATTTGTTTCAAAAAAAGCTTTTAGTGGTATCAGCCATTTTCAAATTATTCATTAATATTGGTTTCATTGTTTAGTACTTTGTAATTTTATAAAGTTCTACTGCTATTCACTGTATAAAAATAAATTATTGTAGGTAGAGTGTGTCATGCGAGTGTAATACATCAGTCTTTTTACTTTCTCTACTACGTATAGTAAGTAGGGGAAGTATTGTATTCCACCCAAAAATTCGATACCGAGATTTCACCGGAAATACATGTTTTGAGACCCTCTGAATCCACAAAAAGCATTTTTGGAAACATGTCCGTGTGTGTGTCTGTCTGTGAACAGCATAACTCAGAAACAAACAGTTGGATAAACACCAAACTTGGTATTTAGGTTCAGTATCTTCTAGAGATGCGACACGAAGGTTTTCAAGAAAATCCCCCCACCCCAGATTACCCTTTACATGGAACATTTTACGAAAATTTTAATTTTCTCAAAAATGGCTCTAATGATTTTCATTAAAATATCATATCTTTAAGATATTTTCATGACAAATAAAATGTATATCTTGAATTTTCTAGGAATGTCTCCAAAAGTATTCTTCATTGTGAACGACTTTTGCATAACTGGTAAACCATAAGAGAGAGATAAAATTATACTACACAAATAATGTAGATTGCGTTAAAATACACAATTTATGTCATATACATTTTTTGTTGTTGAGTGAACCATTTTCGAGATATTGCTTGTTATTCCCTTAAATTTTCCAATACTTATACTTTTTCTCAAATTTGTTACTCATTTTTTTTATGTCCTGGTAATGCAAAGAGAATGGAATGTGCCACATAGCAACGAGTGCTTAAAAGATTTGACTATCACTTAAAACATACCATATTCCGCTTTCATCTACAAGAAAATTAGCAATAAGACTAACATCTCGATTAACATGAAGCATATGGAGAATAAGCGTTTGTAAAAATAGTTTGTACAAGAGTAGAGAAAGTCATGTGAGTGTAACACATCAGATTTTTTTTATGTATGAATAATTATTTCCAAATGGAGAGCTCCACCGGTTTTCAAAGGACTTTTAAAAGCTTTGGCTTCTCTTTCAATTGATGATCTATAGACCAAAACTGCTTTGCAACTGCTGATTTTACAGTTTATTTTGTTCCACAGATCATCATCAGATTGAGAGAGAAACTAAGTTTTTAAAAACCTTTCAAAACTGGTGGAACTCTCCATTTGGGAACAACTGTTCATACCGTTTTCATCTATCACTTAATGTTTACTAGTTATACAAATTATAACAAAATTCCTTCTGAATGAATAGGACTTCAAAGGCTATTCAAGATATGCATTTTATTAATCAAAATCATTAGAGCCATTTTTTAGAAAATCAAAAATATTAAAAACTCTTCCATGTAAAGAGTAGTTTGAGGTGAGAGGATTTTCTTGAATATCTTTGTATCGCATCTTTGGACAGAGACAGACGCACATACATGAACCTTTTTCAAAAATGCTTTTTTTAATTCAAGGGACCTCAAAACATGCATTTCTGTTGAAATCTCAGTATCAAATTTTTGGGTGAAATACAATATTTCCTCTACTTACAAAGTAATGCACACAATTGATTAAAGTTTGATGTTTCATATGAAAATGATTTCATTGCACAGTATGTCCAACCAGGAAATGCCATTTGCAAGCCGCAGGTGGAAGTGCTGCTGTGAGTCTAGGCTGATGATGGAGGCAACAGCCTCTGAAATATGTTTCCATTAAGTTTTGGTGTAGAAAGTGAAGCTAGAGTAATTAAAATGTCAATTTGTGCATGTAAATATTGAAAACTTCACTGTGTTTCTTCAAAAGAGAAAAATTCAAAATATTCTGTACATGACTGGAGTGCAAATAAGTGCAATGCAGTGCATGCTTGCTTAGTAACCCAAGCATGCAATTAGATGTGTTAAAGAGATATGCACTGAAAATTGAAATAATTTTTAATTAAAGCACATTCAGTTAGAAATTCTCACAAAAATTCAAATTTTATGCAGTTCATATATTGCAAGTTAATAAGCTTAAAATGTGGTAATAATATTTACTAACAGGTAATTTTATAGTACTTATGTTATAATTTATAAAAATATTTATTATGTGTATTATATAAAAATATATTATAATTTTTAAAGCTGTGATAAGTCTGCATATGGAAACTTAAGTTATTTTTGGAGTAGCTAATATAAGACCTGATTTTTACCATTGCTTTAGAAAGCAATAAAACTAAAACTTAAAAAGCTTTAAATAATAATCCCATGCTACTACAGCCCATGGAGGGCATAGACCTACCAACCTGACTGCCGATCTCATGCCCACGTATGCATGACAGAGGTGGGCGATCACCCAACCGATATGGGGAGCTGATGTAGCCAGTATCATGTTTCCCCCAGCCAGAATGTTGGCCTCTATGGTTGGGATCACTGCCTATTGCAGCTCCTCATTTTCCTCATATTGCTGAGTGGGCATCAGTCCTATACCCAAGACTTAAAATCCGCACCCCCATGGATGGGGTTGAACCCAGGCGCATTCCGTGGCTGGAACCAGAGCTCCATGCTCTAGCCCACATCATCATGATGCAGGACAAAAAGTTAGAAATGTTGATCATAATTGCGGAATATAAGTGCAAAAGATGCCAATATAGTGGTAAAGTACACTATTGGTTACTCACTTGCGTAGATGGCTTTGTGCTGCAGGGAATGTGCTAGGGTCCTCTTTGAGAACAAATTTTCTTGTACCAAGAACATAGTTCTCCAGATAAGTGCGCCAGTTCAGTGTGGTAATGTCAAAGTCAAAGGTTTTTCTATCTTGAGGGTGAACACAAGACATTAGCCGTTTTACATTCTCATTGCTAAATCGCCATTCATGGGTTGTGAAGAACTCCAAACATGAAACTGCTCTTTGAAGTTTCTTTTGCACTCTGACCATGCTGTGAGGAGAACAGAAAAGGAAAGCATTAGATATCATATCAGTGTATAATGATAGTACATAGAACAGTGAATAGTAAGTAGATAAAAATTATACTCACATTGGCTTCTTCCCAGAAACACGAGCAAAGGTATCAATGATGTATGCTGGAATCATGTGAAAAGCCAATATACAAACATTGTTGACAAATCGACTCTTCTTAAAACTTCCTCCAGGATACCATAGCACATCATTAAATGGAAACTTAAGAATGTATTCATGCCCCAGATCTTCTATGTCTCTCCATCGGATTGGATTTAGGCTGCCAGATGTGCAGTTGTAGATAAGTACATTGTTTGGCCTGTGGAGATCAGTGCATTTGTTTTAGTTAATGATAATGTGCACATTACAATATTTTTATCACAAATTCTTTGACCATTTTGGAACATGGTAGAACATCCTTAGTGTATCCTAAAGCTATTGCCAGTGAAGTTATTATATAAAATATTATCACTGAGTAGGCAAACTTCTTTACACAGTTCTTATTTTGGAAAACCAGAACATGTCTCCATTATCAGCTGTTGATCTATAGGGTCACTCCAAAAGTTTTGAGAATGAACACAATAAAATATTAAAAATTTAGATCTGATCATTGCATCTTTTCAAAATATTCTCCATTGCATTCTATACACCATCTCATCCTTTCAAACTATTTTTCAAATGCTGAATGCCATTCTTCTTTGGAGAGAGTGCAAATGCATTCTTTGTAAGCAGCTACTGTGGCTTCAGGTCACTCATATCGTTGACATCAAATTGTTTCTTTCATTTTAGGGAATAGAAGAATTGGGGCCAGATCTGGACTGTAGGTAGGATAGGACAAATATCTGACTCCCATAGAAATTGTACTGTTTCTTGGGCAGTGTGGGCAGAGGCGTTGTCATGGTGCTACAAAATTCCATGCACACCAGTCTTAGGACGTATTTTTCTCAGTTTATCGAACACTTGTGGCAGGCACTTTGTGGTGTACCATCTGGCAGTAACAGTCTTCTGTCCCTCAAGTGGAATCATCACAATGTGGCCACTTGTTGAGAAGAACGAATAGGTCATCTTTGCCAACACTTCTCGTTTGCTTCGCTTTTGTTGGAGGATCTTCTCCTGGGAAGATGCAGACCGATGACTGTGTTTAGTTTCTGCATTATACTTATAAATCCAGTTTTCATCACCTGTTACAATGTTAAATATGTTTTTTGATCTCCTCCATTGAATTTTTCAATTATTTCCTGGTACCATTACATACGTGCTTGTTTCTGCTCATTTGTGAGGTGGTGGGGGATCCAGCAACTGCAGAGCTTTCTGATGTCAAGTTTCTCTTTCAGGATTGTTTTCACTGCTGCCGATCCAATATTTAGAGCTTCTTGAATCTGACTATATGTGCAACAATGATATTCCTGCAACATGTGCTCTGCTTTCACCGCATTTTCATCCATTGTTGCTTTAGCCCGCCATCCTGCTCAGTCTTCATCTTTGAGGGAATCCTTTCCTCTTCTAAACTCTCCATATCATCAATAAATGTTGAGAAAGTATTTTATTAGCTCCACGTATTGATGCCAATTTGAAGAACGTTATTATATCTTTACATTATTATTGGCCCCAAATGTACTTTAGGTGGCCTTTGCTCCAAGTTTAAAAAAATATTAACTTTATAATTTGACAGTTTCTCTAAATATTATATATTTATGTTTGCCTCGGCTGCGTCAGTATTATTGTTAGAGACATGGATGTCTTGGCAGGACGTGATGCGACAAGAATGTAGGGTTACACAGATTATAATTTTACTTCACTTCTTTTATTAATGGTTGACACGATTAAGATAACACTTCACTGAAATAGAGAGCTGTAAGATTCTTTTTATTAAATACTTGCACTTTTAACACGTAAACTATTTTTGTCTCACACAAAATACGTTTAAAATCTCTCGAAGACGCATCACGCATCCGATTACAATCACTGTCTGCAGGCAACTGAACTCTGAGTTTGTAAATGTTTCTCCTTTTCAGTTTCTGATTGGCTAATCCTACTCCAATAGAATACCTTCATTTAACTAAAGCTTTTTCTGGTTGTTGATTGGCTATTTTATAAACTGTCACAAAAATTTACATTATTGTTGCTCCAATAATGACTAGTAGCATTTTTAAACTCTCAAACTCATTATTGCCTCAAGGTTACCTCATTGTTAGCAATGTTTAACTTATTATTCTCACAGCTCCTACATTATTAAATTACGTAATGCATTCACATAACATTATTGAACATGTATACAATGACTGTAATATACACTTTTTATATATTGTTACATACACATATTGCTTTAAGGTGGGCTGTTATTGAATTTATATATTATATAATTAGACTGAAATCATTTAAGTGTTAAAAATACTGCTTCAATGTTGGATTGCAAAATGCAAAGATCCCCAAATGCATGATGTAGTCTTTGAAGGCATTCTTCCTCCCCTAAACTGACTTTAAAGTCACAGAAAATCATAGCATAGAAAGGCTCTCGCTTGAGATCCATCCTAGCGTATGGGTAGCAACACCTGCTATACACATGCATGGTGCTGATGATGCACATTGTTGGAGCGTGCCCAGACTTGCACATGTTGCTATCTGAACTTCAGTTTGAAGTTAGGAAACGCTGCTTTGGCTTACCATCATTGTTGCTCATTCTCAAAACGTTCAGAGTAACCCTTGTACATTGTTTGGTTGGAATCAGGTGACCAAGCTCCAGAGAATATGAGATGAATTTACATAGGTCATCTGTCATTGGTATGTCAAATTTTGTGCCAGTTTTCTTCTGATGTTTTATATTAAAATTCTTTCCCAGAGAGCTTGTTATGCAGGATTTTGGAGTTCTTTCAAAACTGGGTTCACTGTGTGATTATTTCTTGTTTTTCAGAGTAGGAAACATGTGTAAACAAGTTCATTGGTTATGCATTCTCTGTGGTACTATCTTCGAATACCTGACAAATCTCTCAGCATAGAGTAGAGAAGTGGCTAATGCTATGACTTTCTCTACTCTTGTACAAATTATTTTTACAAACGCTTATTCTCCATATGCTTCATGTTAATCGAGATGTTAATCTTATTGCTAATTTTCTTGTAGATGCAAGGGGAATTGTTAGGCTTTAAGCGATAATCAAATATTTTAAGAGGTGGTTGCTATGTGGAGTATTCCATTCTCTTTGCATTACCAGGACAAAAAAAAAAGAATATTGAATTTGAGAAAAAGTATAAGTATTGGAAAATTTAAGGGAATAACAAGCAATATCTCGAAAATGGTTCAACCAACAAAAAAATGTATATGACATAAAATGTGTATTTTAACGCAATCTATATTTTTTGTGTAGTAACATTTTGTCTATCTCTTATGGTTTACCAGTTATGCAAAAGTCGTTCACAATGAAGAATACTTTTGGAGACATTCCCAGTAAATTCGAGATATACAGTTCATTTGTCATAAAAATATCTTAAACGTATGATATTTTAATCAAAATCGTTATAGCCATTTTTGAGAAAATTAAAATTTTCGAAAAATATTCCATGTAAAGGGTAATCTGGGGTGGGGGGATTTTCTTGAAAATCTTCGTGTCGCATCTCTGGAAGATACTGAACCTAAATACCAAGTTTGGTGTTTATCCGACTGTTTGTTTCTGAGTTATGCTGTTCACAGAAACACACACGGACATGTTCTTTATTTGGATTCAGGGGGTCTCAAAACATGTATTTCCGGTGAAATCTGGGTATCGAATTTTTGGATGGAATACAATACTTCTCCTACTTACTCTGCATAGTAGAGAAAGTAAAAAGAGATTAAATATGCTTTTCTCTCATTATAATGGGTATTAATCTCTTGCCAGCTTATATAGAATGATCAAATATTTTTGGTCCTTACAGTTGAATTATAACCATAGAATGAGTTGATGGATGAATTTATGATGAAAATCAATGGTATAGTTACTATGTATCTGTCACATAGTGACAGTAATGTTAATTATGTTATTTATATCAACAACCCATAAACAAGGTGAAATAAGGATACAACTGAGGATTTGCAAAACATGTTTGAAATGTTTGTCAATAATATACTGGGTACAAAAAAATGATGTCCAGAAAACTGTAGAGTAGCAAAGCATTGTAGCAAAAGCAAAAGTACCAATATAAGCATTTTAAAGATAGGAACAGTGGGTCGTAGTAGCTTTTGTATTGCATTACATGCATCAACATTAAATCCATCATTTTAGAATCTCCAATTGTGAAATCTGTTTGTGGCACGTCAGATGTAAACAAAATGCAGTCTTGTACATCATTGATGATATTACTAAGTGTGTCTGACATGAAGTTTACTGGATGGTATGGTGATACAGTGTCTAAAGTCTTGTTCAGTACAAAGTGTAGGTAGAGTGCAGTGCTACATGTAATAGTTTCTCATTGTATACCAATACTCATTAACAGTGCCACAAATAGGAAGGGGCAAACGGAGCACATGCCCTGGTGCCACTATTGGGGGTACCAAAATAAAAAGAATTGATGTGTTGCACTTACTTGACTTTCTCTACTCTTGTACATACTATTTTTACTATTGCTTATTTTCCATCTGCTTCATGTTAATTGAGATAAACATTTGCAGAAACTTATTGCTAATTTTCTTGTAGTTGCAAGGGGAATATGGTAGACTTTAAGAGATAGTCAGATATTTTAAGAGCTGGTTGCTATGTGAAGCATTCCATTCTCTTTGTATGTCCAAGACATTAAAAAAAATGAATTCCCATTTAAAAAATGTATAAGTATTGGAAAATTCAAACAAATAACAAGGAATATCACGGAAATGGCTCACTCGGCAAAAAAAAAAAAAGTATATGAGATAAATTGTGCATTTTAACGAGATCTATATTTTTTGTGTAGTAAAGTTTTGTCTATCTCTTACAATTTACCAGTTATGCAACAGTCATTCAGAATGAAGCGGACTTTGGGGAAATTTCCACAAAATTCATGATATACGAGGGCTGATCAACAAAGACTGAGACTGATTTTTTCCTGTAGCTTCCGTGATAGTTTCGTATCTGTAACATAAATATTTGAAAAGAGCGGGTTTTTATGTATAATGTTGGTAGGCGGCAGCACTCTCGTATTGGTATGTTGGTAGTAATGCTCTATTTTGTAGACCCTACGTGCATTTCGCATACCAGACAATGGAGGTGATGCATTTTTTAAATCGATTATCACCGGTGATGAGTCATGGCTGCATCATTATGATCCTGAAGGAAAACAAGCCAGCACAGTGTGGAAATCGCCAGGTTCTCCAATACCAAAAAAGGCAAAAGTTGTTCCATCTGCAGGGAAAGTGATGGTGATCACATTTTTTGACTGTAATGGAATGATTTACCAGCATGCAGTTCCCCCTCACACTACTGTTACAGCAGCATACTACACGTGAGTATTGGCTACACTGAGGAAGCACATTGCAAAGAAACGACCAGAGCTTTCTCGGACTGGGTGGCACTTCATCATGACAGTGTACGGCCTCATGTCGCAAATCAAGTCATGCAGTTTCTGGCTCGATTCAACATTACCACATCCACCTTATAGTCCCGATCTTGCACCCTGTAACTTTTTTTTATTCCCATCACTAAAGGCAAAGCTTAGGGGTATTCGATTTGAGAACTCTGAAGCAGTGCTCAAGAAAAGTGAGGCAATTCTCATGGACCTGACAAAGAATGGTCTGCAGCACGTGTTTAAGGACTAGCAGAGACGCTATAAAAAGTGCATTGAAGTAGGAGTGGACTACTTTGAAAAAGATCATGTAAACATTGAATTGGAGTAATAAACATCTGTGAATAAAAATCAGTCTCAGTCTTTGTTGATCAGCCCTCGTACATTTAATTTGCCATGAAAGTATCTTAAAATTATGATTTTTAATCAAAATCATTAGAGCCATTTTTGAGAAAATCAAAATTTTTAAAAAATGTTCCATGTAAAGGGTAGTCTGAGATAGGGGGATTTTCTTGAAAATCTTTGTGTTGCATTTTTGAAAGTTTGGTATTTATCCAGAGTTACACTGTTCACAGACATATGGACATGCACACAGACCTTTTTATAAAAAATGCTTTTTTTTTGGATTCAGGGGCCTCAAAACATGTATTTCCGGTGAAATCTTGATACAGAATTTTTGGGTGGAATACAATACTTCCCCTACTTACTATATATAGTAGAGAAAGTAAAAATGTAGATAACATTATTTTATATGAGTGTTTACTGACACATTCATTCATTCATTATCTGTTTACCCTCCTCTTATGTAGGACTTACACCCCCCAGGACTTACAAGCGGGTGCCTGGGGTCAGAGGCCCGTCGAGGAGCAGACACTCATGGATCAGATAGAGTATCCAGGATGGGTGATCAGCCCGATGCCTGGTATGGGATGAAGGAAGTAGATGAAACGAAATGTTGGTGAAAGGGATGAAAGGAAAGGTGATAATGGAGCAGTTGGTGGAATGAATGGCGGGGGAAACCGGAGAACCTGGAGAAAACCCGCCCAGACGCCGCTTCGTCCACCACAAATCCCACATGCAGGTCCCTGGGATTGAACCCGGTCCGCCTCGGTGGGAGGCGAGCGGTCTAACCACTCGGCCACGGCGCCGCCGTTTACTGACACAGCTAGTAATAAATAATTCAATGTGAATATGTAGCAGTATTATGTGTAATCTGAATATCATTTTTAATGTAACGTAACGAAAATATTCGGCAACTGCTGCATATGGCTTTTGCCATGTAGAATGCTATCATAGCCAACAAAAGAGATATCCACTAAACAACCAACCACTTCATAGTCTTGCAGTGCATGTGAGTGAGTTGGCTCTCTGAAAGCATTCAGGCACCGCAATCTAATTATTGTTGACGTTGCAAAGTAGTGGTGTTCTGATTAAACATGTCGAAAAAACCTTCAGAATACAGGAAGAAAGGTAAGAAAATAATTAAGGCAGCACATCAGCCTCTTCTTTCACGACATCATGGCTGAGTGACTGCACTAAAGGTATGTTGAAGACTTTGTAACTTGTCGCTAAATAACTTGCAAAATATTTACAGTGTGAGCCTTACCTACTATGTGATCAAAACTGATTTAGCTAAATTATAATAACACGGTGGTATTCCATGTGTGGACTAAATCAATGCAGTATTAAACAACAGCTGATCAGGCATAATGAGGAAATGACAGAAATAATTTGATGTGAAAATGACAGAGAATGGACCACAAATTGTAGAAAGCTTCATTTATTTTGTTTACTGTCAGTGATAAAACTGGTTTAGGCCTCACTGAAGAGATTTTTAAAAAGCTGATGTATTACACTCACATGACTTTCTCTACTCTTGTACAAACTAGTTTTACAAACTCTTATTCACCACCTATTTCATATTAATCGAGATAAACATTTGCAGAAATGATCTTTTGACATGCAAAGAGAATTACATTTTACACATAGCGACCAGTTCTAAAAATATTTGACTATCGCTTAAGGCGTACTATGTTCCCCTTGTTTTGTAATTGCAAGGGCAATATAGAAATACAGTAGCCTTTAAGCATAGACATATCTCTTTAATAGTTGGTTGCTATGTGCAGCACCATTCTCTTTGCCACAGATTAATGCTCTTTGCATATCCAAGACAAAAAATTGAATAACTAATTCCCATTTGAGAAAATAAGTATTGAAAAATTTAAGGGAATAACAAGCAATATCTTGAAAATGGTTCACTCAGTAACAAAAATGTATATGACATAAATTGTGTATTTTAACGCGATCTACATTTTTTTTGTGTAGTAAAATTTTGTCTGTCTCTTATGGTTTACCAGTTATGCAAAAGTCGTTTACACTGAAGAATACTTTTGCAGACATTCCCAGAAAATTCAAGATATACATTTTATTTGTCATAAAAATATCTTAAACATATGATATTTTAATCAAAATCATTAGAGCCATTTTTGAGAAAATTAAACTTTTCGAAAAATGTTCCATGTAAAGGGTAATCTGGGGTGGGGGGATTTTCTTGAAAACCTTTGTGTCGCATCTCTGGAAGATACTGAACCTAAATACCAAGTGTGGTGTTTATCCGACTGTTCGTTTCTGAGTTATGATGTTCACAGACACACACACACACACACACACACACACACACACACACACACACGGACTTAATTCCAAAAATGCTGGATTCAGGGGGTCTCAAAACATGTATTTCCGGTGAAATCTCGGTATCGAATTTTTGGGTGGAATGCAATACTTCCCCTACTTACTATACGTAGTAGAGAAAGTAAAAAGGTAGAAAAAGTAAAAAGTTAGAAAACGATGGCTTGAAATGATTTACAGAGGGTAGTCATATGGTAATGGAACCAATATGGATGGTCCTATAAAGAGGTACAATTAAGAATACTCCAGGAACACAAGCTTGCCTATTTTGTGCCATGTACACAAAATTTAGTAGGAGTACAAGCCACTAAATCATTACCTGAAGCTCAAACATTTTTTGGCCCATTAAATTGCATTTACGCAGTTTTTTTCAGCCTCTACATCAAAGTGGAGAATTTTAAAAAGACACATGCCACTTTCCTTGAAATACCAAAGTAAAACCAGGTGGTCAGCAAGAGTGGAAGCTGTTAAGGTTGTGCATAAACATTTTGTTAAGATCAACAGGGTCCTGGAAGAACTGTCAGTCACTTCTCCCTCCACTGCTGTGACAAAAACTGAGGCTATTTTTTTACAAGGAAATTTATGTAAAATAAATTGAAGTAAAAATAAAATTGAAGTAAAAATAAATTTGAAGCAAATTATCTAGGGTAGATGTGGCAGTACAATCTGGCATTGCTGCGGGTGCTCAGTGATGTCATTTGAGATAAACACTGTATTTATGTGGCTTTTATGTTAAATTTATCAAAACTGATGATGGATATAAAATCAGTTTTATACATTGAGGGTATAACAGAATAAAATTTGCTAACACTTCCTTGTCATCTTATGGAATGTGGAATCCACATGTTTTCCCTGGTGATACAGACCCTATTTGGGGTCGTGCTCATTAGTTAAGACAGCACATTCACACTAGTCATATGAGTTATATTTGATTTTGACTAGAAAATGAAGATGTTTCATTAGGTCAGATTTCAATTATGTTCATGCTTCTGTTATTATACTGTATCTGTAACCCCATGCTCCTAACCTCAAAATGCTTAGCTACCTTTCTACTCTACAAGTTATCTGTACATTATTCTTTCATACTTTTATATTAGTAATTCATAAATTTCAATAAACAAATTTGTTGTCATAAAGAGAATGTATTAGACATCCAATGGAAAACTAGCTGAACCAAGATTCACTAAGTTTTGGCCTTCTGAAAAATTCATAGATTTTGCATCCACCAAGGGAGGATTCACTGGCAAATATTTTGAAGCTGAAAGAGAACAATATTTGATCATCTTTTAACCAATAGCAGATTTACTTTTTCATTGCACAAAATATTGTGATATGTGATAGGGAAGGATGTATTCCTTCCCTGAGTGTTAATGTACTTATTACTTTATTTTTGAGTGCTAAATCCCTTGTTGTTAGTTTTGGTTTTAATATAATTTTTACATATGTCAGCATGGTTTTAATGCCAAAATATTAAATTTTTGTTGTAAATTATATGGTAATGTAGCTCAATCTAAATCATGAAGCAAATAGGTCATCTTTGATTATAAACATTATTACTCCCCCTCCTCCAACTTGTTAATATTTCGGAGATGCCCATGAATGAATGCATGAAGAGTTTGTGTATGTTACCTTGCTGTTGCTGTATGCCAAGCTACAGCTATGAGCAGGTTGATGGCAATGTCCACTGGAACCAGATCTGCTACCAGGTCACGATAGCAGAGAATGCTTCTCAGTACACCTTTACCAGCGCCAGCAAGCAACCCTGTTGGACCATTCAGGTTGTCCACCCAACCTTGAAGGGGCTCCTTCCAAGCGGCTGTCACTGTCAAGACAAATTTATTAAATGTTACCAGACACTTATGATCTACAGCTTGTAGAAATACCAAACTTTAATGCTTTTCCTTAGAGTATGCATTATTTAGCCTTCTTTAGTGTTGTATGCCAAGGGTAAGTTTTCCCATTAAATTTGAACTCAGAGATAAGGCACTCATTAAGGAAAATGATGCTTTGAGACAGGATTTTGTTAGTATGTAGAATCAGACTGAAAAATACAATGCGATAACTGGGATTTGAACCAAATTGAATTTTTCAGCCTCATTCTACCTTTTCAACCTTGTCCTACACATGGCTTATGTGAAAGAACAGTTAATTATCACCAATTAACCTAATAGTTGGTTAAACTATGAAATGCAATGGCAACTTATGATGTTGTAAGTTGACATTGGGGTATGTCATCTCAAAATGGATTTGATATCTCTTTGTGGTTTACCAAGAAAAATGTAAGTCAGTTGGGGAATTTAATGTTGTGCCAGCATGTTGCCATGGTAGCTTAGTTGGTTAGAGTGACTGAATGCAAACTGGAGGATCCATGGTTCAAATCCTGGCTACAGCATTGAATTTTTCAGTCTGGTTCTACCTTCCCAACCTTGTCCTACACGCGGCTTGTGCGAAAGAATAATTAATTATCATTGACTGACCTAATAGGATTTTGTTAGTTTCATTAATGAAAATGTATTGTGGTTGTGAGTATACCTATTATATAAGCAACTAGTTTTAATGCTAAAGTACAAAAGAACAGTAGACTGACACCGCTGTGTAGCGATTAGTATTGTAGACTGTAAACCTTGTTTTTAAATCCCAGCTGGAGGCAGACATTTTTCTGTGACTACATTAATACCTTCATGCATGTGTGTCTAAAATAAAATCTTGTTTGCTAACAATGCTGTCAATTGGCAGGATCAAAATTGCACTGGTGTGCTGAAATTTTGTCTTGCAGGGGTTCTTTTACATGTTACCGTCGGTCTGGACCAGGTTTGAACCTGTAACCTTGGGATCAGAAGGCCAGCGCCTAACCAACTGAGCCAACCAGACTGACATGTGTGTATGTGAAAAAGAAGTAATAATCCAACATTAAAATTAAATGTTAAATGAGTGATCACTGGCAATTATTTCCAAACATCAGTAAGACCTTAGGTGTTAAAAGCTATATCTAAATGGAAAGGGGGAAATTATGCAAAAAAACCAGACTATCATAATGTGTGACAAATAATTTGAACAGAGGAATGACAGGGAGGATATGAAAGGGGCTGATTAGTAACAACTCCTTTGTGCGATTTGCCATGCATCCCATTAATCTCAGATCTTTACAGAAGCAACTGCAATCTTTTAATCACCCCAACATAACTCACCCATTCAGTATTAAATAACTCCAACGTGATCCATATAAACGTGAACTACTCTAATGGGCCATAATTTCCCTCTGAAAGCTCGTAAAAATGTAAAATTTGTTTTAATGATCTAAGTGGCTCTGGAAGAATCAGTACCACTGCCATTTGTTGATTTGGATGGCAATTACGAGCATTGTTGACAGTCTTTAGTTTGCAGTCATAACAGAAACATGCAGTACTCACTTGGAGAGCGTGTTTTTATTGTAAGAACATACTGGAAGTCAAATTCATTGATAACAACAAATGGGAATTTTGAAGAGAATTCAATGTGCGCGACGTTACAACAAAGGCAACAATTTTATCGCTAATAAGAAACCTGGAGACAACTGGTGCACTTGTCAGTGAGAGTGGAAAACATAGACCATCACTGAGTCTGTTGATAATGTTCAAAGACACTTACTGAATTCTGTAAAGAAATTGTCGCGTTGATTGAGCCAGGAGACAGGTTATTCATATGGCACATGTCAAAGTGCTGCAAAGAAATCAGGATGGCGACCATGCAGAGTGCATATGGTGCAGCAATTGAAAGAAGCAGATAAATGAATGTGTTATTATCAATGGTTTCAGGGTTTTCTTATTCCACGTCCAGATATTCTCTCCATGATGTGGTTTACAGATGAGGTATGGTTTCATCTGTCAGGCTACATCAACAGCAGATACTGGGCTGTTATAAACCCTCATATTATCCATAAAACACCACTGCATGATGAAAAGGTTGGAGTATGGTGCGCGGTGTCAGCTTCCAGGATTTTCTTTGATACGACTGTAGACTGCAGTTTATACAGACATCTTCAATACATTTGTGGAGCAGTTGGATGATATCAAATTGACAGAAGGTTATTTCCAGCAAGATGGAGCAACGTGTCATATATCTGACTTCCTTGTAACCAGTTTCTTTGATAATCGAGTAATCTCAAAAGGTCTGTGGCACCCCAGAGCACCTGAACCTTGAAGCCAGAATTATAAAGGCAATAATTATCATAATATTCTAAGAAGGATAGCGATATAAAATAAGTAATAATATATTTAAAATCAGTGTATGTATAAAAAGGAGAAGCATTGTGAAAATTGTTGACTGTAAAAGTGACAGAAAGACAAGACAGGCACAGGTTAGCTAATTAGGGACCAGCCCCAGGTATAAAGGGTAACATAGCTGAAGCCAGTTTCTCTTGGAATTATTGGGTGCAGCTGCACTTAGCCGGTGAAGGTCATTCTAGGCTTCATGATGCTAAGTTTGAGGAGAATGTTTAAGGGACGAGAGGGGAAGTTTAGGCATTGGTTTTCCTTGTAGTAGCGTGGGTAGATCAGTCTGTCCTGAGTGCTTGATGAGAGCGGGATGACATTCTCATTGTGTGGAGAAGAATGGTGGCGAACATGCTAGAGGGTAGAACGCTTAGCTGTAGTTAATATTCTTCGGTCTTGATAAAGACAAAGTATCATCGTATGCATTTACAAGTGATTGGCAAACCGCAGTATTATTTTAAATAGTGAATAAATGTGTTCCAAGAAAGCGTTCGTGTTTCTCTGTACACACCCATGCAGACCCTGAAATTAAGGTTTCATGCTGGAGCAGCCGTGGCAAAAGAAGAACCATCTAGGAGGAGACAAGTAGCAACCATGAGGCAAAGATATTGCTTCATTGTGGGAGGACGTAGTGTGGCTGCGTTAACCTAACCTCGCCAGACCTTTTCTTATGGGGGTATCTTAAAAATAAAGTATATAAGAATAGACCTCGGACAACTGCTGAACGCCATGAATCCACTAGTAATGAAATAAGCAACATTGGCAAGGATACTCTTCATAGAACGTCACAGAATATGGTGAAATGAGTGCAGACATGTATGGATGCTGGTGGAGGACACTTCCAACATATCTCTGAGTAACAATGAACAATGTAATCTCCCAATTGTTTATTATATTCTCCCAAAGTTGCACACGTGTCCTATTATTGGCTCAAGAGTCGTGGCCCATTAAAGTGGTTCAGGTTTATATGGATCATACTGTAGAATGCTTTGGAACTTCTTTTGTAGAAGGTTTACCTCTGATTCTGACAATTTCAAATATTACCTTAGGAAATGGGAACACGAATATTTTAGTCTTACTTTTGGAGATAATCCAGAATATCTTCACAGTCAGAAAGATGAAAAGGATTCAATCCCAAAACATTCCTGGTATCCTGGGCTAGACTGCATAGTTAATTGTCAATATTTTGGATTCTACAGATGATCATTTTCAAGGCAACAAAAACAGATGTCAAAATTTGGAAGCCAGTATTGAAAATCAATTAGAGAATTAAAATGGAGATAGCAAACTTTGTGATTTTGGATTAGAAGGATTCCAGAACCTTATGATTTGCATCTCCAGAGTTTTTTATGCAAGCAATGAGAAAAACAAGCTCTTATTCCCAAAAGCTTTTAAATACAGAAAGATCGAAGATCATCATTACACCTCTAGAGTTTTTCACTGATTGGCAAATAAACAGTTTATTTGTACTGTTTCTGAATTTGATGATCAAAAACTATTTTTCTTAATGATGATAAACTCTTTATGTATTTATATGTAACTAAATGAAACTGTGGGAGTTGTAAAAATTAACACTTTAAAATAAGCTATTATATAATTACTTACCAATTGAGGGCCTAACAATTGCAACAGGCAGACCACCACTCTGTTCTAGGAGAACATGCTCTGCAAGGGCCTTTGTGTATGTGTAAGTATTAGGTCTGTTACCAATTATCCTGCAAAATAGAAAAATAATATGAATAAAACTTTGCAATTATTCACCAGGAGGGCAACACTGAAATAACTGAGACTAAAAATATAAGTATTATTCCAATCAAAGTCCAAAACCGCTCTTAAGGGGAATTAGCTTATTAACAGTATATAACAATGCAGCATTTTCTTCAAATCATCTCACATGTTTAACTGGTTCTATTTTTGCTGAAATGCCCATTAGAGATCATCATATCAAAATACCTAATTCATTAATATGTGTTTTTTTTACTTTCTCTACTACACATAACAAGTAGGGGAAGTATTGCATTCCACATGAAAATTTGATACCGAGAGTTCACCAGAAATGCAAGTTTTGAGGTGCCCTGAATCCAAATAAAGCAATTTTGGAAAAATGTGTGTGTGTCTATATGTCTGCCATAACAGCATAACTCAAAAACTACCTACGTCGGATAAATACCAAACTCGGTATATAAGTAATATCTTTCAAGGATATGACATGAAGATTTTCAAGAAAATATCCCCATCCCAAACTACATTTTACATGGAATATTTTTCTAAAATTCTGATTTCTCAAAAATGGTACAATGATTTTGATTAAAATATCATATGTTTAAGATATTTTCATGGTAAATGAAATGTATTTCTTGAATTTTTTGAGAATGTCGCCAAAAGCTTTCTTCATTCTGAATGACTTTTGCATAACTGATAAGCTGTAAGAGATAAACAAAATGTTACTACACAAAAAATGCAGTTCTCATTAAAACACACTTGGACATGTTTCCAAAAATACTTTTTACTGTCTCTACTACGTATAGTAAGTAGGGGAAGTATTGCATTCCACCCAAAAATTCGATACCGAGATTTCACTGGAAATACATGTTTTGAGACCACCTGAATCCAAAAAAAGCATTTTTGGAAACATGTCCGTGTGTGTGTGTGTGTGTGTCTGTGAACAGCATAACTCAGAAACGAACAGTCGGATAAACACCAAACTTGGTATTTAGGTTCAGTATCTTCCAGAGATGCGACACGAAGGTTTTCAAGAAAATCCCCCCATCCCAGAGTACCCTTTACATGGAAGATTTTTCGAAACTTTTAATTTTCTCAAAAATGGCTCTAATGATTTTGATTAAAGTATCGTATGTTTAAGATATTTTCATGACAAATGAAATGTATATCTTGAATTTTCTGGGAATGTCTCCAAAAGTATTCTTCATTGTGAACGACTTTTGCATAACTTGTAAACCATAAGAGATAGACAAAATTTTACTACACAAAAAATGTAGATCGCATTAAAATACACAATTTATGTCATATACATTTTTTTTGCTGAGTGAACCATTTTTGAGATATTGCTTGTTATTCCCTTAAATTTTTCAATACTTATTTTCTCAAATGGGAATTCGTTATTCATTTTTTTGTCTTGGATATGCAAAGAGTATTAATCTGTGGCAAAGGGAATGGTGCTGCACCTAGCAACCAGCTATTAAGAGATATGTATGTGCTTAAAGGCTACTGTATTTCTATATTGCCCTTGTAAATATATATTCCCCTTACATCTACAAGAAAATTAGCAATAAGATAGACTCTGCAAATGTTTATCTCGATTAACATGAAGTAGATGGAGAATAAGCGTTTGTAAAAATAGTTTGCACAAGAGTAGAGAAAGTCATGTGAGTGTAACACATAAGATTTTTTTGGATTTAGGAGGCCTCAAAACATATATTTCCGATGAAATCTCGGTATCGAATTTTTGGGTGGAATGCAATACTTCCCCTGCTTACTATACGTAGTAGAGAAAGTAGAAATCTAGGCAGGAGAAGTGTGAATGGCCATGGAGTCAACAAATTTGTTGATTTCATGAATAAATGAAAGATTAAAAGAATGTATTTTACCGTGGAGCTAAAAAATGTTTTTTCTAACAAATTCAACAGCAGCTTAGAGGGTATATGATTAGAGCCTATGCTGGATACTAGTATTCTGAAATAATAGCCAGCATAAATCATTTTTGCTCAAGCTAGCAGATGATATTTTGGAGTGACTGTGAAATGCAAAAAGATTCTTTCACAAAGAGTTAAGTGAAAGAGGTATGCAATTCTACGCCGAACATGAATAAACAAAAACAAGTTTGATCTGCAAAGAGTTAAATTTATTTCTTCTTCAATACAGCACCATCAGACTCCCAGAGATCTTCCTATGACAAACCCTGGAGTATAAGAAGAGAGATCTCATCGCTTATAGTTGAGGCATTATTTTAAAAACGAATTTAATTATCTATTTCCCACAATTGCCCACTTTAAAGACTTATTAAGTCACAAATGATATTTTCCGCCACACCAATCTTAAGCCATAAAGATCAAAATGTTGACCACATAGTAAGGTGAGATTGTATGTAGCGGTTGAAGGGGTAGGTTTTCAGAGTTGCAAGACAGTTCATAATTTTTGTTATTTCAGGGTATTAAAGTTTGTCCAATATTCAGTTGTGAACGCATTGCTGCATATTTACTTATGGAATATGGCCTCTACATTGCGAACGACATATTATTTAATGACATCATGCAGGATGATCAGCCAACTTACTTTGGTGTTATGGACTCCAGCAAATCCTCATCCATCCATTCAACACATTGGATGATTTTCTCAGGATCTGCAGGAGGTGGATAAACAGTTTCATTTATTTCTTGACGATCACAGTTACAATATGCTGTTGACACGTGAACCAGGGCCTGAAACAAATACAAGTAGGAGGTCAGTGAATGAGAATTAATTGTTCTTCCACACATGCCATGTGTAGGCCAAAGTTGGGAAGGTTGAATCAGAATGAAAAACAATTCAATGCCATAACCGGAATTTGAACCATGAGTCTTCAACTTTCCGTGCCCTTGCTCTAACTATCTGAGCTACCATGGCAACATGCCAGTACAACATTAAATTCCCCAACTGACTCAGATTTTTCCGGGTAAACCACAAGGCGTTCTCAGATTCATTTTGAGATAACATACACCAATGGCAACTTACAATTTCGTGAATATGGATGGTGTCTCATAAGAAATATTGTTTTCTTTTTATTTGAAAAATTTTCTGACAAGGAATTAAACTACTCTTCAATGTAGAGACCATCAGATTTTATGGTCCTTACCCATCTTTCAGCGAGGTTTATTATCCCGCGACGGTACCAGTCTCTGGTTTCTGATGCGAAGAATTCTGTGAGACTCAATTCCACAGCTTCAATGTTTTCGAAATTTCCTTCACGTAAGATCAGGGCTGTATGCAGGGTGTGGTAGCAGTTCGACTCCTTCCAATTACTGAATTTTTGTCATGGTTGTTCCTGCAGTATGGGGTGTTGCATTGTCCTTCTGCAAGAGAACTCAATTTCGGTTAACTAATGCTGGGTATCTCCGTCTCAAAATTTCATGAACTCGTTCCAGTTGTTGAGAATAAAGATCCGCATTGACTGCACGCCCGTTTGGAACAAACTCCCAGTGAACCACTGCCTCAAAATTCCACCAGACAGACACCATTACTTTGGGACGAACTGATTTTCTGTTAACGATGACTTTGGCAGGTTGGCGGGGATTGAGACACTGTTTCGAGGCGTCAGTCTTGCGGTAATAGACCCATTTTTCATCACCTGTGACAATTCTCCAGATAAATCTATCATTCATGGGATTACCGATAAATTGATGACAGATATTCACTCTACGTTGAGCCTGTTGAGGTGCCAATTCATGAGGTACAGATCTACAGCTTCTGTTTGATTTTCCAAGTTTCTTAAGCTGGCGATATATGGTATCTTTTGATGGACCAAGTTCTTCTGACAACCTGCGAGTACGTTTTTGCGGATTTTCTTCCACAATTCTGCGTATATTTTCAATATTCCATAATTTAGGTTTTCCAGAACGTGGTAAACCTTTAGTGTTTTCTTCTCTAGTGTTGAAACGTTGAAACCATCGTTGTGCCACACGCTCACTAACAACACCTTCTCTTTCCACTTCACATACTTTTCAAGCCGCGGCAGCAGCTTTATAATCTTGTTTCCAGTAGTGCTTTAGAAGGACTCTAATCTCAAACTTTTTAACTCCCATTTTGTGATTCTGTATTAACAACTGCCGACTGACACAGTCTCGCAATATACGCAAATACAGAGTGAGCCAACAAACTCCGAACCGTGTCCGCGTCCTCGGCGCTCGCTGCCGTTATCATAGAAAGGCGCGGATGAAATCATACAATATTTTAAGTTACCCCAGCGGGGTAATTTATGAATAATATTACCGGCTGCGCGGTGTTTTTTCACTGGGCGTGTGGAAATATGATAAAAACATGATAACGCACTGCTGCTATAAATAAAGTCACTCTTGTGGTTTTGCTGTGCAGTGTGAAGTGCAGTATTGAGTTGACGGTGATGTGATGTAGTTCAAATATTACGAGTTATTTATTATTTTGTCCTGAACTTAGTCACAACGATATGTTTTCTACTGCACAGTGTGTATTTATTTATTATTCGTATATGTTAACTCGGTTAGCTCGCCAAGTGAAAGTACGATTTGCAGAAATATTTCCAGGTGTAAAAATTCCAGGCACAATCCAAGAACTTTACAGTAAATTTCAGGCCACAGAAAGTGTTAAGGCTAAGAAATCTAAAAGATGGCGTAACTTAAAACAAAGTGTACAAGAGAAACCCACACATCCTGGAAGAATTAAAACAAAATATCCGCCAGGAAATTGCCAGCATTCCTCAACGTGAACTACGACGAGTGATGGATAGTTTCCTAAAGAGGTGCCACAAAATGTATGGACAACGACGGTGGCCAGTTTCAGCATCTCCTTTCGTAAAGTTGATAAGTAAAGCCTTTAAAAGTAGTTAAAAATGTTGTATGGTTTCATCCGCGCCTTTCTGTTATAGCGGCAGATGGCAACGAACTAATTCTATCTTATAAAACACCAAACTTAAAAACGGACATTACTTATGATACAACCTAATACTTTAAGTTCCGGGCAGGCACAGTACCGTATAGGGATACAAGTCAGACGTACTATACATATAACACACATGCATTTACATGATTGTTTTATTGCTTAACTGTGATCAATGCAGATAATGGGCCCTAATTTATGCTGTAGATAACACATTTTAATACAGTTATGATACATGTTGGCACTTTGTTCCTTATAAAGAAGTTACACAACACCCATCACACGCATCCCATCCGAGGCATTATAGGACCGTTGCTTGTGCTATCCTGCTGCCATAACTGGCAATCTGAACAAAATGGAAGGTACGGATTGTTCAGGGGCGTCATTTAGGGAAGAACACTCCTCATTTCCTCTCATTTCACTTCCCTTTCATGTTTCAGGTTGATTCCAGGGTTGTGGTTCGGTCGGGCAGATGGCGCAGAGGCTTGCGATTTGCGATTCTCGGCCCTGCTAGAGGGAAGCCTATTGAGTCTTCACTCCTGGGTGGTATGTCCCCGGTCCCACCAGAGGGACGTCTCTGAGCGACCGTCCCGTGGCCGGGTGGTCAAGCCTGGAACTCTGTCGATTGCGCCGGCCTCACTCTGCATCGCACAAGTCTCCTGCGGTTCGTTCACCTCATCCGTTCCTCCCGGGGGTGTATTCACAAAAGATACATTGGGGATCGAGGTACTAGGTGTCCTCTCCATTAACTAGTCCTGTCCTATCCTAGGGGACAGGGTGGGTCAATTACCACCCTTAAGTTACGAGAAATAATTAGGTTATTATTACTCTACCAGAAGACATATCATGACAACGTACCTTTTAACACAAATATTTCAGATTTAAGAAAGAAAAGATTTTCTTTTAGGCTAAATGTGTCTTTAAAGCTCACATGAAAACACAAATATGCTGTTCACACACACACATACAATATACGGGCCTTTCTTTCTAAACATATTTTTACTTTCTCTACAACGTATAGTAAGTAGGGGAAGTATTGTATTCCACCCAAAAATTCAATACCGAGATTTCCCGGAAATACATGTTTTGAGATCCCCTGAATCCAAAAAAAAAGCATTTTTGGAAACATGCCCGTGTGTGTGTGTGTGTCTGTCTGTGAGCAGCATAACTCAGAAACGAACAGTCGGATAAACACCATACTTGGTATTTAGGTTCAGTATCTTCCAGAGATGCGACAGGAAGGTTTTCAAGAAAATCCGCCCCATTCCAAATTACCCTTTACGTGGAAGATTTTTCGAAAAATTTAATTTTCTCAAAAATGGCTCTAACGATTTTGATTAAAATATCATATGTTTAAGATATTTTCATGACAAATAATATGTATATCTTGAATTTCCTGGGAATGTCTCCAAAAGTATTCTTCATTATGAACAACTTTTGTATAACTGGTAAACCATAAGAGATAGACATGTGGATCGCGTTAAAATACACAGTTTATGTCATATACATTTTTTTTGTTGAGTGAACCATTTTCGAGATATTGCTTGTTATTCCCTTAAATGTTTCAATACTTATTTTCTCAAATGGGAATTCGTTATTCATTTTTTTGTCTTGGATATGCAAAGAGTATTAATCTGTGGCAAAGAGAATGGTGCTGCACCTAGCAACCAGCTATTAAGAGATATGTATGTGCTTAAAGGCTACTGTATTTCTATATTGCCCTTGTAAATATATATTCCCCTTACATCTACAAGAAAATTAGCAATAAGATAGGGTCTGCAAATGTTTTATCTCGATTAACATGAAGTAGATGGAGAATAAGCGTTTGTAAAAATAGTTTGTACAAGAGTAGAGAAAGTATGTGAGTGTAACACATCAGATTTTTTTATTCAGGGACATCAAAAGGAGTATTGCCGATGAAATCTCTAAATCGAATTTTTAAATGGAATGCAACACTTCCTCTACTTAAAATAGGGCAATAACAAGGGAAGTAATAACTTCTCACGAAGTCCATTGTTAAGTGTGCTCCTAATTGCAGTATCAAGCTAGACCTCACCTACCTCAAGCTTCGTCATCTTGTGGCACAACTGAACTAGACGTTTCGTTCCCAGCAGGTTCATTCCCACAGAAAGCTTGATGGCCTCGTCGAACTTGACCGTAGCTGCCGAATGGAACACGACGGACACGCTGTCAGACAGAATCTTTTGATCTGCCGGACTGATGCCGAGCTCGGGCTGCATTATGTCTCCACTGATAGGGACCAATTTGTTAAGGGCTTCTGGATGCTCCTTTCGCAGCCAATCGAAGATCTGTAAATAACAATAGTATGTTAACATTGTAGTAACAGAAAGTTAGTAAAATCAATAGCGTTGATGATGCACATATAATTCATGTTCATAGGTGGACCCAGGAAGGGACTATAGCCCTCTACCCCTTAATTACAGAAAAATATGTCAATTGTTATACTGTGTTCCTCTCACGAGAATGTGTCTGTAAGGAATGTGTTGACATCAACAATTCCAGCGCTTTCTGAGAGAGATTACGACTCTTTTTCAACGTATCAAGATTTAAGGCCTCTTAGAAAACACACGCTCTTCTGCTAGCAATGCTGAATGACCAGTTGCTTTTGTTTGCTTTCTCGTCACAGATTTTAACAAGTTAGCAACTATTTCTCGGGCTTGACTGTGTAGAGTTCTTTCCCTCTTACTGGGCATTCTAAATAGCTTTATAAATCACTAGAAAACACACTTACACGTTGCTCCAAGTGAAACACGCTGGGATGCTAACGTTGTACGATGTTTGTAATGTAGATAGTACCTATTTATAGCATCATCGTGAGCTGTCACGTAGTACTATCCCCTTCACTCCTCCGGAGAGGAGAACACCCCGCCTGCGTTTTCTCGTCAGAGGCCTCAGTACGTAAGATGTCGTTGCTTTGATAAAATCAAAAACCAATTTTATTTCTGTTTTATTTACTTAAACCAGATTATATCTATTCGTTCACAGTCAATGAGTGAATTTATCATAGTGGTGGAAATATGATAAGATGTTCCGTTAACTCAAAAAGAATTTTTTTGAATACTAAAATTTTTTGATGGGTATAGATATAGGTGATTCAATGGAGGGATACACCTCGCGCGCTGCGACCTGTGCAGATCTATTGCGGCTACCACCCCCAGGAGGTGCAGGAACCACAGGAGGCACACCGTAGTCAGTCAGGCCACAGAGACGCGCGGCGGTCCCTAATATTTGCAAGCTCGAAGACCCGTCCCGCTACTGGAGGCGCCAAGAGAAGACGAACGACTCACCAACCAAACAGCCCTCTGGTGTCCACGGGAGGACTCTTTTCATTGAGCAAGCATCCGCGCCATCTGTCCGGTACCATTATATGCCACGAAACCTAGAAGCACACCCGAAAGATGAGAAGCAAACGGAATTAAAGGGAAATTATCGAAAGGAAATCATGGTAACTTTCGCTTACCGACCCGGGGTAACCACGAAAACACCTTGGGATAGAGTGTGCGGTCGCCAGAAATCGGACCCGGGACGCCCCCAATGCAAGTCATATACGTTACCGCGGCGCCACCTCGCTCGGTAAATTCTGATGTTACATGTTAAAGTCACATGACTTTCTTTTCCTATTATCGTTTATTTTTACATAGCTTCTACAACTATTCTTACAAAACGTTATTTTTTCTGCTTCATCTTATCGAGTTAAACGTTTGCAAACTTAGTTTCAATGTATACTTCGTTGTAGGTACAAAGGGACTTATTCAAATGTCAAAAAGCGGATCGCTGTTTCCATAACATCGGGAGCAACAGCTGAATGGTGACAGCACTTCAAAAAATCTGATTTGATACAGTCGTATGGCTTTCTCTACCCTCTATCGTTTATTAGTGAGTTTACAAACTAATCTTAACAAAGCTTATTTTTTTATTTACCACATTTTAATCTAAATAAACCTTTGCAGAAATAACTACGTTACACATTTCGTTATAGATACAAACGGAACAACGATAGTCAAATGTTTAAGAACTGGACGCTATATGCTGGTCTTAAAATTCCATACTGCTTCCATGACATCGCGAGAAATATTGTATGTTGACAGGACTTAAGAGAATGATCAAGTAATGAACAATTCCAACCTTTAATATCGGTAATCGCTTAACGTTTTCCAGTTATGCAAGATTATACAAACGTTCTTCTGAATGAAGATGGTTTAATAAGCTATTCTGAGAAAATTCGAGATAAACATTCTATTTGTCATGTAAATATCTTTCATGTATGGTGTTTTAATCAAACTCGTTAAGAGCCGATTTTTAGAAAATAAAAAAAAATGTCAATAAATCTTCCATGTAAAGAGTAATTTGGGGTTGGGGGATTTTCTTGAAAATCTTCGTGTCACATCTTTGTAAGATACTAAACCTAAATACCAAGTTTGGTATTTATTCGATTTTTCGTTTTAGAGTTATGCTGTTCACAGACACAAAGACACACACACGGACCTTTTTTTTTTTCTGAAAATGCTTTATTTGGATTCAAGGGATCACAAAACATGTATTTCCGGTGAAATCTCGGTAGGGAATTTTTGGATGGAATTCAATGCCTCCTGTACCCACTAGGTACTTGTAGAGAAAGTAAAAATGGCAAAGTATTGAAACATTCAACCCAATAACAACGTATATTTCGAAAATGGATAATGCCACAAAACGTTATTTGAAATAAGTTGTATATTTTAAAGAGATATGTTTTTTTTGTAGTGTATCTCTTTTGGTTTAGCAGTTATACAAAATTTCACAAATTTCCTCCCGAATGAAGAAGGCTTCACAGGCTATTCCCAGAAAATTCAGTACTGTGCATTTTATTTGTCATGCAAATATCTTAAACATTATGGTATTTTAATTCAAGTCAGAGCAATTTTTTGCAAAATACAAAAATTCGAAACAATTTCAATGTAAAGGATGGTTTAGGGTGGGAAGATTTTTTTAAAAAATCTTTGTGTCGCATTCTTGGGAGACACTGAACTTAAATACCAATTTCCGTATTTAATCGACTTTTTGGTTTTGAGTTATGCTGTCACACACAAAACACACACACACACACACACACACACAAATATGTGGACATTTTTCTAAAAACGCTTTTTCTGGCTTTAGGGAGAGTATCGAATTTTTGGATATCAGCAACGAAAGTAAGAATAGTACGTAAAAAGTAATAAAATAAACTATAGTGGGTAGAGAAAGTCATGTGAGTAGAACACATGATTTTGTTTGATTTTTTTACGGCGGGTTCCCTTCCATTCTGTTGTTTAAATGTACGTAATAGCACCGAAAAAACAGTTCTGCTTTGGAGAATGTTTTTTATAAAGACTTCGATTCCTCTGGAGACCTTTATTGCTTTCTCTACCACGTACACAGTAGGCAGAGAAGATATTGCATTCTATCCAAAAATTCGATACTGAGATTTCACCGGAAATACATGTTTGAGGCCCCCTGAATAAATAAATCATTATTAGAAAAAGGTCCGTATGTGTGTATGTGTGTGTGTGTGTGTGTCTGAAATATCATAACTCAAAAACGAAAAGCTGGAATTTAAGTTCAGTGGCTTCCAAAGATGCGAAACGAAGGTTTTCAAGAAAATCCCCCATCCCAACCCCTTTTTATATGAAACATTTTCAGAAATTTTTTATTTTCTAAAAAATTACTAACGATTTTGATTAAAATGCCATGTATTAAAGATACTTACATGACAAATAAAATGATAGCTTGAATTTTCTGGGAAAAACCTTGAAGTCCTCTTCATTCAGAAGGAAGTTTGTATAATCTTTTATAACTGGTAAACGTTAAGCGACAGACGAAAATGTACTGCACAAAAAATGTGGATATCTTTAAAACACATAACTTTATGTAAATATTTTTTGTGGCACAAGCTACTTCCAAGATATTGTTATTGGTTCAAATTGTTCAATACTTTGTCTTTCTTTTAATGTCCTGTCGATATTCAGTTGTTGCTCGCGATTGCATGGAAAGAGTATGTAATTTTAAGGCCAGTATATAGCGCCCAGCTCTTAAACATTTGACTGTTACTGTTCCCTTTGTATCTGTAATGAAATATGTAATGGAGCTATTTCGGGAAAGGTTTCTCTCGATTAAAATGAAGTAGATAGGAAAATAAGCTTTCGTGAGAATAGTTTGTATAGTCACTAATAAACGAGGTTAAAGAAATTTATGTGAATATAACACATCAGTTTTTACTTTCTCTACTACGTATAGTAAGTAGGGGAAGTATTGCATTCCACCCAAAAATTCGATACCGAGATTTCACCGGAAATATATGTTTTGAGACCTCCTGAATCCAAAAAAAGCATTTTTGGAAACATGTCCGTGTGTGTGTGTCTGTGTGTGTGTGTGTGTGTGTGTGTGTGTGTGTGTGTGTGTGTGTCTGTGTGTCTGTGTGTGTGTGTGTCTGTGAACAGCATAACTCAAAAACGAACAGTCGGATAAACACCAAACTTGGTATTTAGGTTTAGTATCTTCCAGAGATGCGACACGAAGGTTTTCAAGAAAATCCCCCCACCCCAGACTACCCTTTACATGGAACATTTTTCGAAAATTTTAATTTTCTCAAAAATGGCTCTAACGATTTTGATTGAAATATCATATGTTTAAGATAATGTCATGAGAAATGAAATGTATATCTCGAATTTTCTGGGAATGTCCCCAAAAGTATTCTTCATTGTGAACGACTTTTGCATAACTGGTAAACCATAAGAGATAGACAAAATTTTACTACACAAAAAATGTAGATCGCGTTAAAATACACAACTTATGTCATATACATTTCTTTTGTTGAGTGAACCGTTTTCGAGATATTGCTTGTTATTCCCTTAAATTTTCCAATACTTATACTTTTTCTCAAATTCGTTATTCATTTTTTTATGTCCTGGACTTGCAAAGAGAATGGAATGCGCCGCATAGTAACCAGCGTTAAAATATTTGACCATCGCTTAAAAGCTACCATATTCCACTTGCATCTACAAGAAAATTAGCAATAAGATTGACATCTCCATATCTCGATTAACATAAAGCATATGGAGAATAGGCGTTTGTAAAAATAGATTGTACAAGAGTAGAGAAAGTCATGTGAGTGTAACACATCAGATTTTTTCTTTTTGATTTCTCTACTACGTATAGTAAGTAGGGGAAGTATTGCACTCCACCCAAAAATTCGATACCGAGATTTCACCGGAAATACATGTTTTGAGACCTCCTGAATCCAAAAAAAGCATTTTTGGAAACATGTCCGTGTGTGTGTCTGTGTGTGTGTGTGTGTGTGTGTCTCTGTGTGTGTGTCTGTGTGTGTGTGTGTGTGTGTCTGTGAACAGCATAACTCAAAAACGAACAGTCGGATAAACACCAAACTTGGTATTTAGGTTCAGTATCTTCCAGAGATGTGACACGAAGGTTTTCAAGAAAATCCCCCCACCCCAGACTACCCTTTACATGGAACATTTTTCGAAAATTTTAATTTTCTCAAAAATGGCTCTAACGATTTTGACGAAAATATCATATGTTTAAGTTAATGTCATGAGAAATGAAATGTATATCTCGAATTTTCTGGGAATGTCTCCAAAAGTATTCTTCATTGTGAGCGACTTTTGCATAACTGGTAAACCATAAGAGATAGACAAAATTTTACTACACAAAAAATGTAGATCGCGTTAAAATACACAACTTATGTCATATACATTTCTTTTGTTGAGTGAACCGTTTTCGAGATATTGCTTGTTATTTCCTTAAATTTTCCAATACTTATACTTTTCTCAAATTCGTTATTCATTTTTACTTTCTCTACTACGTATAGTAAGTAGGGGAAGTATTGCATTCCACCCAAAAATTCGATACCGAGATTTCACCGGAAATACATGTTTTGAGACCTCCTGAATCCAAAAAAAGCATTTTTGGAAACATGTCCGTGTGTGTGTCTGTGTGTGTGTGTGTGTCTGTGTGTGTGTGTGTCTATGTGTGTCTGTGAGCAGCATAACTCAAAAACGAACAGTCGGATAAACACCAAACTTGGTATTTAGGTTCAGTATCTTCCAGAGTTGCGACACGAAGGTTTTCAAGAAAATCCACCCACCCCAGACTACCCTTTACATGGAAGATTTTTCGAAAATTTTAATTTTCTCAAAAATGGCTCTAACGATTTTGATGAAAATATCATATGTTTAAGATAAT